>JAPQRN010000007.1:19479275-19491124 GCA_037367275.1 Coranthus polyacanthus
ATTCTATAAGATCATCATATGTTTGTAGCATCGCTGTCCTGTGAGAACCACGTATCTCTAAAAAGTCAACTTTCCATGAGCTCAGAAAATCAGGCCTGTTTTCAGCTTTGTGACAAAGCATTTCCCAGATAATCCAAGAGGGGTTTTAAATTGTTTATTTAGCTTAAGGAGGAAGAGAATTTTCTGAACCCGTAAAGGAACACTTAATCCCTCACTTTATCACAAACACTTTTGGAAATGTGTGGTTTTCACTAGACAGGAAGGGGATGAAAAATTAATAATAATCTGAAAGCAACTAAGGCTGTCAGACAAATGTATTGGAGTAAATTAAACTATAAAGCTGCATAAACTGCAACTGCCTCAAATGTGTACTTCCGTGCCGTACTTGAGAAGTACATAATTATATACCACCACTGCTCAGGAGTGACCGTCATCTGTGCCAAAACGCAACAGACCGTGTGCAAGGCTTCAAAGGGGGTCACGTGGGGTGATGCATGTTACGTGTAGCATGTTTGCAGCCTTACTGAGAGGTAGACCACAGTGCTTTGAGACTGCATACACAGCTGTAATGCTGCTGATTTGTTTGCTCTGAAAATATCAACCCTTGTTTCCCCCAGTATGGTCGTGGTCCTGCTGCTGACTCACGGAGAGGTTCTTTTCAGTTTTAGCTCCCTGTGGCCATTCTCTCAGGTGAACAGATTAGTGCCAGAAAGAGCCCAAATGGCAGTGCATAGCAAGCTTAAATGAGTTATTGTGCAACCACATCAGAGCGGACACCCCTTTCTTTTGAATGAGAAATTGCATTCACAAATTGCATTCACTTTCTGTGTCAATACATGTCAGTGTTGCAGGAACTAGAAAGGTGGGCGTGTGCATAAGCCTCAACACTTGAATGACTGCAAAGCAAAATGCAGGAACTTTACCTACAGCTATGTGTTCACGCTCCTGTTAAGATCTGACATGCTGCGGGACACCCACGGTAATCATTGTGATCCATATCGTCTGCTTTGACTTTAATTTGAAATGTGACATTCGAACTAGATGAATTGTTTCTTCAGACCCACAGAGGAAATTCTTTGTGGGGAATATCATAATCTTGACACCAAATGACTTCAAACCTGCCTTTGTCATCTGTTCTGCAGTTCCTAACAGAAAAAAAAGATTAGCTTTGAAATATTGGCTGGGACAGTTTTCAGTCCACTGTGGTATCTGAACTCACCCATCTTCACATCATCGCTTCACAATTAACAACACCACACATTTACCATTCAGACTTTTTGAAACCTTTAAGTCTAAGTCACATGGGTGAATGTCTGACATATATAACATTTTTCCTGGTTAAATGATGGTTTCCGATGAAAATAAATTAAAACTAAACTCTACACCTTGTCAGAAAGGCCATAACGCTGTCCATTGTTCAATAGAGGGAAACAAATAGCCAAGGATAAAAAGTGCTTTCAAGACAATTGTTCTTTTGCTACATAGGGAACATTCATCGCTAAGTTGAGGACAACTTGGAGCTGGAAATGCTTTAGAAAATTGTTAAATGTTTACTAACTGTAGGGTGATACTTTAATGTTCTTCCCCTCTTGCTTTTTTTCCTTTTCCAACTGTCTCAGATCAACACTCAAAGAAAACAACCTGTTTTTTTTTTGCATGGAAAGATAAAGGTTTTAGAGTTAGAAGAGCTGTGTTAAATAATTCAGCAACATAGCCAGCTACTGACTTAACTGAGTATGTTTCCTCAGGTCTGTATATCTAGACTGGCCAGTTTCATAGTTTCAAACAGGCAGGAGGCCTACAAAAAAGAGCAGGACTTTAAGAAACATCGGCTAAACTTCTCAGAATTACTTGGAAGATAGTGAAAAAGTTATACATTATTTCTACTTTTCTTCAAATTGTATACCACACTGTCTTGACATATCTGTTTTTGTGATTCTGTGGTATCCCTCTTTTTTTATTTATTTGCTCTTTTTTGGGTCAGTCGGGCATAACGACTGGAAGTTGCAGCTAACTAGCTTCTGTTTCTCTCTTAAATCATACTTCAGTCAATGGCCTGAATCACTGCTCTGTGCCCACACTGCAGTAATAGGTAGGTAGTTAGAACTGCAAATGATGTCAGGATCATGGAAAGACAAGGGCGTCTTGTAAAGAGAAGCCTAGGGAGGAGGATAATGGGAATTGGACACTGTGAACTTTCATTTCTATGTTTGTGATCTTCCTGATGTTTCGTTTTAACCAATACTTTTCACAAACCCACCCAGTCGTGACAAAACGAGCCCAGGTTTTTCTTCTCTGCTCAAGGCAGTTTTGATGAGGCACACTTTTCAAACAAAAC
This sequence comes from Coranthus polyacanthus, assembly GCA_037367275.1. NCBI lineage: Eukaryota > Metazoa > Chordata > Actinopteri > Kurtiformes > Apogonidae > Coranthus > Coranthus polyacanthus. The sequence continues at coordinate 19,481,614 of JAPQRN010000007.1, forward strand.
TAACCCAAGGATAAGGAAACAAATGACAAAAAGTAGCCACATTATAATGAGGCAGAATGACTGCAGGAAAAAAAAATCAGCTTCTCATGGCTTAATCGTGTTATCAGGGCCATTTTATAAATAGGTCAGTGATCTTGATAGGGTAAAAAATACAGAAATCTAACTCCAGCTAGTCTGACCTCACGTGCAAATGGTAATTAAGAGTAGCTCAACCTAAAAAAACAGTTGACTTTACATTTCATTGTGTTCACTGTCCATCAGAATTCACTGCCTTATTCAATTAACACAGTTCAGTCACATTGAAATATAAAATGTTTGAACAAAAGGTTACAGTACTAATGATGATAGTGCCTTGTGTTTGTGACTACCAATGCAACAGCATTTCAATAAACTAAAATCTTTATTTTTTTTCCTTAATGATAATGGTCTGTCTTTTTTCGTTTTAATATTATTTCTCCAACCCCCTTGTGTTGTCATTTGTTTTGCTTTGATGTTGCTGGATTGTAGATTTTACTACTACTACTTCAGAAGTCTATTCTGGAGAATTACAAAATTTCTCACCCGCCTCTTCAGTCTTGACTGCAGTGGTTAAATGCAATATAAGTTTGAGTGAGGCCAGGTTGAGCTCAGACTAGTTCTGCAGGTCTGTCCAGTTTAATGATCACAGTGAGTTCAAATGAATTATGAATCTCAATAATATTGCAACAGGGGTGTAGCTCACTCCATCAGATACACCCAGAGGGTACACCTGGGGATGGGGTCGGGTTCCCTTAGCCTGCTCTCGAGCTTTCCACCGGAGTTCCATCAGTCTTCTTCTTGGGTTCCCCAGACATCCATCTTCCACAGGTTGGGTTTCAGCATCTTTGTGTTGTCGTAAATCACCGAGATAATCATTAATTTTTAATATCCAGAAACCTATGCGCCGTGCTGCAGTCCAACTAGATCCTCCACTCCTGAGAGCCAGCCACATCCATTACAGACTGTCTTTGCCGTCCCCTCCCCGTGCATGTTTGGCTGCACTTTTCTGATATCATTAATACTCATCAGCAACACCTTCCATTCATGCCACATTCCGCCAAGCAATTTACTCTTGACTGCTTTCACTTCCTCCTTCTACTTTCTCCTTCCTCATTTTTAGCACATTCTCACCCCTTTTACCTCTATATTTCATAGCCTGGCGCTGACTCTTGGCAGCAAAAAGTTTGTCTGTGGTTGTGATGTTTTGGGAATAAGCAAAGACGAGGGCGTTTCAGTGTGGGCTTGCTGCTAATACCACAGTAAAAATGAGAAAATAGTATATTGTGGGGTGTTCAAGATGTATAATTTTATCTGTTCAAGTTGCAGCCCATTGTTCACCGTAGGAATCTTTTAAGTAGGCGTGATTGTTGACATTTTAAGAGCTACTCAAATATTATAATAAAAATGTTCAGAAATATTGGGCAGACAGTGAATGTGTGTGGTGTTCAGTTGTACTCCACAGTTTATTGTTACCTCTCCGTTCTCTGTTTCATTTAATTTGTGTGCATTGTCCCCTTTTCTGTACAAATATCAACATCATAAGCACCTGTTTTGGATGGGTATTTCTTTCTATTTTGCACTTACTATGAAGTTTATTAGGGCTGAATGATATGCAAAAAAATCGTATTGTTTACTTCATCTATTTTGCCAGGCAATTTACTCTCGACTACTTCCTCCTTCTTTCTCCTTCCTCTTTTTCAACACATTCTCACCCTATTTACCTCTATGTTTCATAACCTGACACTGACACTGGTCAGCAAAAAGTTTGTTTGTGGTGGTGATGTTTTTGGGAATAAGCAGGGCTGAGTATGTTTCAGCGTGGGCTTGCTGCTAATACCAGAAAAAAGACAAAAGAAAGAATATTGCGGGGTGGAATTTTAGCCATCTGTAATTTCAAGTTGTGGACCATTGTTTACCATAGAAATATTTCAAGTGCACTGTACTTGTTTGCGATTTTAAGAGGGACTGACACATTATAATTATGTGTATCTTCACCATTTATGCACAAATTTCAACATAATGTGGTGGTGTTGTTTTTTGGGAGTACGCAGGGTGTTTCAGTGTGGGCTTGCTGCTAATACCAGTAAAAAGACAAAATTGTTTAGTGAGGGGTTGTTCAAGTTGTATAATTTTAGCCATCTGTTCAAGTTGTTGCCCATTGTTCTCATTAGAAATATCTTAAGTAAACTTGATTGTTCACATCAACATCAATGGGGACTGAAATATTATAAATCTGCAAAAAAATGAGCAAGCAGTGAAGTTGTTTGGCGCTTATTTGTACTCCAGAATGATTGTGGCCCCTCCATCCAGTGTTTCATTTGAATTTGCGTGTCTCTCCACCATTTATGTACGAATTTCAATATAATAAGCAACTGTTTTTGATAGGTATTCCTTTCAATTTGGCTTTTACTATGAAGTTGACAGAAGAGAAGTTTGAGAATAAAAGGGGAGAGGATAGATGCGGAATGAAATGCAACAGCTGCATTCAAACTGGTTTGGTCATGGTTTCCTCAAGGGCTCGACTGATATGTTTTTTTTTTCAGGGATCATCCCGATTATTAGTAATCAAGGAGACAGAAGACCGATATGTGGAAGCTATATATATTTGCAGTAAAAATGTAAATCTCTGTGTCAAATTTCAGAGTAACTCCAACACAAAACTGTGTTGAAATGCCTTTAAATTGACTGTTAAATCAAATAAAGACAATTCAATTATATGTAAGAAATATTAGTCAGTTTTCACATTGATCTGGAGGGAAGAAAAATAAGTTGGTAAATAAATATTGATTGATCGATGTAGATTTCTTGAGTTATAAATAACCCAGAAATAATCTGGATTGTGAATATAATGTAAACCTAAAGGAATTTTAACCCCTACCAGCATGATCACAGGCATTCTAACTAAAGACAGAAGATTCCAGTCTCCGGGTGTAAACACGTCACAGCCTTGGGGTCTTTGAAGGGAGACCAGAGGCTGGTCTGTTTGGAGTCCTATGGGACAAGTGGCTCAGTTCCCTGAACAAACTCCTATTTTGTGAAAATACGTAAAGCATCGTTTGTGAGACAAGTGACGGCTTGAGGTGTTACGACAGGTGGAACCCATTTACAGCAGTTCTACAGTCTGTCATGTAGCTGAACCATGGACCAAACATGCACTTTTATGTTTCTGTTCTTTATATCATCAAAACCAAAGTTAGAAATAACCAAACTCACCAAAACATGTCACTAATCTCTCCCCTCATGGCTAAGAAATCCACTCCGCTGAACCACAAGACTAACTGTAGTAAACACTAGCAGAAGGTTCTGTGACGGCTGACTTAGAATCTTTCTTCTTTAGTTAGAATATCATTGCAGCATGATAGCTGAAGTCAGATCAGTTTACGAAATCCCAGAGTTCTGGCTGAAATGGAAATTCAAAAAACACCTTTATACGGCATAGACAGAAGGTGAAAATGTCATCCATGTGATCACGGGTGGAAACTTTTAAGACACAGTCGCACACAAAAACATACATCATACACACACATCCACATACTGATTAGCGAGCTATATAGGGTTAGCTACAACATATTACGATTGGCATAATAAAGACCAAGAAACTAACATACAATCATATCCACACTCCACTGGTGAACAGTTATTATGTAACTACCATCCTAAGTCATGTAAAGAAAGAAAAATCAGGTAACTCTGCCTACAAGGAATGAAGCCATCATCATTTAAGCTGGAAAACTGTTGGAAAATGTGCTAAAATAACACCAGATATCACAGATTAGAATATACATAGTAGCATATAGTCTCAGTGCATATATTTAGAGCACACTAGTTGCTCTTTAATTACATTATTTGTATTTGCATTTAAATTATTTACATTATTTCCATGTGCTTGCTTTGCAGAGTAGAATCAATATCAGAATGAGGGCAAATAATAATGCGCTTGACTTCAAAAACCTTTAACTGATAATGTTCCTGTAAACCTATGACTTTATTTCATAAGTTACAACTGGTTATAAGACATCGTATGTCCTCTCAGTTAAATGTCTCACCTACTACATCATGTGAAACTAATAACTGAAACTTATTAAGCCAGGGGTTCTGTTTTAAGAGCAGATCATGTAGTTACACTTTGCAGAACATAGCTGCATATATTTGCAATATAATGAGTTAAACTTAAGCTCCTTCGGGATGTGAGGCTGAATGTTAATTTTAATATTTCCCACATGCTATATAAAGATAAATATGTGAAATATATTGATATAGAAATAAGCTTAATTAATGACCTTAATGGTTAAACGGTAATTATGGGGAGGGAGCTCTTTTGCCCACTAATTTCGTGTTGTAGTCACTGTGTGTGGATTTTTGTCAAAGTTTACTCTTTATTAGGAATCAGATGCTGGAAAACTAGAGCATCCTTTCCAGAGATCAAGGTGCTCCTTGAAAAGTTGTGCATTTTGTGTTCACACATTCACTGTACTTGTTATCATGAGGGGGCATGAGCAAGTTTCAAGAACTAGTCTGCAGCAAGTAAAAACTTTCAGGTCAGAGAAGTCAGGGGCACATCAGAGTCACAGCTAAAGTGGAAACCAAAATAGAGAAAATAACTACTCACTTAAGTCACTAGAGTGACTCTCCCCCTCCATACCGGATTTTAGGGCAGTGTTACTTGTTGCAGAACCTTGGCAGCCAGGGAATAGCACTTTCATCACTGCAGGCTTTCACATTTAAGTACTGCCATATGAGTTGATGCACTGTTGGTGGGCATTACAGCAGCACTTGAAATCTTGTATGCTGTGCTCTTCGTCCGTTCCACTCCAGATCTCCCTCATTTCAGAAATGAGATGTCTCCGACCATCTGTCAACAGAAAGTACTGGCCTCCTGTGACCAGACAAATCATTCCTAATTCTCCAGCCTCTCCTCAGGTCCTGGATCCTAGCCTTCAGTCTTCTAACGAAACAGATCCCCATAATGGAGGAATATGGCAGAGAAAAGTGCCTCCCATTGATTCTGTTCCCTGGCCAATGCCGCCTCAAGGATATTGCAGCTGAGCTATACTTAGAATCAAGGATTGTGTTGGCATTCATTTTTTTTTTTTTGCTCTTTTATTGTGTTCAGAATGTTCTGTAAGGGCAGCGCAGGGATGAGACTTAAATAATCCTCGCGGGGCAATTTCAACACAAACCACGCAGCTCCAGTAGTCAATTAGCAGCAAAATGCAGTAAATATGGCTGCTAAATGAGACTTGGCGGCAAGCCTCAGCTTACGAGCTGATCACAATTTGAAAGCTTTTCTGTGAACATGTCCGTCATGTAGCGGGCCATGCATTACTGTGATTATGTTCAGATTAGCGACTTGTTTATTGTATTCTATCCGCAGTCTCACCATCTGCCATCAGTATTAATGAGCGACCACTAAAAGCTAAATGAAATGGACTTTGGCTTCTTTATATTGACAGGCGTACTGGAAACTTTACAGAGTGAGCCTAGTTTCATAGTGTGCTGCTTGTAAAGGACAATTTGAAAGGTCTTTGAAATCAACTTTGTATGTTAGAAAATAAAAAGCTACACACTGAAGCCACTGTGCATACTTTACCGCTTTTGAAGGAAGGACCTTGGCATCTCTTGCAGACAACAGCACTAATTGCAAGGAGTGAATTGCCACTGTGAATGGAAGCAAAAGGTCGACTGGTAGTGGATTTTTAAGAGGCAAAATAATAATAGTTTGGAGCAGGAAAAAAACAGCTGATTGAACAGTCAACATCACCATTAGGGCTGGACCTGAATGTTTAACTTAATTTAAGTAATTCCAGTTGTGAAGCCTCAGAGCCAAGTTCTGCCAATCATTTATAAAACCGTCCTGAACTATATTAATTTGTCAAACGTATGTACATACACCATTTTACAAACCGATCAATTGGTCTATTTCTACTTGCTAACTGGAGACTGTGATATTCTACATTTAACAAAAGTTTTAACAAGTGATGAAATATTATTTTCTGACCATTTCATTAAAACCTTTACGTGGATCGTGTGTGCTGAGGAATTGAATTTGAATTTGAAGTCCACTCAAACAGTGGCAAGTGGGAAGCTAGGTTAACTAGCATCCACTCGAAACACTGGAGCTAGCCATTAGCCATTGGTGTTTGTTCGGCCTCTGCTGAATGCCACTGTTTGGCTTCCATGCACTCAGTGTTTGAAGCATGGATTTGTTTCTCTCATGACAGACTGACAGACATGACAGAAAAGTGTCATTTTGAAACAAACCCCACAGTTGCATAGAAAGTGCTAACCAGGACGGGTTAAGCAGCAGTTTATAATGTTTATCGTCTTCAAAACTCTGAAAAATACGGCACATTTTTAACTCGTTCCATTAATTCATCCCTTGCATTTGTATGTCATATTCTTCATTATTTAATTCTGGACAAACACGGCACAACAAACACACAAGGTGTAATGTATGCAGATTTCTCAAAAAAAACCTATATATTTCAGTTTGACTTTACTGTCACATATAAATTGGACGTAGAAGCCTAAAATATGTATTAAAAAGAGAGGTGGCAGCCGTCAAAGTAAGGAATCCATCTGGGGAAATACAGCTTCCCTGTGTGACTTTGTTCCACGCTGCTTGCTTTTTGATTGATATCACATTTTAATGCACATAGTTTTGGTGTGGCTGGTTTAGGCACGTTGAAATCGATAAGTGCCCTTGATTTATTATTGCAACCAGATTTCACTGTCTGAGAAAGGAGAGGAGAAGCAGGGAATTCGTCTCAGTCTGCCAACTGATGGTGCTCATTAATATGGATAAAAGTGACTGGGAGTCATCTGGGAAGAATGTCATACCACATTAGACAAATAAGTAGCTGAAACCACTGGCTGTAATGAATTGATTTGTTTCACATTGATCCTCTCCCCCTTTCCCACTGTTAATCACATTTGGGAATCATGTTCATGTTTTGAGTTTGTGTGATTATGAAATATTAAAACATTTTGTGAACGGGGCTTCAATCTATATTTTAAATTTGCTTCATTGAATGTGTTTGTTTTTTGATAAAAAGAGTTTGCAAAAGTAGAGTAGAGCAATACTTAAAACATCAGCGTACAAAGAAAAGTAAAAAGTATTCTATTATAAACAAATGAAAGTATTCTTCAAAGTATTCTAGGGCAGTTTAATCAATTCTTATTATGATGATTTTTTTTAAACATCAATAGCCGAAGAGTTGAATCTGGAGTGGGTTTAATCTTTACCTAAAGAGGATCCTGCTGAGGATGCTTTCAGTTTTCCATCAACACGACAACTTTTGTAACACCTGCTTCCCATTCACACTCATAAACGCATCCACACTGGGGAGCTGCCCTGCGTGGCTCTGCTGCTGGACACTGAGCTGCTTCGAGTTCAGTTTCGTGGTCAAGGGCATATTGACAGTGATTGTCGGGGGAGAGGAGTATGTAGCTCTGCTTTTATGAGTTTTTGCGATGTGTCAATGTCTGGATGATATCTCAGTATTAAGTATTAAGAACTGCTGTATGAGTGGATTCAGTGTAAGAACACCACACAAAGTGGTCTCTCAGCAAAGTTTAAACTAATTAAACTTCAGTCAGAGTGCAAGTAATCGTTGAGTCAGCCAGTAAAATTTGTCTAGATTGCTACTTAAAGGTGGAGTAAGCGAATCCTGAGAAAGGCTGTTGATTTCTCAACAAACGCACAAATACAAGGAGTGGATTTATGGAATAGTGGATGAATTGTAAATGTGAAGTACTTTTCAGAGATGTAAAAGATTGTATAAAAGTTGGGTGATAAATATAAGACACCCTTTTGATACGATACTAGGATCATAATCTGTATGATAAATAATGATTTTATGTTGTGCGTGACAGTGGCTGTAAATGTGTGCATGTCAGGTGTTCGTATATGGGTTGGCATTACTATTTTTTAATTTGTTTTCTGGACTGTGGAGCTTGTATAAATTAACTTATGTATGTGATAAGGGTTCTATTGAACAGAATTTTGCAGCCAGTTTATTATTAGTTCTTCTCAGAATTTACCACTTTTTGTCAGTGTCTTTGTCAAACATTTGTTTCTGTAGCTCTCTTTACATGATGCCGCTTCATTGCTGTTTCCATCTAATACAACATTTCAGTCAGGACCACTTTAGTCAAAAATTATTTTATTTAATTTGCAGTAATTTCTATTTGGCAGTATGGCTCTGGTCTGGGACCTCCCTGCATTTCCACGTGCATACATGAAAATCGTAAGACAGGAAGTGCACACCTTCCTGCCCTTCCATGAGATGCATGAAAGACAGCAGGGAGAGCGAAGCAAGACCCCGGAACAGAACACAGCAGCATCAGAGACAATGACTGACATGATAAGAAGAACACGCAACATAAGAAGGAGGAGCCGGGGTGGAGGCGGGTTGCAAGGTGGCTTGTGGTTGAAGCAGGAAGAGTAGGCAGGCTGGAGCAGCTTAAATGGGGTGCCCTGAGTGAAATTAGCCAATAGGAAGCTTAGGAGGGAATCAGCTGGCAATCAGCTGATGAGTTTGGCAGGAGTTAGGTGCTATGTGGACTGAGCTTGACTTCGTGGCCTGCCTGAACTACCGCTATACTCCATTTATGTTTCTTAATTCAGTAAGCATTGCAGTCTTCTTTTTGGTCCACACATAAAAACTTGATACATTATGCATATGTTCCATGTTTCCACTTTTTTTAAGCACAAAAAACAACAAAAAACAGCTGGATGGAAACACAGGAAATTAGAAAAAAACTCAAAATCTAACTAGTAACTGCAAACAGTTAGGAACGGGCCCTCGCACCCCCATGCGACTTGGGGCGGGCGGAAGTCGAGGGGATTTATCACCGCAGGCACGTAGGCGTTGTCCGGTCCAATGTTGTAGAGGATGTAGTCTCAGAACACCCCCAAGTATACGTCATGTCACTGTATTTAATTTATAGAACATACTGTGCAAATTTCAGGTCAATCGGACAATGTTTGCATTTTGAGACTGACTTCCTGTTGCCAGTAGGTGAAGTCATGAGTCAGTGTAAATATTGATGTGTCATTATGTTCAGTGTGGGACTCTGATCATACATGTGAAGTTTGGTGCAGATCGGACGACGTACAGCCGAGTTACGACGACTCTGATCAAATATTCTTGTGCACATGTCTTCAGAACTGTACTCTCATCAAACGTTTAAAAGACAGATCCGATGCTCTGGACGCAGGCACTGGATTTTTGACATTTCCTGTTACCAATAGGTGGCACTATAAGTCAGATTCAATTTGACATGTCATTGTGTTCAGGGTGATCATACATATGAAGTTCGGAGCAGACTTGATGCAAATCTGCAGAGCGCCCTGAACGTATAGTATCACGAAAACTCACCATTTTAATAAGTTTTAATCTCCAACATGTTCAGACAAAATCTGAAGTTGATTGCACAAAAACTCAAGGAGGAGTTTGTTACAATACAACGTGAGTAAAATGCCAAAAAT
>JAPQRN010000007.1:19491224-19523214 GCA_037367275.1 Coranthus polyacanthus
GACAAAATCTGAAGTTGATTGCACAAAAACTCAAGGAGGAGTTTGTTACAATACAACGTGAGTAAAATGCCAAAAATGCAACAATTCTGACCCCACAACCTTTTTTGTAGATCTCAGTGTGATACACGTGTGTCAAATTTTGTTTGTCTAGGGCAAAGTGACCAGGAGCAGTGGTCTGTAGGGGGCGCTACGGAGCCATTTTAATGAACGAACCCTATAAAATATCACATTTTTCACCACTTCTGATGTCTTCGCCAAAAAAATATTTTTTTCCTGAGTCACTTGAAACTGAGTGTAAACATTTAATGTAATCCTACAGATACAGTAGGGCCCATTCTATGTATGGCTTGGGCCCTAATGATCTAATCTGATTCTTACGGTTATGTGGAGATCAAGTTTAAACTCAAAACAAACAAAACTTAAAAGGAATCTAGGTATTGTCTTTCTAACAGTCACCTTGCAAAATCCCCAAATCATCTGTGACTAAAAACTGTTTAGATGCGTGTATTGTCTGGCTTTTGTCTTTTAAGTCTTTTCAAAGTTTTCTCATGAAAGGTGTCCATTTGAATCGATTACTCCACCTTTAAAACTCTGAGGCACATCCACAACAATGCAGCCTGATTAGTTTCAAAGTAACCTGTTTGTGAATGATCTGTGGCAACGCTGTGTACAGTTTCTCTAGTTAGTGTGTGGCAGTCTAATCATAAAGCCACTTCTCTAACCTGTAAAAAGGTGCTGCCACCTTGTCATCCGCAGAAATTCTCTGGAGCTATTGTTTAGATAATAAATAGAAGTCAGACAGGAGGAAAAACAGAGAAACTATTGTAAAACATTTCTTGACATACACTATTTAACTTTGGGAAATCAATAAAACCAATTTAGCAGAAGGCTGTTCTTGTTTATCAGAAATGGTGTGCCTGTATCAGTCCTGTTTTCTCGTTTGGAAGAATATTATCCCATGAGAGAAAAAGCTGTGACCTTTCTCCTCTGTACAGTATGTCTAAGCATTATCTTTTTCCAAATTACAACTTCCTCTTCCTCCAATTGATATTTTCTAATAATGATGAGTAACTATGAGTGATATAGAAATTATCACCAGGCTGTGAATTTCTTCTTGAGGTTTTGTAAGAATTTTTAAACCTTCCAGCTCACTGTTTTTGGAGTTGGGGTTTGCAACTCTGTCGTTTGAGTTCACACTGGCAGGTAATGTCTGCTTTGAGTGGTGTGTGGAAGGTATATAAATGTGTTTATCTTGAATGTTATTTTTTTTATACTTGTAACCTCTTGAGTACTTTTTTTTTTCATTTATTGATGTTGTTTGATCTTTTATTCTTTTTTCCCACTTTCTTTCCGCGTTGTTTACCTTTCAACACCTCACACTGTGGGCACCTCACATTGTGACAAATAAAGCACTATATACATAAGAAAGTCTACTGTACACTATTTTCCACCATCAAACAGAAGACAGGTGTAGTTAGCAACTAGCTGGTTGATATTGTGAACCTGTTCAACTAGGGCTGCACAATTAATTGAATCGTAATATCAACCTCTGCATTTCTATAATTGCAAAAGGCCCAGGTTTAGGAGATTTTAGCGTGATTTGAAATGTTACAAAACTAACATGACCTCAGTTTTGTTGTGATATTTTGGATTTAGTTACACGGAGTACAAAGAGGTTCTATGTAAAACATGCAAAATGAAAGACACAACATTTTTTGCATTGTTTAAGGTTCTTGTATTTTTTATGATATTTTAGGTTTGCGTGTGTCACTTGACATTTAATATATATTAAGTTGTGGCTTCGTTCTAAGTTACCTAGCATCCACAGCATCCTTTCTACCAGTTAGATGTAGGGATGCACAGATGTATTGGCCAAACATCGGCTATCAGCATAAAAGATGTCATTTCACAGATGGCAGTGGCTGATATTTATCTGTTGTTTCATATTGTATGATTGAAATGTGGGATTTCAGAGATAGTGTAGTGAGGGTCTGAAAGACTTTTGAAACAGTTGAGGTAGCATATTTTTTATGATCAGGACTCCCCTGGCACAAAAGTGGAAATAAATAACAAAAACAAATGAAACAAGCAGAAAACAACATCAGTATCGACCAGATTATAATTTTAAATATTGTATCGGCCCAGAATTTCACAGTCGGTGCATCCCTAGTTAGGAGTGTAAACAATTTGTTCCTGTGAAATCTTTGAAATGGGCGGAGTCATCTTTGTAGTCTGTAGTCAGTTTCTGTATCAGACAGGGTTGCAGCCTTTATCTGCTTTGCTGATTAAATTCTCTGTGATTGTAGGTTAATGTATTTAAAGCTCAATATTTTGGTTCTCTTTAATTACTCTTTTAATGTGTTGCCTTATTGCTATAATTATTACATCATTATAAAAAATACTCTTAATTGAGTGATTAGCAGTTAATGTACATAGCTGTTACATCACTGATTGCTACATTATTCATCAGTGTATTACATTAATAGGGACAGAAGTTGCAACACTGCCTGCAAGGCAGTTATTACAAATAAGTGTGCTTCTCTGCGGTGTGCTGCTATATATTCACTACATTCACTGAGAGGAGCTGAAGGGCCAGCTTCACTCTACGCTTGAGAGTGGATGATGTATAATTGAGGAGGTCAGTGTGTTGAGCTTGACCCACATATTTTGATTTCTGTCTTTGGATTCCTTTGTAGAGGACAAATCAGTAAGAACTCAACTTAACAGGATACGTTTTATAGAGGTACTATATGTAATTCTCTAAAACAGTAGGTGCCAGTAATAAGCTGTTTTATCACTCGCCAATAAAAACCAACAGGAATGCCGTTACAAGGATACACGTGTCTTTTTTCTACTACAGGATCTCGAGCCAGGCTCGTTTCTAGTAGTATTACAGTGGAAACCTCTTACCATGATCATATTGATCGCTATAAGTTAGAGCAGGCCAGTACAGTGACTTTTTAAGATATATCAATATATTTTTAAATAAGATATGAAACAATACCACTTCCATTGATATAGTTTGATGTTGCTCCTTTTTCATTGTTATTTCGTTGTGTTTTGTTAAGCAGAATTGGAAATCCTGTAGTTGTATTTTAATCAGCATTTTATTGTTGGTGAAAACAACTGAAGAAGCATTTCCAGAGATAGGCCTGTTTTTATGTAGTATAGGCTATTTTTTTGTACAGATTTTCATCTACACATTTTGCAGCTGTTGATTTTCAAACAAGGAAACCCTCTCTTTACATTTCACAGTCTGTTTTAATGGACGTGCTCGTAGCATCTCACTTGTGTCTTTGATTTAAATGAACATTTACCCTCATTTTAAATTTTAAATACTGAGATATACCATCCAGTCAAAAAATACCAAGATGTAATTATTGGTCTATATCTCCCAGCACTACTATAAGTGGGTGTTTATTCTAACCTTTAATTTGGCACCAGTTTGTAAGTCTAATAATTTGGCATCAGTCTAAGTCTAAGTCTAAGTCTTCTTCTTATAATGATATTTATTTACCTTGAAGTGGTGGCTTTTGAAGATATTTTGGTGCCTGTCATTTTGACACAGGGATCTTGTTGTAACTGTGAATTGCCAGCGGGATGGTTTTTCCTGCTCAGCTGCTCACAGTGATGAGTCAAATGATATAACATGAATGCAGCATTAACCTTTCTCCCTGTGCAGTTTCTTAATCATAGTGTTCTGTGTTTTTAAATCACTCAAACCAACCTATGGAAATTAGAGTTGTCCTCTCCCAGGCTCGCTGCCAATCCTTCTGCCTTTTCCTTCACCAGAGACAAAGACCGGCCATTATCAATCTTCTTCTTGAGGGCGGCTTCAACCGCAGGTGTTTTCCCCATGCTCATTTGTTTTCAGTCTAATCACTAGCAGCCATGTCTGTTTCTCATTATTTGAGTAGGAACACCAGATTTCACTGCTGCATCTTGTTGCTTCATTTTTGACACTGACCATAAGGCTTAGGTGCAGCATCCAAACCATTTTGGGAACCACCCTTTAAGCTAAATTCATGTAAAAATCAATGTGAAGAGCATCAAGAATAAACTAAAATTACTTTTGCAGTTTTGCATTGCAGTTTAAGTTTAGTTTTTACACTTTAGATTTAGACTTTACACTTTGCAAATTTTTGTATAAATATATGATAATCCAAATGATCCAAGATGTCCAAAATTATTTTTTTTAATTGAAAAACATGATAATCTTCATGTGGGAGGGTTTCCAGACTCCACAACCATGCACCTAAGTCTGCCAAAAACTCATGGAAAACACTAGAACCCAAACCACACCGAAGTCTTCTGAAAACCAAGGGAAAACCCTGCACAGTTTTTTTTTTTGACAGCTTTGAGGAAACTATCTTAATTAGTCAATAATTTAACCGCCACTATACATTGAATCAAAGAGAATAAAGACCTCTGCTTTGTTGCCTCTGCCTCTCTTTTTCTTTCATCATGGACAGTTGACACTGCTGAACACTAGACATTTTTCTACAAAAGCTCCACTATACTATTCTTAAATATGCAAAAAGCTAAGAGCTAAAATAGGAATACACAGATACATTGGCCTTGTTGACTGACATTGGCCATCAGCAAATAAGATGACATTTCATAGATGACACATATTTTTATCAGTGTTATATTAAAGGATTTTTGATAAACTGAAAGATTGAATCTGAGCTGATTCATATATAGAACATGATAGCCAGATGTGATGAAAGACTTTGAAACAGTTCAGTTATTGTTTTTCTATATATAAAAAATAATTCTTTGCTTCCCTGGCACAAAAATGGTAATAAATAAAAACAAACAGAAGATAATATTGGTATCGGCATCAGCTATCATCCAAATCATGAACACAACTAACTAAAGTATATTTCTAGGATGCTGATATCTCTGATCTTACCCTTCTTGTTGTTATTTTCATCTGTCTATCAACACTCCCGGTGTCTCTTGGTGTGATTAACCTTTTGTAGTTTTTCGCCATGTGGGCAGACTAAATAAGTCTTGAATAATAAGCCCGTAAGCCTGACAGAATCCAGTTAATGTATCCATATAGACTACTTTATATCCTTTACCATTCACACCCTTACTGTCTTGGCAGTAGGACCAAATCCTAATGGTTAGCCTCAAGTGTACTGAGCCAGAAGGAAGATATAGACTATAATGATCGTGGAAAATATGATTTTACAAGTTAAAGACAGGCTATAAAAAGCAGCTTTTCGCCCTCATGTGATAAAAAGCAGGAAGGTTACATTACTGAAAGATTTAAATAAAAAGCTATTTAATTTCTAGAATCTTGGAAACAAAAAAAATAATAATAATAAGGCACCCACTGAGTTGTTTTCTTCCATGTGCAGGGTTAATGGTGTCTTATTTGTTCTGGTCACATGCATCTGGTCACATATTTACAGGGATGATAACATACCTAAAATGTCCATAAGTAAACATGGCATGATGCTGAACATGGAATCACAACAATGTGATGTGCTCGTAGGGCTGTCATTTTCTTATGGTAACTTGAGGAATTACCTGTTTGAAAATCCTGATGTGTTTCAGTTTCCTGACTCTGATATGTGGAGTTGGCTTTTTAATGTTGAGACTTTTGACAAGATTTATAGAGGAGCCTGGGAGCTGAGACAGGAGACGTTGTACCCAATATAACAACATGGTAGAGATAGGGGGAGGAGCTCAGCCATCTGGGAGGGGCTCAGAGTAGAGCCGCTGCTCCTCCACATCCAGAGGAGCAAGTTGAGGGGGTTCGGCATTTGGTAAGGATGCCTTCTTGGTGTTTTGGACATGTCCAACTGGGAGGAGACCCCAGGGTAGACCCAGGACACATTATGTCTCAACTGGCCTGGGAACACCTCGGTGTCCCCTCAGAAGAGCTGGATTAGGTAGCTGAAGTGAAGGAACTCTGGGGGCTGATTTAGGTTTAGGTTGCTGATGTCGTGACCTGGAGATTAGCAGCAGAAGATGGATGGATACGGGTGGATGAACCTATGATATCAGAACATTGAAAGAAAATTATTTCATAGCTCTCTAAGCTTAGTCAGGAGGGAATCCTCTTTCTGTTTATAGACTCAACACAACTTTGAGTTTGCTCCTTTGCGTGAAGTATAGCACCTGCATTCATCACTTGAATCTTTCCTTTAACCTCAGCGATAGGTTTCTTTACAATGCCAAAAAAAGAAAAAAGAAAACACTCAGTGGCTGCTTTTCAGGACCTCTTCAAGGCTACTTCTCCAACAAGTAACCATCTTGCATCGGAAAAAAAATGCTTACACTCTTGAAATCAAGCACAAATAATACTGCCTCTTAAAATCAAATCAGAACAACTCCACCATCTGAAAGCAACACAGAGTGGGTATCCTCTCAAGAATATACAGAAAAAAATGAGGAGAAAAGCATGAAAAAAAAAAAATCCCCGGTAACCAAGTAGCGAATTTCCAGGAGGTTTAACTTAACTCACTTGACAAACACAGGTGGTGAACTTTCAACTGAGTGAAGCAAAGAGAGCAGAGAGGTTCAAGCTTAATATAAAAGCAGCAGGAGGAAGGTGAGCTAGGGACATGGTCAGGATCAATGACCAAAACCCCAACAGAGAAAAACAAAAAGCCTCAAATGCAAGCTTACCTTTGTGTGTGAGCATTGTTTAAAAATTTTTTAAAAAATGAAAATGGCCCTCTGTTAGTACTATTTTTGACCCACTAAATGCACCAACTGAGCCATGTCAGTGTTTCAGTTCATGCCAAATGAGCTTTCCCTTCACTTGATGAATGAGAAAAAGGGAATCTGAATTGGTGGAAAGTGACAGATGATACTCAGTGACTAAATCTGAGGGCATTTGCAGGAAATCGTTTTTTCAAATTGTAAATGACAGGTGTGGAAGTGGGGAGAAAAATATTGGAGAAGGGAAAATATCACATACTGGCCAGACAATTACAGATGGCTCCTTCAATGATTTACTGTTGCCAACTGGTGCTGGTTCAGAAATTAGCGACAATCCAGAAGAATAATCAGTTTAAAATCAGTCTCAAATCTAATTCTGAAATCCCTGTGGAGTTGTTTATGCTTCTAACGCTAGTATTTTATTTCTACATGCTGTGACTTATATGCAGGCTTGTTCAACAGCACAATGCACAATTTCTGTCTTCCAAATTTGATTCAGACGCAGTCCGGGCCTGTTCTAAAAAGGTCATGCCGGTGTTTACTTAGGTTTGATAAATCTGCAGCAGAAGTGCAAGTTGTCACTTTTTCCCCTAATGCTTAGGTATAGGCATCTATCTGATATATGCTGTAAATCTGTTTACATCTAAGTGTGAGTGAATGTGTTACATTAATTCTTGATACCTAATTAGTACTTGTCAGTATTTGATAAAGATGGTTGATTGAGAAGTGCTAAGCTTGGAGGAAATGGCACCAAGACAGCTGACAAAAAGTAAATCAACTTAATATCATGTTCCACACTGCCTATATGTGTAGCTGTGACTGTGTTATATTTTTACTGGAATAAATGATGTGAAATTATACCAGAGTTTCACTCATTATAGTACTAGGTACTGTCTTTATCTAAGCTGAACCCAGAAATACAGTGATTTTAATCATTTATCCAAGAACACCCGGATCTTTGAAATGAATGGCCAGAGAGTCGTTTTATAATATTGTGCTGCATTAAAACCTATAGAAAGAAAACACCACCACCATAAAATAAGAGCTCAAGCAGACGCCACATGTTGAGCAATCGTTCATTTCACTGCAGTTTGAAAGTAAAGATCCAGAGACTTGAAATCTTGTTTGATTCATCGTAGTGAACAACATGTGTCCCTTTACTTGTGTGGCTTGGTTCTACAGCTGATCAGACATATTTCAATACCTTTTTTGAAGTGATTTTCACACCCTCCCATGAGCACAGAAACGCCTCAACAACAATCAGTCTAAAAACCACGGCATGCTATGGTATGCTTTGTTGGCTTGTGAGATTCAAATCCCGTGCTTTCTTTAGATTAGGTATCCTTGGTAATGACTGAACCACAATGCTGCCTGTGTTGGTAATTGGCCAATCGATATTTTTACACAGCCACTGTGATCCTGTCTGTATGATACTAACTGCACATAGTGACTATCTGTAAACCTTGGAAATACCTTTTTTAAGTTAACATTTGTGGCTGTTAAAGCGGTCAAATGCTGATACTATATATATCAAAAATATATTTTTTATTGAACACATAAGATCAACAAGGCTGAAAGAAGAAAATGTTAATTACAAAAATATGAGGAACAAACCGTATTAATTACTATCCCTGATTAATGACGTCACTGCTGCTGTGCCAGGCATAAATGTGCACACACTTCTTTGGAGACACACTTATGGTTTCAGCTGCTGTGACACCAAATAGAACATCAGACCCAATGTTTCTGCCAAATATACGTTCAATGACACAAACATTATTTAATGGAACATATTTCACCTGCCTGAGTCACATCAATAGCTGTAGCCTATTTTGACAGACATATTAGTTGATTGTGTTATAAATGGGAAATCCTAGAGAAGCAAAATACATGAAAATTGTCTCTCATACAATTATTTGACACATATTTTGGGGGGTTTTGCTCTCTGCATTATGGAGCTCTCTGTAAATATAGAGAAAAAGCTGTGTGGACACAAAACAAGGGCAAATTATCCACAAGCAAAACTTTCTGGTTTTGACTCACGTATCATTAGCACAATATCTTTTGTGAATAGATCCTTAAAACGGGGTAGATTGCAACTGATGGGTGATTGACTATTATTGGCCGTAATACATTCTTTGTGGATTCGGCCCTATGTGTATTATGTTTACTTTATATTTAATTGACGTGATATACATGAGCTATTTCGATTTAAAATCATTAGTAAACCATACAAAGGAGGGGATGCTATTCCTCCATGTTTTGAATGTAAGAATACGAATAATAATGTTAATCATCAAAAACAGACAAGTTATCCAAAATTATCCACATAAATTGATATATGGTAAAAGTTAAAAAAGAAATATCATTTATCTTGAATAAAATGCATGTTTTATATCTAACCCAAATCTTTTTGACACAGGAGAAAAGCCTATGTTCTAAGGTTTCATCTTTACAAAAGGTACAAACGTCCACTTCAAATTATATTCTGCGATGGAGCATCGCTTTATGAAGTTTAATTCATGAATGAAATTTTAAAATTAGTTTCTTTAACCCTTGGGTCCATTTCAATAATAGACTCTGTTATGATCATAAAACACTTTCAGAACAGTTCTAATAACTTTGTTATTGCATTTATAATCACTTTTGTTATAATGTTTAATCATTCATTTTGGCAGTACTGATTTATCCTCTCAGGTGTTCTATATTAACTGAATCACTTTACAAATTGTGCTATACTCTCTGGAAATACAGTTTAATTTATATTTATTTAAAAAGGCCTCATAGTTCGAAGCAGTACCATTACAATCCAAGAAGTCATTTTGAAACAAAATGCCTTTCTCATACCTTACATTTAAATGTTATCACTCTGTTCCAAAAGGTTGTGTCAAAAATACATTATTAGATTAATTCCAAAATGTCAATATTAGTAGTAACTAAACACAGTCTAAAGCAGTAATAATTTAGCTGCATGCATGATGATTTAATTGAATTTTAATCATGTCTTAGCAGTGTAATTTAAGTGTACTCTATTGTGTATGCATCTCTCTCTGCATGTGATTCTGAATGGTATATTAAAATCCAGCACTAAAATATCTTGGATGAGAAAGTACTGTAATTAACTATTTCCATCTGTCACATCACCTGAGGAAACAGCCCTTCTTTACATGTTTAAAGAGGAGAGGAGAAATCAAACATGCATCTTGGCCGTGATACAAATGTTTAAGAAAAACTAAGCAAGCCCCGCTTTTAACCCAGCTTTTCATGTTGGAATTAGGCCGATCCGCCCGGCACTTAATGGGCCCTCCAGACTTTCGGAATGACAGAAGAAAATTAAGCATTGAACTTCAATATCATTATTCTATCATTATTATTTGTTCCTTTCAGGAGCAAAACCAGACGTGTACGCCTCTAATAGTATACTCACAGGGAGGGGATAATTATGACACATGGCCCACTTATCCCAGACAGCGTTGTGTTAAACATTCAAAATGAAACTGCAGGATAATTCCAGAGCACCGGCAGAATGGCAGTCCCCCTCAATCTTGCAAAAATATAGCGGCATAGCTTGTAGCTCGAGTTCAGTCTCAGTCTAGGGCTTCATAGCATGAACATCGAGGCTTCCAGACATCCTGGCAGTCCAGTGTCCCTTGCTTGGCATTGAGAATAATGAGAACCATGAAAAGCAGACTGTTGACAGTGACCCCTTTGACTGGTTGCTAAATTTATAGTCATCAAGTGTAGAAAGCACTCAGCTTCAGTGGGGGTCAAAACTATCATGGCCATAAAGGTTTAATTACAGGCGTGGAACTGGCAAGTGTGCGTTGTCATGCTTTGTCATACACAGCTTATGGTCCTGTAAAACTCTGCACATACTGGTGTGTAATACAGTACATTTTACATGCACTATGTATGGAATTTAAATGGCACTTAATACAAGCTAGGGAGAAGGGCATCTGAGATTTGAGCTGAGTAAAAGCTTGCTAACAAGGGTGTGTCGACCTTGAAACTCTAGTGCATGTCATCTCCATGTACATCACATTATTGTGTAAGTGTTTTAATAAGCTTCTCTTTTATATTTTTACTTTTAATGCTAAAATGACCTCACTTCCTCTTTTTTATTATTTGCCTCTTGTGGCTCTGCACTGGTGAAAGGTCCACAGCTTTCCAAACTGGGTTGTGGAAAAAAACCCAATTTTTTTTGTTATTCCTGGTAATTTGACTCTTGAAAACATCATGAAATGTTGTGGGCTTGTGGGTTGTGCTCAACATTTCATGGAACATCACCTCTCAAAGTGTTTTTCACCGTAAAAGCCTATGTTCTGCCAAAAATTATCATTTTAAAGCATTTCCAAGCTAGTATGGGCTATTCATCTGTTGGGTCAAAACATTTTCCTGCTAGTTGTGAATCTGCAATTGATTTAGTCTTAATAAATGTATGCGCATATCTAGGCATGTTGTTGTTATCTTATGAAAGGAAATAAAATGTATTTGTGTTTAAGAGCACAGACATATTTTAAAAGGTTACACAGGCACTGAAAAACATGGGGATAGTGTCAGAGAAATAAAATATATTCCAGGTATATGTGTATAAGAGGTTCATAGCTTCATGCTGGGCTTTTGGGCAACATCTTCCACATTTGATGGAAGCACAGGTTATGTGGGTCCAACACAGGGTTACCTTGGTGATAAAACTATATAATGTTGTGACTGTTTATTGCTTCAAGACAGTTCTAAACCAGATGAATCATAACATAATACTTCATGGATTTGTCCAATGTGCATCTTTTTGTAGATTAAATAAGCAGAGAAATAGATCACTAGCTATTTTTTCTTGGCTGATTCCCATCACCAGGTTTTTATGAGTGACCTGCCAATTCTCATTCTTTCTTTCTAAGAGCTAAAATTTACACTGTAGTCAAAACTGTAGCCAGTTCTCCAAAACTGCAGGACCTTCTCACTCTCACTCAAACAAATCTCAAAATTAAGTGCTCCGGTTATTTTGTGTACAAATAAAACCCAAATGTAAATGAATTTCAGTATATCCCACATTATTCCCTCTGTAAAGGATGAACCTGATATATTTTGGAGCAGATCCATTAAAAAAGGCAGAAAATATTTGTATATGGGATTTGGTTGAATTAGCGAACTTGGCGGGTGTATGTGCTCTTGGAGTTACTACTACGTCAGCACTGCAGCAGTAGCAGATGAACGATTATTCATGGCTCAGTTTATCAGCCTGGCACCGCGACCACAGAGACGTTCATTTCACTCGGCAACTCACCTCCAATAATGTAGTTTTTTTGTGTCTTCTTCACTCATGGTGAAAATCTTCCATGCTGGCAATATGTTTTGTGCATGACGTGAACGTGACGCTCATCTGTGTAAATTTGACCAGGTTTAGGTTTGTTCATTTTGAACATGTAACAAATGAGTTGAAGAGGAAACATATACAACAAATTCTCAATATATAAATAAATACATTTCCATGTCACAACGTGTGAAAGGAAGTAGGAAGAAGTAGAACGTTTTTTGAAGTTTGTTTTCATATACTATTTCTGTATTTATATTATCCTTAACTACTTGTGGGTGTTTATTTTACAATTTCAAAACAACATAATTTTTGTGATAAGTTATTCACTTATAAAAAATGTTACAAATTCTCAACAGAACAAAAACAAACAAACATTAGAACCATCTGCAAACAGAACAAATTTCAGAATCTTTCCTACACTACATATGTCCTTGACTGTATTAAAAAACACAAACAATTGTGAGACTTGAATGTATCTGAGACAGATTGTTGCTGCATCTCTCATAGCTTTAAAATGTCATGTTATGTATGTTATATCTAGGCCTCTCACAATTATTATCCAATCAATTGACAGGTCAATTAGATGAGCTAACCGCACTTACTTTGCAGAATTGTGATAATCATCTCCATTCACATATATAGAAAGATATCCAGCAGAAATATGATATTTCATCACTATTTCTACATCATTTTCCACCATTTGAGATTTGACTGGTGCTCTTTTAACGATGTGTTTCAGTTTATGTCAAATCTGCCTTGTGCAGTTTTTAATTTTTATGTCTGTGTTTGAGAGTTCAATCCCAATAAATGTTTCTCCTTCATTAGGTGTACCATTTGAGTATAAAAAAAGAAATTTCAGGCTGATACCGTAATAGTGGCATAAAATGAACAGAAAAAGTAGATTGTTAATCGCAATAATTTGTAATAATTAAAATTTAAATTCAAAAGTGGCAAATCCAGCCAAATCCACGTATATCGAGAGTAGAAACATTAAAGATACAGTATGTAATAGATAGTACACTAAACGTGCTTAGCTTGCATGGATCTCGGGGGGAAACCTGTATTTCTCCATAGCAGTTTTCAGTTTTATTGAACCAGAGAACAGCAATGAGCAACTTCATAACCGAGCAGCCCAAGATCATTTTTTGTAGACTGCCACAGGGCTGAACTTTTAAGTGACCATCCCCTGCTTGTGTGTGTCAGCATGAGCCATTACTGGAGCCAGCCCCTCTGTGTGCTGCCTTTATATTACACAGTGTAGCTACTGACTTTTATTTCTTCACCTGATGGTGTTTCTGTCTGCAGAAATCCATCCCAATGACATAGTGGAGGAACACACAAACAGGGAGAAACAAGGATTTTGTTCAGAATGTTTTTTTTCCCCTCCTGCACAGTGTAACCACACATGTACTGTTTTGTGGTGCACATTATACATAACTCCTAAATTTTGGAAGGAAGCATAAATAGCATGGCGATTTTCAGACACATTAAATGCTCTGCCAAGGTGCTCCAAGTAGATTAATACTGAAATGGGGACCAAAAGTGCTTGACTTAATCATTGGAAAGGCCTTGTTTGTGCCCTCATGGTTATAGAACTTGCATTGGAGGAAAATCTATAGCAGTGAGGGAGCGCAGGGTCAATGATGTTGTTCTCTACAAAGTGCATTGCACTCATTTGTCTGCCTCACGGGTGGCACATTTGCCCGGCAAATAAAATAGAATGCTTCCTGACCATGGAAGTTCATCTGATAAAATTAGCTCGGGAACAAGGGCAGTGCCACCTTCGTAAGCTTTGATAATGGACCGTCTTTCTGGTGCACTTTCAAACTTTTTGGGACACTCGCCGCGCTGCTCTAAATCCATACGCTTGTCTTGAGTGAAATGAGCCGTCTCACATCAGATCAGTGCAGCCCCGGGTTAGAAAACAGCCACACACTACTTCAGAAAGTTTGCGGTTTTACAACTTTGGTATTTGATCTTAAGTCTAGAAGTAGAGACAGTTGTGTTTTTTTTATACATGAGACCGGCTTCTGATCACACTGATGTGTAATTCATCAGTTACACTATTATTAGAAAAGGAAAAAAATTGCTCTACATGGTCATTAGATGGTTGATAGTATTCGAGCAAATACAAAATAACCCCCCCAAAAAACAGGAGCTTTTTTATTACATTGTTAGACAAATTTAGCATAGTGGAGGGACCTTAACTCACTTACTGTCTGTGTGACATTCTTTGGATATCCCAGGAGTTAAATGTATTTCCAGCTGAAAGGTCACCATTTTTAAAGCTTGAGACTCCAGTAGTTTCTGCACTGATTGATTGGTGTACAGAGATATCCAGTCTAAGTAGTGACTGGAGTGGAGGCTAACAGAGATTACTTTGTGTATGAGAGGCAGAAAATCAGATGTATATGTGTGTGTATACACAATCTCTTCACAAAGTGGATGGAGTTCATCCATCAGAGGAGGGGTCAGTTTCATAAACATATACAGCCTTAGATCTGTCAGGAAGAGTCTGAGGGGAGACATCCTGTTTGCTGACATCCAACATGTGAACATATTAAAGCACTACTTCAAAATGCTTTTATTTAAGTAGGAAGTAGCCTGCCAGACAGCCAGAGAACATGATTTGATTGTTAAGGCTTTGTAAATGAAATTCTGCAGTTGGGTGTGGCAACTGAATTGTGTTCGAACAAATCATGCAGGATTACATTTTTTTCAGAATCAAACAAGTAACCTCTTGATTGCAGGAAGTTAAATGTGCCCTCTGGAGATTTTTTCTAAGCAAAGTTCACCTTCATTCTTACCAATCAAATAGCATTGTATGTAATTTTAACACCTGACAGATGTGATGCATGCTTTTCCAACCCAGGTGCTTGAATAAATGTTGCCATTGTACATTTGTGTAAACCACAAATACATATATAAATGCCTATGCTTTTATTACTGAAACCTAAAAGCCTATGGGAGTTGGGTTGTTTTTTGTTATTGTGGTCATGCATTGATGTTACACACACGGCATACGGTTTTAGTAAAGAAAATCATTTGAAACACTGAAAAAAATCAATTTTTCTTTTATATCCCCCAGCCCTAAGAAAGAAAACAGAGACCCACGCATAAAAACACGCCTCAAAACTGCTAGTGGTCCAAAAGTTTACATCACCCTCTAAAAGCATTTACTTAAAATAAGCTTGGAACACAATGTTCTGAAGTTTCCAATGAGGTGGAGGTTATTTTCTGTGTATGAACCAGCAAATGACAAACAATTGCAAACTGATACTGCTTCGGTATCACCCAATCTTTTAATTAAACTCAATTTAGTGCAAAATGTGCAAAACAATTTCCAATCAGAGCATCTGTTAAGATATCTGAAGATAGACTGTGGCAATGGGGTAAGTTTCTCTGGTTTGTCCCTTGTCTGTAGTCACTTTCTAATAGTTGTTACACAGTATAGTTGCTCCAGAAATTAAATTAATTAGTGTTTTATAAAAGGCGGGAATAAGGAAGATTAAGATAGATAAACGTTTGATAAATAAGTGTGATAAGAGCCACGGATAAGGACAAGATTTATAGTATGTATATTATGAAATGGAAAGTGTGGTTCTTATCTAAAAAATGCAGGGTTTTAAAGTAATCAACAATGATTCGCTGCAAGTAAAATGTAAGAGCTTTATCTGCATGAAATGGTGCAGATTTAATGGGGATAAATGGTGGGCTGATGAGGTGAGAACAGTTCATTAAGTGATTAGAATTTGTCTAAATAAATTCAGGATGAAAGTGCCTGAGACTCTGTCAGGAGTTGATGTGTATGCAGAGTACGCAACGTCCTCGGTTTAAACCATGCGGAAGGTATTCCTACATTTTTTATTCTGTTTGGACCAGAATTGAGCTGTTTGGTGTGGAAACCGCATGTGAATTTCTCTATATTTATTTATTTTTGAATGTTTCTGCAGTCGGGCTAGTTCATTTTCAGCTAACTTATTGGTTTGTTTGAAACCCATTTCCACACTTGGAATGGGTGTGCTTGGTAGCAGATGCTTCAATTTTCAGAGCACAAGCACACACACATCCACACATACACGTGCTGGACTGAAATCATGCCTCCATCAGCTTTGCCTTGTCTGTCGTACGGATATCGATTTACAGGCCAGTTATGAGCTGGCTCTGAAGCCACCTCTGGAGTTTTATAGAAGCATGATAAACATCATCAATCTCTTTGTACAGCCTTCAAAAGGTGGCAGATGGTTCATAGCCCTTTAATCAATTCGGATTCCGTGGTCCAATATACCACATGTAATGGTGCTATGCTACTTTGGCTTACTGCAGAGTGAGTTCATGCTGTTAAAGTCAATTTAGTGCATCTGTTAATCTTAACATCATCCAAGCATATTTTCTATTTGTCTAATGTGAAAATATATGGCAGTTTGCATAGTTTCATCAGTACTTTTTGTTATCAACATGCTTCCTGTGCTGACATAGTGATTGTTAAGTATGTGATTGATCTCCAAAGGCTACTCCTTATCATTTAAATCCCAGCTCTATAAGCACACAAAACTCTTATAAGATTATTATTAGGGATTGGTCTCTAGCCAGCACAATAATCTAACTTTTACAGACAAAATGTTACATTTTTGGCTGGCTACCCATGAGCGTGGGATGCTTGGTTATTAGATAAGAGGCTTGTTTGAGGAGGATTGGACACATACGATTCCGGATAATTGAAAAGTTCTGACAGTAATTATTTTAAACTTTTGTAGATATGGATGTTTAAAAACACAAAACTAAAACAGTCAAAAAGTTTCAGTGTGGAAAAAATGTGCCAGTGGAAGAAACTTAGTTCATACCATGTGGCAATGCAGCTCCTTGACAGTGTGTTGAGTTTATAGCACAAAGAAGATTTCAATGTTTTTATTCCTAATGTCACAGAGATTTTTTTTTAAATGTCATTTTAATAAAACAGCTGACTCTGTGCTCATTGGCTAAAACTGTTGTTAACCGAAATTCCATGGCTTTAAACTTCTCCAGCATTCGTCATGAATTAATGTCTGTGGCAGTCTGCCATTTTTCATAATGAACTAAAATATCATTACACTGCTCCTAATGACATAAAAAGGTCTTTGTTTTGCACCACTGCTTCACAAAACGAGTATGTATAATACCATTGTTGCATAATTGTTTCCGTTTTGTCACCGTAAGTTTATTTTCTCAGATACAGCAAATCAACAGATTGCAAACAACAAAGTGTCTAAAGTGGACTAAGTGAACACTTTTGATGCTGACACATTCTAAAAAAATATGTCTATAAATGGATTTAAATACACTCACTACCTAGCAACATTAATGCTAGAAACAATGATGTAACGCTGTCTGTAAAATGGTTCATGTCCCATTTAAAATGATTAGCGAACTGGGAAAATTTGGACAGCAATGTTATTTTGTTCATTTAATTACACAACCTGTAACGGGATTCCTCTGAAAATGAAGGCCAACGATATAGGTCCTGAGATCAGACAGCAGGTTTGTCGAGTGTCACATCGTGAAGCACTTCAGCTGTTTATATGGTCGAGTTTGTTGTGTGTCAGAAAGTACTTGTCAATTAATCTGACATGTTGAAATATTTGCAGTGGAGCATGTGAAATAGGCTACGGTATTATTTAATAATTAAGATACGAGAACGTGGCTGTGGCTCCTTCGTTTGCACAAATAACATTCATGTTGTCTTTGAAGTCCTGCTAGGTTAGTACAAGGGCTGGGCGATATGGCAAGAAATATGATAACAATACCTTTTACCATATTAATCAATATCAATTATATCAATCAATTATATTATAAATAATATAGAAATAATATTAGATTTATTGTAAGAGTATCCTGATAATGCTTTAAGCCTGAAGACAAATACTTAATTCGCTGAACTTGACTAGAAAATTAACATGGTGTCAAATGTATTTAAACATAGGAAAACATATGAACTTACCTGTTTAAAACAACGTTTAGGGCCATTGGAGTATAGATTTCTCAATTTACGAGGTGTACATCTGTCAGCATCCACATACTTTGTGATTCAAAATAATGGATTTCAGAGTTTATGGGATGCACTGAATGCACCATGTCTGTGTGTGTCAAACTCTGATACAGGCAGCAGCAGAAACAGAAGGTGTCTATAAATGAGTTTTATACTACCTGACTACTTCAGAACAGACGTTCACCCTCCAGTGTGTCGAATAGGCTTCTGAGATTTATTCTGAAAAACTATCTGCATGTGGCGCTTAATGGGTGTGGCATTTATTTCTTCTGTGTGACAGGATGTTAGATCTTACATATTGAGAAAAATGTCAAAGATTATCATCATTATAAATTTTATCGTGATCCCATTTTGAGATTGTTTTGTTTTTATGTGAAACTCTTTAAGGGAGAAGTTTCCCTGTTAAAATGATTTGCTATGGCTGTTTATTATTTAGACCAATCTGTGGCTCCACCATCTGAGACTTAACTAATTACCCTGCGTGTCTTCCAGAAGAGCTCTGGCCCGGAAATATGTTTCTAGAACTAAAACTTACAATCTGCTTGTATTAATCATTGTATTATGAATTGCACTACATAATAAAGATAATGTCCTTTGTTAAACAAACCACATAAATATTCTCTGACAATAACTACATAATATTGTACAACATATAGACCAATTAAAAATGAATAACAACATATCAAACTCTATGTAGGACACTGCAGCTAAGTTTTAGAGTTCACTTAAACTCTGTAGTCCTGTACAGATTTGCATTAAAACAGTGAAGTCTTAAATGGCGCATTGCACAGATCATCAGTCAGAATGTTTCAGACATAAAATCCTGAGAGCAGCTTTTCCTTTCATTTCTGAGGAACAGGATGAAAGTGCATCCATTCTCAGATGACCTGAGGGCTCTTTTAAGTCCTGTCCTGGGCCTTTAAACCTAAAAAGGTATTCATTTTATCCTCCACTATACATGCAGGGTAACACATTGTCATGGTGTTCACATGTCGTGATCATCTTTTAAATTCAAGCATTTTCAAGAGCAGAGGATAAAATATTTAAATCTAAATGATGAATCAAAGATTATTTATTTAATAGCGTTATGTAAAAAATTAACAAGTGTTCTCAAGTGTGTCTTCAAAGTTAATTAGATGGCACGGTATGGTCTTACAAGTTATCCAGACGTTTGACAGTGTTCTGTTTCATACTTTGGTCTGTTTAATCGAATAGAACGTTAACCTTAAAAATAATAAAATGCGCCGAATTAATGTTCTGTTGTTGTTCCAAGTATTTTTCTATATAGTGCATGAAATTCAAATGGGACTGAATATTCAAAATGCTTTCAGGGTTATATTGAGACTTAATTGCGGGACTTTGATCCACACTTCAGACAGTCTGTGATTATCGTTTGCAATTAATTGTATTGATGTTGCTGAAATCAAATAAAAGGGTCGGTGGAAGAGTTTTTTTACTTGTGCAGAAGTGTTGTTTGTGTGCTAATCAATAGAGAGTGTAAAAGTGAGTGCTTCTTCCTCCCACCCGCAGTAGATCCCTTGGATTAACAATCTCCAGAATAATTTAAGGAGCCACTTATTGGAAGACAGGCTGCTTCCAGTTAGAAATCTCCTCATTAAAAGAGCTCTGGAGTGGCCGGCCAATTTGGCTACGAAGGTCTGGCATGAAAGTGACAGTGAATAGAGACACAATATTGAAGATACAATATTGGCGGGAAGATCTCAATGGCTCTGCTGTCATACAGTCTTAAAGCACACATCCTCAGCTGAGGAAGGGGGGACGCATTTTTACTTTGTAAATTAATGATGCTTTGTTGTGTAAAAGTATCGACTACTAAGTTGCTCCATCACCCATAAAAAGTGGGCTGCCTTAATTTAGCCTCCTGCATCACCATCTGCTAGCGAGCCAACTTTCAAGTAAGGACACCGCTCTATAAACACTTAAGTACAGTATGTCCCCTACATCTTACTATTACTTACTATTAGAATCACAGGCTTTCAATAGTAAACTAGCACAGAAAACCAACTACAATCATGGTATGTAGTGGAAAGCTGGGAAAGAGTGGCCTGGATGAACGGTGATTTGTTTTCTTACGAGGATAATGGATAAGGGGAGTTTGTTTCTTGCTGGTGTGCAGCCCTTCAGGGATGTCTAGAGTGTAGATTTGAACTAAAACTACAGTTAATCTAATGAAAAACGCATCTGTGGATGCAAACCCTGCCCATGGACCAAAAAAATCCCATCTCTAATCATAGTTTAACAGGACAAACTCTGAATTTTTGGAGGCTTTTTCATTAATTCCTAAACTAGATTCAGGATAAACTAATGTCTTCCAGATATTCACTCAGTTAGAATGTGTTTTCTAACAAAATAAGACAATCACCTGAATCGCCACCTTGAATCATGTTTCTCACACACAGAGATGGACACCAGCAAAACCAACACCCTTTTTGCCTTGTGCAGGGAAACTAAGAAGGTGGTACGTAGTAAAACTGACAAAAAGGATAAAAAAAACTTTATGTAAGCAGAAAACCTTTCTAATAGTATTCACTCCACAAAAAACAAGACTTAAACAAGAATTGGACAACATTCTATAAATTCTATACTTTATGTTTTCCAATTGTTGAATACATTGCAGAAAGAAAGACAGCACCCACATGCAGGTCACTTGGCCAAAATAACTCTAGCTTTTTTGCATGTGTGAAAGCAGAAAAAGTGTCATTGTTAAAGCCTAATAATAATAGCCAAAAACCAGGTTAAAATGTTGTTATGTTGTTATGATGTCTGTTAACAACCATAGAATTGAACTTCTTACCTTGCTGCAATGATGTAGAAGTATACTCTGGGGTGTGTCACTGCACTGTGCACAGTGTATATTGAACAGCTTATTACATTACAGAGAAATTGTGAGTGCCTGATCAGCAGTACTGCTGCAGAAGGTGAACCTGTGAAACACATAAATTATTAAAACGAAAATAACAAGCAATATGCAGAAATAAGGGGTTATGTTAAAACCAAACCGCAGGCGGGATTCGGGGGGAGGCTGGGGCCTGTTAATACACTCACTACATACACTCAATACACAATACACTCTGTCTCCTCACCTATTATATATTTGTTTGAATAAACATTAGTGCAAGTAATGTGACACTAATGAGGAGGGGAAAAAGTTACTTTTAAGTATTTAAGTATTAATCAGTTGTCTATATGATAACCAAAGACTACTGTTTATGTTGAAGTATTTATGTACTATTTAAATAGGTGGTAATCAGAATAGATCAAGTCAATAGATTAATTAAAGTGATTACATTTTTAAATTTGCATTATTTGCTCTGAAAAGCACCAAAAGCATATCTGCACCATATTAGGCTTAACACATGCTGTAGTAATAAAGTTGCGTGCTCAATTGAGTGGCAAATTTACACCTCACATACACATTATTGTTATTTATGTTCTACGTTTTCCACCCATTTCATGCTGTGGGAAAACGGAAGGTACAAAATGCCTACTCTGGTTCCACTTTTATTTTTAAAGGATGAGATACAAGGCAACAAAATGCACTTCAGAAACTATGGCAAATGAAAACAAAATGTTCTTCTGAGGAATCGTAAATTCACAGTTTTATTTTCATCTTTGTTGACTGGTTTTCTCTCTAAGTTGTTGCTGTGGAAAAATTGGGTTCTCATCCTCTTTGCAGACAAAACATCACATTGCTTTTGTGTTTACATATACTCACAGGTTACATCTCTACAGTAAGTGTTCGTATATATCCACAGTGACTCCTGGGTTCAGTCTACTTTAGGTAATAGTATTGTGTGACACATTCATTCACACTGTCACATTCAATAACAAGACAATGCTGAAGTAATCTTTGAACAATTTGACAACATTTAAGGGCATGTGTTCTGTAATTTGTAGTGAAATACATTTTAAAAGTAACCCTCCCAACACTGCCATTAACATAAACATATATGCAGTTTTTGGATGTACTTTTTAGATTTTGTGAGAGCAACTTGTCCGCCCACAGTATCGTGTCGACCATTATGTGTTAAATTGTGAGAAGCCAATATCCATCAGGACTAGTATGACACATAACTACACTGTGACTCTTTAGCAGCATGTACTGACCTCCTCCATATAGTCATGATGCGTGTGTTATGACACACGAGATGTCAACACCAGAAATTCTTCATGCTCCCATCTGTTACAGTATTATAGCTACATGTAGAACATTTAGTGTTAATAGATATATCACTTTCAAAATGATTCTTAATGTGGTTAGTTATATTTACATTACCCCTTTTCTTTAGTTAATACAAGCAGTCAAGCATTTCAGTGGCAAGTGTTTACCAGTAATTACTTGTCAATCCAACAGAGACCATCTCCACTTGATGTTTTATGATTAAAGTAAAACTTTCTCTTTCTTAACATGCATATTTTGTAGATATAGCTGTAGTGGCTATCACAACTGTGCAGACACTATTAAGAACAGCATATCTGAGAGCTTTTAGGAAACATTTAAGGAAACATTTTACAAGCAAAGTTAAACAAAAATCCCCAAAATGTGCATTAGCTGTTGGTTTTTTTTCATGAGCACAATATCTAATAAAATGTAGTAGAACTTAATGTTACTTAGATGTTACTTTCACTACCTACTTCATATTAACTTGATAAGTAAAAAAAATGTCAGTATTTGCTGTTCAGATCAGGTATTTCAAAAGATCTCAGTAAATGTTCTGTAAGCTTTTTTTCAGAATCCAAAAATGTCAGGAGAGACTGTTTATTTTCTATCAACTGACCCAATACACTAGCTTTTAGCTCATTTACCAGTGTAAACACTGAAAGTGTTGAAGTCTTCATTTCAAAAGGATCACTTATGACACTCGAGTCCAAGGTACAGTAGCACTAATGAAGCCTGTGGGAATACATTTTGTTTACTGGTGTTCAGCATGATGGAAAATGGATGCATGACTCACTTCAGACTATTAATTTATCATATTATTGCTTCCCCTGGCGTCACAGACACACACACAGGGGGCTGGAATAAAATGCAGGCATTTGATTTGTGTGGAAAAATGTTGGAAAAATTGAAGCATCACAACCTCATCAGCTGCAATCATCTGTCTGTCTCTAAATGTACATGTGTACATAGGCAGTCAGGCAGCGGTATTAAGGCTGAAGAAAATGACTTCAATGATACAGTGATTTTATTTAACCTTGAACCAGGAAAGAATCATTGAGATTAAACATGTCTTTTACAAGAGCGTCCTGGTCAAGATAGGCAGCAGCACAGTTTACAAGGTTTCACACAGGGTTTGAACCAAACATACATATACACAAACCTCATATGAAATACAAGACAAAATGTCAAATGGAAAATGGAAAGATGTTGTTACTGTCAGTACAAAATGTCAAATGTAAATAAGTTGTCACTGTCAGTATGTAAGTTAAGTTCACTTTCAAACACACAGCACCACTGTGACTCATGCTGTTGGCCATTTTTGACAACTATATTGAATAAAAATAAAACATACATTTGAGACAGAAGGACTGAAGAATTTAAAAGCTCTACAGATCATAACAATTACCTACAAGACCCTAGTAATTAAACTTGCTTAGAAGATATTTGATAACACTCAATCTTAAAGACTCCTCACCTCAATACACAATAGCCTTCTAAATATATAATTTAGGGTTAGGGATGCACCGGGAGGCACCCATCCAACTTTTTAAGTTCCCATACCGAATACTGATCTGGTATCAGTGTACATACAAAAGTTACTGAATTATTTATCTATTTTAAAACATTAATCATGCACCTGCATCTTGGTAAGAAGTATGAATAGATCGACCTATGGATCGGATCCTTTGTCACCAATCAGCTCTTTGGATCAGTATTGGACCGATTTCACCACCAGTATCGGATCATCGAATCCCTACTTACAGTCTCTGTACATAATAAACATCAAAAAGTATTTCAAATTAGTTTCAGTCCAAATTTGAAATATAATAATTTAAGTTCATGTAAACATTCCAATATTGGGTTTGAATTTGGCATGGCCAGGCTGGAGATTTATTACGCAATTAATTCCTCAAACCAATCATAAAAAAAAATCCCACCCAAATTAATGAGCTACTGTTGACTACTAGCTAACTATCTGTCCACCTTCAGCCCCATCATGCCTGGTTGTTCTGTCCACGGTGATATAGAACATAACCGGTGTGAAACACGAACGCAGCTCTTTCTTCATTCACTCTCTACCTCACTCGACCACTGCTGCACTCTCGTCTTGTTCATTCATCCTCTTCCTCTCCATTTGTTACATGCCCCTGGTGTCATGAATACTGATAATATAAATGCACATTAAACACATACATTTAAGCTATATGTTATATGGAACTGACTTATTAGCATATTATTAGACTCTTTAAGGTCATCTACCTTTCAGATTTTGGTAACACGTTTAGTCCCAGTGATGGTGTAGCTAATGTCAATCAAAATGTGATCTGTCACACCCACACAGTCTTGAGAAACAGCAGATTCAATAGTTTTGAATGTTTATTTTGAGTCAGATTTTTGTGCTGGGACAGTAAACTTTGATATCATATATACATTTTTACTATTTCAAACCACATTTCCAGTGAGGAGATGTAAATTTAAGGGTACGTATAGATTTTAAAATTCATTAAAAAATTATTTTTTTCTTTTTTCTTGTCGTATCAAATCTAAATTACAGTACATGCAAAATCCCAATAGAAAACATAGCATGCTTGCTATCTGACAATGATAAAATATGATTATAATGCATGAAGATATCAATTATGTTTTAGCCTACAATACCACGATGGCATAACAGCCATGGAATACAAGCGAGTATAATTAATTCCGGGTTACACTGAATGGCTACACAAATTCTCTTGAAAGAATGTGTATGGCCTGACGGAAATTCATTCTGTCATTTAATCTGCTGTTGCTGATCCTCCTGTGAAATGAGAGAAAATGATGTGTACATACAGAACGACACAAAGGCTCGCCTGTATTGCCCTCACTCTGCCAGGCTTCCCCTCATCAATCTTACTGTGGAAGACTCACTGGGAGCCAGCTGGGCCTGTTTTGAGGCTCTGATGCTTGACAGCTTAAATAGAACAGCAGGCATGATGTCCACTCAGTGACAGAATAAACAGCGTTTTCAGCTTCAGAAAGACGCATCTCAGTTTTACCTGTGTGGCTGCAAAATACTGCAGTGCCAGGCCAGGTATTAACTCATACTCCAAGGTTGGATGCATCTTTGATTGACCGGAGGGTGAGTTCTTTGGGATGTGGCAGAGGCAGACTGGCAGCCTCAAAATAAGGATACACATGTGTGGGGAGTGATGGCCTTTTGCCTTCAGCTTTCTGCCTCCCCAGACTGCGGGTTCTTTATTTCCTACTCCCTATTTTCTTTGATGCTGTTTTGCTGTGGATGGGTTGACAGCTTACATGTCTGTGTAGCTAAAAGCTCTTTTATCTTAACTTGCATCTACGTCAGAGCTCAAGTATGGGGTCAGCAGCTCATTAGCAGGCAAATGAATTTTCCTCAGAAGAAATCAGCAGAGACGTAAATAATCGGGTTGAGTTTGGTTATAGTTCAATAACAGTAACACTATCAATATTTTGGCTTCAATATTGATTCCTGAAAAATGCTTGTTTTTCCAGTACCAATTTTATAAAATCCATTTCAACAAAAAAAGTCAAGAAAAATCTAGTTTTATGTTTTCAGCTCCTTGGCAGTTTCTTAAGAAAAATAATATAAATGTTTCAACTCTTTAGTTTTATGTCTCAGCAACCTGGATATTTTCTAGTCAAAGGAGTTCTACAACTTGAAAAACACACATATTTACCTTGATTTGAGGTTAAGGCAGAGTGATTAAACGATCTCAAAACGTCATTCTCAAGAGGGCTAGATACCAAAGTGGTGCATCATGAAATGTTTTTACAATTAATGTGTGCTTAAAGCGTTGAGTTAGTCAACTTTAACCTGCAGGAGCTTGTGTAACATGTTTTACTGCTGATGAAATGAGGTCACAACAACAAACACTAATCGTCCGTGCAGTAATCCCGGTTTTACATTGGTGATGCAACACGACGTTAGAGATCTTTATGTTAATATGAGAAGTGTAAAAATGTTTTCATGTGTGTCTAGCTAATTGGAAAGCAACATATTTGTGTGCCATTACATTAGACAGCCAGTATTGTCGCAAGCATGCTGTATGCACTTACAATGATAAGGTTTTTTGATAAGGCACCAAATGACAAGTGCTTAAGTTTATTACCCAGCCCTAAATTTATGATACTTAAAATACTAAATTAAATTATTCTGCTATTATTGTTTCAGGGAAGCAAAAACTCTGACTCCCTTATCTTTGTATGTTCTCCAGTTCTGTGCAGTTTCATGGTGCTATAGCGTCTCTTTTTTAGTTAGCAAAGGGAAATGGATATAAAAATTAAAACGACTGACAAGTCTCCTGCCAGATGCTCAACAGACTGAGCCTCACACATGGTGAACTCAGCAGCCGCCCCTAATCCAAACCTTAACTGAGCCCAAAGGAGGAGCCAGTCCCGAAATCCCATAGCAGAGCTGAATAGACTTTTGCTGAGAAGCAAAAGGCTGCTGCAAATTTCTTATTATTCCTTTAAAGACGGCTTAAGTATATCCTTTTATCAAGCCGTCATTTTACATGTCAATGTAGAAATTTGGGCTGTGAGTAACATTGTTTGGTTTAATACCAGGCTAGGAATTTCAATCTTTCAATCCAGGTGTATGCTTTTGCTATGAGAGAGTGCACAACAAGATGATAGATAACAAAGAATCTGGGGGGAAGTGTGGGGTGAGCGTCAGGTGCACTATTTTCTCTGACACTGTTATTGCACAATGATAAGCTGTTACACGGGGCAGGAGGGAATTTGACTGCAGGCAGAATCTAGGCCATGTGTAGGAATCATCTTCAATTTGTAGTCTCCCAGTTTGCCCACGGGGAGCAGGAAATAGTTGCTCTATCCCATATTATAGCTTGGCTTGTAATTAAACGACAAACTGGATGCAGGTTTGCCGACTCAGTCTGCCCGAAATCCTCCTAAATGCACTTTTGCAGGTGCGGTCAGTTTCTATATGTGTGCTTATATGAGAGATGGAGCAACAAGGTGGAAATGCTGAATGCATGTCTGTGTGTGCATGTTTATGCCTGCGGTTTAAAGGATTTCTGTGTGTGCATGCTTACGTCCAGTGAATGGGGAGGAAACCATTGTGTGCTGGGAGAACTCACCCGTGCCAGGCTGTATTCAAAACTTGATTATGTTTTTGGCTCCATATAGCTGACAATTACAAAGTCGTTCTGCTTTGGAGAAAATTCTACTAGAAAGCCAATGTGTTCGCTTTTACTGTGCACAGAATCTGCCAGGTTTACTCCAATAGCCAAACTGAGAAAAAGGCTTTTTTATTTGTGATGCTGGGAAGCATCACAAACAGAGATGACATGCAGACAGGCACTCACGAAAATGCATTAGGAATACAATCTTTATTGGGCATATGCATTTTCACAGCATTTTATTCCAGACAACAGAACTGAACATTTTAGCCTTGGTTGATGGCCCTGGAGCTTCGACTTGTCAGGATCAAACATGCCAAACGTCCTTGTTATATAAACAAGAATGGTAGAACAAAAGGGGAGATGGGACTTTTCAGTTCCGAATAGCTTCTTGTTTTTCAGCTGTCGGTAAATGAGAAACAATAAAATCACAACATTTGCTTTCACTATTGTTTAAGCCATTATCTGCTGTAAAATTAACACCACCAGCAGTTGCATATAAAGTCTGAACATCATTTGAATCACAGCTTTCATGTCAATCTACCCAGTGAGTTATCTCTTCAGTTACAACCAGTGTACTTTGCAAAATTATTGAGGAGTCTGCAATGCAAAGCAAGTACATTGTAGATGATGAATACTTCATTGCAGTATCTTGCTGGCAAAGCATCTGTAATACTAATCTAGACCATTCGTGCTGTGTTTGACTCTGACATTGCATCGCATCACACTAAAAAGGTCAATGTTCAGTCATCAATACGGTGAATGTTTCACATTCTGCCATAATGTTATTTGGCCAAAGATGGTGGTTTACTCACTGGTTTGGCCTTTAAAGCCTTGACACACCAAGATGACTTCAACGAATGAGCAGCAACTAAGAGAGAAGGCTCTCTAAACTCACATTGCAAGTATGTTCTAATTGAGGTCAGCATAAGATGAAATGAGTAGTCATTTGTACTGCAGTGAATATCAGAGAGACCATTTTTAGCCAAGTTTGGCTGCTTTGTCTGGACAAGGTCTGGGAAATTGAGTAAAAGTGCACTAAATATTTTAAATTATTCATTCTTTAGTGAACAGTCAGAGACAGCTCTTTCTCACTGTCTATGACATAAAGTATTTATGACACAAACACCTGAAATGTATTTATTTTAAGTAAAGAATGGGACACACTGCAAGCTGAATGTTATTCACAGAGAGCCCGATAACCGAATGTTAGCTTTATTAGTCAGTCTTCAAAATATTCTACCATTGTCTATTATTATTTTAATATTTTAATGAGTCTGACAATCAAGTCAATATAAAGAAGCAATAAAATGTATTATTCTGAAGTTTACTTCCTTTAGAATAAGGAAGTAAATTAACTATTTAGTTGATGATATTGTTGATTAGAATTTTTTTTGAATTTTTCTATATCATGTAACATTGTATTTTGTATTATATAGTAAGAGTTAGACAATATACTGCTGGACGACAAAGAAAGGTTTTGGGAGCCACCAGTTCAATTCAGTTCAGCGCCAAATCACAACAAAAAATCATGTCAAGGCACTTAACACAGTAAGGTCAAGACCTTGCAATATTACAGGGAAAACCAAACAAATCCCCTGTGAGCAAGCATGGGTGGCCATCTGCCTTGACTGGTTAGGGTGAGTGGAAATGGGAGAGAGAATGAAGAAAAGCATAGGGAAATGACAAATAAACACTGGGCAGGTTGGTGGAGCCAGTAACCACACATCAGAGACATGAAGCTCCGGAGACAGAGATACCTGCAGAAAGGAAGAGGGAGAGGGAGGACAGAGAGGAAAAACACAAACTACAGCAGAGAGAAGGCACAAAGATAATGACAGCAACCTACTGCAGTGCAGTGTCATTAATGTCTTGGAAAGACCTCTGCCACCTTCCACAATACATTTTTAAATGCAGCAGTATGTTTCTTAAGAGGTAACAGTAATTTGCCTCTGCAGATGAATCTGCTTTTGGAATTTCATAACACTACCCTTTTGTCAGCTCAAGCATGTACAACAACTGTTAAGACTCCACTTGGCCACAATACAGATACATGGAAGAGGTTTTCTTTTTTTTTTTCAAATATACCTTGTGATGCACTCAGATACATCACAAGTGTTGGATCTCATCTGGTGTGGATCTTAGTGGATCTTTTTTGGGTCTTGAAACATCTTCTCTCTGGGGACTCAAACAAGGTTGTTCAGACCCCACTTGTCCATCTTGAGCCCCCTCTGAATCTTTGGTCCTGTGGTTTATGCCCTGTTTTCTTCGGACACCTGTGGTGTCCAGGAGATGGAAATCCTTTCAGGGCGACTGGTCAGCAAATCCTTTGCAGTCCATGTCAACAGACAAGCACTTTGTTGTCCACCTTTGCCTGCAGTGGTCTTCTACCAGGTCCACATACCTGGCTGTCTTCCTCTCTGTGGCCTCCTCCATCCGTTCTTCCCAGGGAATTGTAATCTCCAGCATGACCACCTGTCTCAGTGCTTCTGAGAACAAAACTATGTCTGGTCTGTCAAGCTCAATTTGTAGAACAGATCTTTAGATAAAAATAGTAGAGCTCAATAGAATAAAGTTGTTCATCCAACTTTACAGCTCCAGTATTGAGCCTACCTGCAAACTCTACTTAGACACAGTAACAAAGTATTTTTACTTCAATTCCACCTCTGTATGAGTGTCTCTATTGAAATCGGTTTTCATGTACTGCATGTGACCTTGTTAGCTACTGAAGAATGAAAAAGTTCCTAGGAAGCTTCTATATCGTCCTTTCAAAATATACCCTCTCAACTATTCTTTATATAATGATCCCTGCAGAAAGTGAATACTGGTCTATGCAGTACATTTTAAATAATACTTTTATACCACGTGTATCAGTAAGATCTTTAATTTCAAAATACAATAGCTCCTATAGCAAAATGCATAAGTGTGGGTAAATGGAAGAAGGATAGGGTTTATTTATTGCTATCCATATACTTTTGTTTTGTTCACTGAGTGGATTTCCACTTTCCAATCCACAGCTCGAAGGCCTGGTTTGCGCACAGCTGTCCTTGATCAAGGAACTGTTTGATACCTACTCAGCAAGTGTTTGGAAACTGTCTCACTGCATGCAGAGGGGGCGGCTTGTACTCGGCTGTTTACGATATATGTGTGTATGTGTGTTAAAGAAGGAAGATAAGAGTATGGAAAATGAGAAGGATGCTTTTTGACAGCGAGCTCTGCTGAATGCGGGGG
Source organism: Coranthus polyacanthus (assembly GCA_037367275.1). Classification (NCBI taxonomy): domain Eukaryota; kingdom Metazoa; phylum Chordata; class Actinopteri; order Kurtiformes; family Apogonidae; genus Coranthus; species Coranthus polyacanthus. The sequence continues at coordinate 19,521,821 of JAPQRN010000007.1, forward strand.
TATGTAGCTGTCTTGTGCTTACTTGTTTTATGCTGTAAAATGGAGCATTGTCAAATTTCTGGCATGACTTGGAATCTGTCTTTCTCCGCATAACATAACACTGGAGATGAGCTGACATCTATAAGCTCATTGTCCAATGCTTGAAAACCGTTTTAAAGGGAATGAAACATATGGTTAGCTGTTACGCTTCAGCTTCTGGCTTTATTATTGAAGGAATGCTAACTCTGTGCTAATGGTGCATTCCTTTCTGACCAATTAAGTAATGAAAAGCTTGACCGTGGATCGCAGTCAAAGTCATAATCTGAACTGAAATTAAAGCAAACAATTGAGCAGGTCCAGCAATACAAAAGGAAAGACAATTTACTGAATACCCCAAGTCCAGCAGACCATTAAAGTTAGTTTTGACATGCTTTTGAACAACAAATGTCAATTGGAGTCAGTTCATCCGAGGTCGTTTTGACACAGCCTCTGCTGTTTTTAACTAAGACGGTACACACGAAACTTGGTGTGGCTTCAGATAATGAGGCTTACAAACATCACTCATCTGAAAACGTTAACTTGTCCGTCTGAAGTCCTCAATTAGGGTGTGATATTTTTCCAGCGAAGAGTGAGACTACAAATCTGTGTGCAATCCGCTTGCACCACCAATTAAAGATACAAGTAATTTTCATTACAGCATCATTTGTTTTTTTTTTCTTTTGCAAATGGACGCTCTTCCTTGTCACTTGCTGCCTTGTCATGTCGACTTGTGTGTGTGTGTGTGGGTGTAACGGGAAGCCTAATGGGTCACGCTGTGAGTTTCCTGGCAATTAGCCCGTCGTTCATAGATTGATTTGTCTGTAAAATGGAGGTCATGTTGTGAGGCATCAGGACGTCTAGGCCTGCAGCCTGGAGCACGGAGCAGATACCGTGGTCCATCTCTGCTTGAACTCATGTGTTCTGGCAGCCACAGTTCTTCTTTTGAAGGGTTATTAGCTGTCTGCTGCTCATTCCCTGGTGTATGTGCCTGTATGCGCACGTCCAAAATATCTTGTTACTTCCCATTTCCCCTTGTTACACCCAAACACAAATGTATCTGTTTGATGTACAGTGAAGGGAAAATGGAAGCTTCTTTTCCGGTGATGGAAAGTAACTAAATACATTTGCACAAGTACTGCACTTGTATGCAATTTTGAGGTGCTTGTCCTGTACGTTTGTACGTTACTGTATCTATGTTTTTGACTTATTTATTGTATAATAAGTCTTATAATATTGTATTTTTTACTCCACTACATTTGTCTGACAGCTTTAGTTACTAATAAGGTGAAGATTTTACATAATGAATAAGACACTTTTCAGATTAACCCTTTAGTCTGCTGATGTCTTACAAAAAGCATTGTGCAGTCAGGCTCACA
>JAPQRN010000007.1:19532090-19544295 GCA_037367275.1 Coranthus polyacanthus
CAATCACTGTCCTCCTTCATATTTTAAGACACTAGAAATTATATCCAGCCACAAAAAAGCCTGAAAAGAAGTACTGAGTGTAAAAAGAACCGAAGTACTGAGTGTAAAACGTGTTGTTGCTTATGAAACGAGACACCGTCTCGTCACAGATCTTTGGTCTGAACTGGCCTTTAGTTTGTGTGGAAGTTCCAAATTAAAGAAGAAAAAAATTAAATATGATGAAGTACAGTGTGGTCATTTTAAACCATTACTTCATTGCATTTACAGAACAATTGCAGTATTGTGATAACATTAGAATGACATATACCATTACAGACTGTAACGCCCAAACCCTAAACTATAATGACCCTCCTATGTATGGGGTACTGATTACTCTGATATTATACAGCAACTGATGATCGAACTAATTGCAGAAAAGTTGTTAAGACTGCAGCCTTTAGATTTTTTGTGTATACTTAAAGTAGCATGCATAGCTTTCTCTGTGTCTCTTTCATCTGCAATGCATGTCTATAATGTTTTCCCCTGTGTAGAGGCCTGGATGCATAAATACAGAATCCTGCTGAATCTTTAACAGCATTGTGTCACCAAACCAACAAACCAGATAATAACCTAAAACCATATTTTAAAGTAAACGCAGTATAAAGAATCCGTCATCGTAAGTGATGAGGCAAAATGAGAACAAAGGCTTTTGTCTTCTCTGTGAAATTGGATCAAATGCAGGAAATCAAAAACCAGATTTTCGCATTCTCATTCGGCCGGATCTCTTGTGGATGAGACACTAAAGAATGGTATCAGGATGAGCACGGAAGCAGCAGTTGTGAAAGTGACAGTGACCTCTAAAAAAATGGAATAGAAAATATGAAAATTGAGTGGTGAGCTGTAATATACTACGCTTAGAAACGAAAGTGACAGAGAACTGGTTTCCAGATATGGACTGAGAAAAGTGAGGGAGATGTTTTTGATTCTATATGAGGAGACAATATTCAAATGCTGCATAATGATTTTCTTCGAAATGCATTATGCAAAAGTTTTTCTCCAAGTTCCCTGGACGACAAGGTTTGAACTCGTCTGACAGCCAATACTCCCAGCAGGCCGTGTTTTTTTCAAATACGCCATTGTCATCTGCATTTCAGACGCTTGTGCTGAGGTGCTGAAAAGGACACTGTTTTCTTTTTCTTCAGAACACATCATCATCCACAAACAGACAAGGTGCATATACCTCCGTGTGCTGTAGAATAAGGGACCAGCTGTTTTCACATTCCTACCCACCTGTATTTTTCCCTGTGAGCTGTTTTGATTGGCAGGTATTTGTAAGCCACACAGACAAATCAAATATTTTGCGGGGGTCTATATCAAAACGTTGATGTTCTATGATGTGGCAAATCATCCCATTTCACAAAGGAGGCATTATAATCATTTGTCGACACATGCACGTTTGCAGTGAAAGGCTCTTTTCTTCATCCCTGACAGGATGAGTGAAAGAAAGATGTGGTAGTTTATCTCTTCTCTACACCCACCCCACAAGTCAATCATCCACTTGTGCACTGTCATACCAGTGTGGAGGGTGAAGCGGGATCTACGGTGACGGCAAGCAAGGTGCGATAAAAATAGTACAGCGTTTAAACTGCTTGGTTCCATCTTTAAACCTAACTGCAGACACAACACATTTTGAAACCTTACTCATGACAAGGCATTTATCAGAAGTATGCAAAACAGAGCAGCACTAAACTGATCACTGACATTTGTGACTTGGAAGGGTAGAGCTTTTGGCTTTTTAACTGACAGTTTAACGATATTCATTACACTGATACAAAAAATATTTATTTTAATGACTTTATAGTATTCTCCATGTTTAAAATTGGATATTTACAAAGACATGAATCACTTTATTAGTCCTTACGAAGCCCTGTATAATTTCATTGATGAAGCATAGAACACCTACCATCACATTCAGGGATTTTAACTCCCAGCGGCTCCAGGAATTGTAAAAATAGACACATTAGTGGCAACTGAAAACTCATCTTTCACATGAAATAGCCTGCTATTTTAAAAATACTGTAGAAGGGTCTTCTTTGAGACTGGAGTTTTAAAAACCCATGGTTTCTTGTGAAATTAATTGGACTGGACTGAAAGAATTTGTTGAACTAAGTGATATAGAAATATAAAAAAAAAAATGCAGAAAAGATATATTAAAAAAAATACTGCCCTTCGGGAAATGTCAAAAGACTTTAGTCGTTCACTATTCAAGGAGAATTCAGTACCTGTAATATGGTTAAAACCCAAGTGGGCAGTATGCTGATGACAGCTGAAGTGTATATCTGTGACCTTTTTGAGTGATATTCGTGGCGAAACATCTAAGGGGAAAGGTAGACTTTGTAGAAGATAGAATCTCCTCTAGCATGCGTGGAGAAGTGGTTTGTGAACAGCTTAAATCAGCAGAAATCCAAAAGATAACAGGACAGTCCCGTGCTATTTTTATGAAACTTGCCAAGAACTCTGCGCTTCTCAAGGGAGGCTTGGCTATGATTGCTGGCAGCACTAACAACAGACTACTGCAGTGATAGATCCATAAGAGATGACAATTTTTTTGAAATTATGTCCTCTAAAATTGAACTCTTGATGTGGCAGGGCTTTTGGTTTAGAGCGCATAACGGACATGAGTTTCCAGGGTCAGATTTGGCACCCATTCCTTTTCACCCGGCCCCAGATGAGCTTTATGGCTTGTGAATTCCTTTTGATCCCCTGCTTCTCCACAACATATCTGCCCCACAACACAAATTAAACATGCTTCCCTTGTCGTGCTCAATGCTCTGTGGATTTGGCAATAACTCCCATTTGCAGGTATAATATTTGTAAACAGAGATGCACAACCAAATATTCTCATGGACTGCTGGAGAACGAAGTGTTTATGCGACACTGGGTCTAATTGTAGCCTAGGCCTTGAGTTGATTAACACTTGAAACTTCTGATTGTAGCATCTGTGTTTACTGTATAAAGACGAGACAAGATGCAGGTGGATCCTCTCATAGCGCTGATTAAACATTTAAATTTGTGTAGAAATGTTTAATATAATATAACAATCCCCTCAAAACCCGGTGGGCACTTCAGTGCACATAATATATGCTATTCTGAAAACTTGAGATCAGAATGTGAAGCTATTTACACAGTTTATATGGGCAAAAAAGAAGACGATAAAGGTTTTGCCTTTAAAGATGACACTGTCACACAAATAATACTGAAAGTGTGTATTTTCATGTTTGCAGAGATGGACAGCCTGTCAATGAAATGCATTTAAAATATGTATTTAATTACCTTTGAGTATTTTGCATTTGTTTCTTGCTGGGCAATAAGAAATAAGATGTACTTTGAAAAAAGAAAAAAATGTATGACAATTAGCCTAATCACAGGCTTTAGCTAAACTCATGCAAATCATCCATATTCTGCAAGGACCTGTCCCTTCTCTGCCTCTGATTGGCTCTGACCCTGGCACTTGTTTGTAACTCTAACCAAGCTACAAACACCAGCCAATCAGAGACAAAGTAGGGCTGAATGTTTGCTTAATACCCATCTGTCAATAGCTACTGTTAGGCTAATTAAGGTACAATATGTAATATATGTGAATCATTTTATGTTTTTTTATGTTCAGTGTGTGAAGGGATCTTATCCTTATCCATGAAAATCTGATGAGTGCCTCAATGCCTTTCTTCAGCTACTCAACAACACCCACAAAGTGCAACACTAGCATTGTAGGTGCTCATTTGTTGACGTTAGAAATGGAGTCATCTAACTTCAATAAATGAGCTGCTCTTAGCACAACACAGACTCCAACCCAGACTTCATTTCAGCACACAGGAATGTTACATATTTTAAGTAGCTATTATGTGGCGATATTTACAAGGAATAAGCCAACCTTTAGAATGAAAACCGACCAACAAAAAGAGGGCAAAACACATTCAAAAAGACAGTTCTGTGAGAAATGAATGTTTGGATATAAAGGTGTTGTCATAGCCCTACAGTGTGATGCTGAGGCTGTGGTGATGAGTTGTTCTGTGTACAATTTATTATTTTGGCCAATAAAAAACATGCTTGGCTGGTGGGTTTTTTCATCTACCAGTTCCTTTTGTGCTGTATCTTCATGAACAGCAAAATGTTTGTGTTAACAGGAACGGAGTGCCATTTTTAGAGGAGAGGAGGAGCTGAGACTGGTTTTTACAGTCATGTTTTTGTCCGTTTTCTACCAAATCTTCAGTATTTATCTGATGCACATCAGGATACACTTTCTAGTTCCAAGACAAACTGCATTTTAGAAAAATAACTCATAAAAAATGAATTATTCTTGGCCTGCCATGTAAAGTCTTTCCTTCTTTTTTGTTTGTTTGTCTTTATAAAATGCTTCAGGCGTTGTTGAGGGGATTATTCTGAATTTCTTTGATGTGCTGCTTGACAACGAAAACATGAACGTTGTTTATTTTAGTAATTCAAGTATAAAGACAGCTTTAAAGGGTTAAACGTGTGGGTGATTTAAGTTCAACGCCTCACTGAAATGCACTTTTGCATCAACGACTTCAGAAAATCAGCTGAGGATGAATCCAGGGAGGCCTTTAGGTTCAGTTATATATCAGACATTAAAGGAAAGCTCAGTTTACATTTAAATCTAATAAATACACAATCGATTCATGGTAAATTACATTTTTTAGTCCACATCGCCTGTATATCTTTTTCCGGCTGCTATAATTTTGTCGTGAGTGCCAGAAATCTTCTCAAGGAATCAATGAGTTAGTGTCTCCTCTTTACTCGACATGTTTGATCTGATCGTAAGGCGTTGCTAAAGAGGGAGGAGAAGGAGACAGCGCTGTGATTAACACCGACAATTTGTGTCAATGTCAATTTACATGAATGCTGTGCGTATTTTTTCGAGTCCTTAAAAAAACGCAGACAAGACAAGAAAGGCCTTTATAACATGACAAATATCGCAGTTTGCAGCATATATTAACTGGAAATGATCCACTAAGTGGGTATTTGTATTAGAGGAGCTGCTACGAGCCAATCAGCATCTATTTTTGTTACTTGTCTGCAGTTAAAGATGCATGATGTGGTTGTTATGGCCAAGTGTGAGACAATAACAACTACTAGGTGTGGAGTATGCATTATTAGTGGCTGTTTGTGCCTATAGTAAAGGATGTTTTAGAAATAAATATATTTGATCAACATTGATGCAGGCACTCATGTCACACGACACTAGTGAGCTTATTTCAGTCCCTTTATAGCGATACTTTAGCATCTTTCCACACTAAAGTGAGTTTGTACATTTTTGTAATGTTCACCATGTGTACCCCTTACTATAGTATTTTCCTAAACCTAACACAGGGCTGGGTGATCAGGCCAAAAGATCATATGACGATATTTTGTGGTAGAATCACATTTTTGTCACCTCTGATAAAATAGGTGAGTTACAACCAAACAGTAAACAACTTTCCCTCTAGTTTTCCCTGGTTTCTGGAGGCTGGAAGTTTAAGCTGTGTGCGATGGCTTTTTGTTGTTGTCTGACTAGAAACTCTGCCTTTTGCAGCATTATTACACTATTTTGACAATATCTAGATGACGTAAACACAAGTCCACGTTTTCCTAACTGAACCATCTGTGACAGCAGCAGTGTTTCCATTAAATACTGTGGCTGCCTAATTTGTCCGGCCAGAGTTTTATAATGAATCAAAAATTCTTTTACACTCAAACATAACTCTAAAGCATCTGCGTAAGTCAGACTCACTGCACGTCGGAGTTCAGAAGCCAGACCTACAGCTCATGGACTTACATTAAACCTGTTTAATGTAACCTGTTAGTATAACTTCTTTGTTACAAAAAGTACACTATCTATGTGATGAATTGAGGTTAAGCTTGTTTGTAACTGGAACATCTCAGTATTTGGAGTTTAATTTATAAAAAGTGATAAATATCACCAAAGACATGTGGATTATGATTCAGTATTTGAAGAGAGCAAATGAAATTGTAAATTGATAGCTTTGTCTGACTGATGAATCGTATTGATTACATTCATATTCTAAAACAACTCTTATTCTCATACTGAAACAGCTATCGCTTGCCAAGCAGTACCATTCTGTGATTCAATAAAATAAATGTCTATTTAGAAAAACACAATCTTTTTAAAATCAGTGCCTTATTTCACAACAAAAAGATGCTGTTGTAATTTGGATGAACATTCAATGAACTAAAAGCAGAGATTGGAAATGTTTTATCATTTTAATAAGGATTTATTTACTGTAATTGCACTTTGAATCCTCAGACTCTCAAACTCAAACTTCTGTAAAACGAATATTATGGATCTCTGTGAATGGCTCATAGCCACATAGGGAATCATAGTATGTTTTACACAATAAAAACGAGGATCGAAGAGACTTGCTTCAAAAAGCCAGTAGAGAATATTTGTTAATGTGACGAAGGGAGGAAAAAGAAATAATATTAGACGTTAAAAGTACGATTTAATATCTGCTGACTCTTCTGTGATCCCTCAAATACAAATTTGTCTTTCTCACATTAAATATATTTTCTATGAGAGGAACAATGTCTTCTAGCAAGTACCATGACACCACTTTATTGTGACCATTTTTTTGTCCTTGTTCTACCATAGTAAGTAATTAGTCGAGTGTAGGGGTAGATCTTTAAATGTGAGTGACATAATGTAATGATGCTTCTTACTCTTTAGGATAACAAACCCTAATGAGACAAGATAATCCTCCATAATGCGTGCTTGTGTTTGAAAAGCCTGTGTTTTCCAACAAGTGACATATCAGTTTACTTTCACCTTGACGGGGCAGTTGCCCTGCTACGCATGACTAGAGCTCACTTAAAGGAAAGTGGCTACTTAATATTGCAACAGTGCACTATTGTTTTATGTTCCTAGGCAGGCTAGTAATGGAAAACAAAGCCTCCCTTTGAATTTGCTGCTTGGAGTCGTGATGTAAGGCATTACATTGTTTTCCCATATTCGATTTTCTGAGGAGAAAATAAAATGGATTCCATAAAGTGATTTTATAAGGGCACTGTCACTCTGCCTTGAATATGCTATCATCCGCCGTTAAACTCACCATTACTTTTTTGTTACTCACCATATCAGCTTGGGGTGAAATCTAACCTGTATGTGTTATGAGGCATTGAAAGTGTATCTTAAGCACATAAAGAATGCGGCAAGGCCACAGAAGAGACGTGAATGTGTTATGCTATGCTACAGTTTGATGAAATACTGCGTTTGTGGAGTGCTGTGTGATTATTATTTTATACAAATACAAATTATATACATACAGCATAATATGATACAAAATACATATACAAATTAAACCTAATTTGTATAATATGTCCATACAAATGCATTTCAAAGAAATGTGAGTACAAATGTAAACAAAACCATCATGTTGACAGTTTTTATCTATTGCAATTTATATAACCTTAAAATCTATAAATCTATAATCATATCCTTGTCTAGATTTCTGGGAGAAAATGCAAACAGTGATGGAAGAAGTATTCCCATCATTTACTTTTTGCCACACTATGAAAGTTCTATAAGTAAAAGTATGTAAGTATTATCAACAAAATGTACTTAAAGTATGTAAAGTCAGATTAAAATGGTCCCTGTCAGTGTTTTACTGTTATCTGTGAAGTTTTTGGATTCATATTACTCAGAAAAAACAGGCCTGTCTGCTTTGTGACAGCCAGTTAATCCAAGAGGATTTTTAAAGAGTTTATTTAATTTATGAAGCAGGAGAATTTTCTCAACCCACAAAGGAACACTTAATCCTGAAGTTTATCACAAACATTCAAAATCAACACATTTGGGGATATGTGGTTTTCACTGGACAGGAAGGTCTGAGCACACATTTATCTGTTGGCGATGTGATGTTGTATTCTTGTGTTTACAAGTGAGCACCTCAACCTAGCTGTTGGTGTAGAGGCTTATTAATCGGCTTGACTAGGTAATCTGCACTGATGGGAAGTTTTGCTAACAACCAGTATCGGTGCAAGTTGGCTCCAAAAGTTGTGAATAACTGCATAGCCTCCACTAGCCACACTGGCCAGAAAATCTCTGTCCATCACACAGGTCAGGAGGAGAGGTCAGGATCTTCTACGACAGGCAGAGTAGCCACCCTCCTGGAGAAAATGCAGACAAGCATCGTTACCTCCATTATAATAGCAGGTTCCTGAGCTGGAGTCTCTGAATTTGTGGTAAAATCTGGTCTTTCAACAGGCTAAATGTTCAGTTCAACAGGTTTCCAGTTTCTAATACGTTCAAAGGTTTTCAACTGTGAGCTTTTTTCCTTGTTCTCATGTCCTCATACCTGAACAACAGAATAGGATGATTACTGGTCACTCCCAAAACAACACATTCATGAAATCTGTGGACGCAAAATACCATCAGCATTCTGGGCCCAGGGGTCCGTGTGCACCTCGGGGCCTTTGGGGACAAGTTATTTTCTTAAATTTCAGTTAAAGACACGTATACAACCAGTCAACATCCCATTCATTTTTACCTAAAAAGAATGATACAATTGGTACCAAATACCAAACGATGCCAGTTATAGCATTTGACATTGCTGCTAATTAAAAAAAATGTGTTTTTTTATATTTAAAAGTCCCCACGAAGTCACCTCTGAAAAATTATTGCCTGGATAAATGTAGTTGAAGGCCCCTGCTTTAAGGCTTTCAGTCAACTCATGGTCAGTTTTCATTTCCCAGTGAGGTACTACAGTGCATTAGAAGTATTCTGTATATCTTATTTATTGAAGAAAGAATGATTTAAACCATCATCATTATGGTGTAAAACTTTGCCAATTAGATGTAGTATTTCATACGATAACAATTTTATATATATAACATTGTTTTGAACTCTTCTATGGTTTGTCAAAGCCTTTGTCTGACATTTATTTCTGCAGCTCTTCTTGGTGGTGTTTCATTGCTGTTTCCATCTAATATGGCATTTCTGTTTTTGTCTTGTATTAACTGAGTGAATGCTGCCTTCTCCTCGTCACTGCACACACATAATTATCCGCTAAATCTGTTTCCATTGCCCTCTTTTCCACCTTTCCTAAGTGTAACAACTTTTTGCAATATTTTGAGGGTTTTCTTTTTTCGAATTTCCAGTGTTTCCACTGAGGTTTTTTTATGTACAAATTGAAAATGCAAATAAAAGCAGCTGTTATGGCTACGGTTTGATTAGGAGACACAAACACTGGTCTCCTGTAAGTCCACAGTTTGTTATTTCACATATCTATCCCCAACCACCACATCCTTGTAAACTTTGTCCCTATTTAATTACATCACCTTGCACCTTTTTTTTTTACATGCATTTATTCATACAACCTCAAGAAGTCACCACTCGACTGCAAAAGGTACATCAACACTGGTAATTTTTATCCCCTTCCAAGATTCACCAATATTTTCAGGCAAGGTCGGGCAGCGTTATTACTCGACCTCTAGTTTGCTGTGCCCAAACATGTGGTCCTCCAAATTTGTTCTGAGCACCCTGAGGTGACCCTTGTCAGTGGTGTCTTCTTCTTCTTACACTCCTCACTGTCTCCTTGACAGTGCAGGCAGCTTCAGCATGGCAGCTTGTGACAGTCTACTTTACACTTGATTCTTTCTCCTGTCCTGTGCTCGGGTCTTATAAGGAGCCAGTAGAATGAACTGCTCTGCTGTGTGGCTCTATTTTCTCCTTTTTTTAAAACAGAAAAGAAGATTTTTGTATGCCTTTTTTCTGGCCGTCAGTAATTGTGATTCTGTTTTCATACTGTGAAGTAGTGCTGTAAAGTGAATTTGGTCATTTAATTGGTGGATCACTGGTTTTAGTTTTACTGGTGATGGTGTGCGTGGTTGTCTAGTGTCACCCCCTAAGTGTGTAGAGCTTGTTAGAGGCTGAACCTTAGGCAGAGAACAATGATTATCTGTTGTATAACCCGAGTTCTGTGACAATGAGTAGTCAAGAGTATAAAGTATAAAGCAATCACTTGATTTGTTCCAGACTTTAAATATTAAAAGTCTGTCTAAGCGTCTCTATTCTAAATAAGATATGATCTTCCTAATAAACAAGACAGTGCTGAATTAATAGCATGTAAATGTGGATTACCCAAAGGACAGTTAAATTAAGACTGCAAGCAACTTTCTTTGTTCCCTCTTTTAACAACATTCAGTGACTTGTATCTCCATGAAAAATGTCAGTTTGAACTCCGCTGATACAGTTTCTACCTTCAATAACAAAGGGAGTGCTTCTGCTTCAGCGTGCCTTTATTTAATTTATGATCTGTTATATCACACGTTTGATGCAGAGCAAATTGTCCTTCTATTTACTCATTTTTTCCCTAACTGTGTCTATTTTAGTTTTCTCAGCAGAGTAATGGACCGCTGCTGGCACACAACATTTGTAAAGGTTACACTGGCATATGGTTCCAGAAACATGTCCCGATCCAGCATGGTGTAATCGATTTAAAGATGACCGAACCAGTTTAAAATTGGTTTCTAGCTGTTATGATGATTCAAATGAAAACAAATTGATGCCAGTATCACTCCTGTTGAACATTTTAATGCAGATAGCATAATTGTTTTCGGGATGGGATAGGAAGTTGAGTTTTCTGTAGGAGTCCTTTTTTTCCACTGTAAAAATGTGGCAATGGTAGAAGCAAAGCCAATAATGGAACAGATTTATTTAAGAATCTGTATCTTTGTGAGAAGTTGAGAACATCTGGGAGAAGGGCAGCAGCAATGACCTCGCAGGATGAATGATCCATTAAGTACAAATTCACAACTCTCAGACTTCTGTATGCCATAGAGCCTACATCATTGAACTTTTATCAAATGTAAAAAAAATAAAAATAAATGAAATATTGTCAGCATTTTTTTAAAAAAAACAACAAAACATCAATCTGTTGAGTAAAAGTAAAATCAGTTATAATTAAAGATTTTAAGATATCATAAGCTGAGGGCTAAATATGTTTGCTTTTTCAGGATGTGAACAATTTATATTTGTTGGTTTTGGTTTACAAAATGAGCTCAGATGAATAAAACAGAATCATTCTGACACAACCCAGTTAACACATGGAAAGACAGCACACCGCAACACTGAACGGCAGCAATTACATATCGAATCAGCCTTCTATGGTAACAATACATGTCACTTGAAGTGGAACTGTTTACATGCCAGCCACCCGTTAAAAGCTACACCAATGCTTTGTTTTTTATTTACCACTACAGCAGTGTATACAGCATTCAACATCTATTGGCATTCAAGCAGCATTGCTAACAGTCCTGTAATCAGACAGTGCTCAGAGAAGGTGCTCTGTATGCCCTCCAGTGTTTTGTAAGATGCAACATGAAAAAAAAAAAAAGATGAGATTTTTCTAGTTTGAAAATCATTGAGCATAGATCAATTTCCTGAATTTCCTGGAGTTCTGTGGGTGTGACTTTATGTAACCATAATGATTAAGTATAATTAAGTGAAGTGTTTATTCAACTGCAGGCCCGACAAGAGTATTAATATTCAACTGGTTGATACTTTAACATAAATCAGAACAATCCTAAAACAAAAATGTTAGGCCTTCAAAGTCTATGATCATAATGAGCCCAAGTTGCCCAGAATCTGAGTTTAAAGGTTCACTCTGTGAAATTTAGTGACATCTAGTGTTGGAGTTGCAAATTGTAGCTAACTGAATACTCACCCACCTTCACTGACGGTGGACACAAAATGCTTGTTTGTCTGTTCTGGCCTTTTGTAGTTAAGGGGTTATTAACTCTGGTCCGCTCTCAGCCATAGTAGGTGATGGTAAAGCACCTTAAAGCTGGATGGCAAAAATCTAAAAACAAAAAGAAGAGGAAGTCTGTTCTCAGTTACCGTAAACATGGTGGATTCAGTGAAAGACGGCCTGCTCTCTCTGTAGATGTAAGCGGCTCATATTCCTGTGATTATACACTAATTAAAACATAATTATGAATATTATACTCCATTTCTGCAAATAGATCCTCTTAAATCCCATTAAATCTTACACACTGGACCATTAAAGCAACATATAATTAGTGCAGTGACAACTTTTACTCAAGTTCTATACTTCTACTCCACTACAACTCACAACTGCTCCTTCTTAATCTAAATAAACTATTTAATTAGCCAGATGAAATGTTGTTAAAATAGTATCAAATTGTACTTCAA
>JAPQRN010000007.1:19544395-19560239 GCA_037367275.1 Coranthus polyacanthus
TGCTCCTTCTTAATCTAAATAAACTATTTAATTAGCCAGATGAAATGTTGTTAAAATAGTATCAAATTGTACTTCAATATATATGGCTCTGACACTGCCATAATACGGCACATAATGGTGGTGAATAATGTCGAGGTGATTCCAGACCTTTGCTTGAGGAAGTTTTCTCTTTGTGTATCTCTCTGAATTTGAATTGATTACCCCTTTTTTATCCTGTCTTGCCGCATGGAAGGGGATCACACAAATGTCACAACTGGAGGTTAAATAAACGTTTCTTCACATGTTGTACTGTTTAGTGCGATTCAGCGAAAGAATACAGTTGTTTTGTCATTATCGTCCCGCTCTATCAGGTATCAAGTAATGTGAGCTGCAAGGAGGAAGTCAGCTCAAGCTACTGGACAGTCCATCATTATACTCTATCACTGAGCATTTTTAAAGTATAAAACTACAACTACACTAACTGTAAACTAAGCACAATATGTATTTGACTGTAAATATTTTGATTCATTAATATGGATCTATGCATGTGCTGTAATTACCGCTCATATACCTCAGAGGAGCCTGAGGTAAAGAGAAAGAGAAAGGAGATGAACAATGAATTTATAATTCAGTATGAACATGTATTTTAATGCAGTCACGGCATAGCAGTAATATATCATTATTAACCCCGGTGGGAAATGCATTTTGTAGAATGTGCAGTAGAACCAGTGAGCTTCATCTCGTTTGGACGAGGTTATGGCCTTAACCTCACTGAGTGCATCTACTAGTTCTAAAGACAGGCGAGGCACAATACAGTCATGCATTCCATGTAATTCTAAGTGCTTTATGGGAAAATGTATGTAATACAAAAAAGAATACAAGATTAAAGGCTGAGAAAAGAGCTACGGAAAGAGAAAAAAGAGCAAAATGGAATTTTAAGTCCGCTAGAATTTTTATAACTTCAGACAATCAGAAGGGCTTTTAGATGAGTTTGAAAGGAGTCAGAGCTGGGCCACATCTCTGATCCTCTCAAAGGTTCTTCTGAGTTTAAAACTAAACCCTATTTTAGTCTGTTGTTGCTGTCTGGAACAGTTAGCTGCTTGGTCCCAGATGATCCACGATGTCTAAGCTGTGAAAGCAAGTCTTTGTATTCTGTACTTTGGCCCCAAACAACAGAATAATTATTCAAGAAGAAGCAACAGTACATTAAAAATCAATATCATGACAACAGATGTCTGTGAAGAGATCTTCAAATTATCAATTGCTTTTTGAGTTTTTGAGTAATAGACGTCTGTCACTGTGTAGCTTGTAAATGTTCAAAGCTGTGCTAATTTAATATGCAGTTTTAATGAACTGAAGTTGTGTGACATAATAAATATATTCACGTAGATGCCACTGTACTCGTTCAGATTCATTGAAAATACTCCATGTTTGTACTGGTTGTTCAATATTTTGGATCGAAAAACCAGCATTGTTGACATTTTACAGACAAGAATTTGCATATGGTTATTAGGTTTTATTTTTATTTAAATAAAATTGAGTGAATTTTGTGATCATCATTGCAGGTGCTGATGTTGGTGTTTGTTGACATTGCACATATACAGCATAGAGTTAAAATAAAGAGTAGTGTTTTTAAGTCATATTTTGTCTGATTGTGAATCATCAAAAGACTGAAAAAACGAGTGGGCCAGTTTACCTTATCAGGTACTGAGATGGTAAACTTACAAGTGTACTAGTAGTACAATGATATTAATAAAGTATACTTGAGAAATGTACTTGTGCTTTACTTAAGATCACTTGAACTGAAGTATACGCCTTTTTTTGTAAGAGAAGGCTGTTTTATCTCACAGTCAATAAAAAACTATCAATGCTAGATGATGCCATTACAGACCAGATGAATGTATGAATGTGTCAAAACAACTAAGCATCATTTGTTCAGGTGGTATGATTGGATTTCCAGTGTCGCCCGTCAGTCTGACACCGGTTGCTCCAGTTCTACCTGTTTTCATTTGCAGCTGCACTTGACTGTCTGATTTTAACATTGGGGTAATGAGGGAGCGTGTCACCAACACTTCAAAGGATCTAATTCCTCATATATTTCATCTGAACACTTGGATTGCATTGCATGAGTTGCATTTGAGGCTGGAGATGAAGTGATAGAAAGTCCTTGTTAGTATAAGACCCTGAACATCTCTCATTTGTCTACTTTTAGTATGTGTTAAATGTGTTTGTTTCTTGCTGACATCACTTATGAATCCGATTAGTATATTTTTTTGTTGCTTCAAGCTGTTTCTCAGAAGAGATGACACTAATGGTGTAATGATTGCATGTGCTGGCCATTATCAAACTGCCACTGTGCACTTAAAGCTGTCTGTGCTTACACCCACCATTGTAGTGATGAAGAGTCCTTGACATGAGCTTCGAGGCTGCCCACCAGTAATCTGTTTCTTTTGATTAATTGTGACAGGGCAGTAGCATACATTTGGTTTCTATACCAGCCAGAGCTGATGACCTTGAATAGATGAATACTGAGTGAATAATTCAGAATAATTTATGGTAATCATTTGTTGTATTATTGCAACCCTTGTGTTCATACAGCATTAGCACTTAAAGTGGTCCCACTGTATGTATGTGGCCTTCTCTGTGGTTTTGGTGAATAGTTAAATAAGAGCAACTTCCACAGAGAGAAAAGGAAGATTAATAAGGTCAGCAACACATGTACATTTACATCCCCTTGCACTATACGGGTTCAGTTGCTTATTTCAGTGCATTTAAACCATGTTATTCAGTGTGTTGTAGCCAAGACGCAGAAAAAAAGAGTAATGGTGTGTTTACTACATTTCATATAAACAGTTTTATGCATCACACAAGCACAAATGACTTAAAAATGCTAGATTTATCATAGAAAATGAAATGCTTGCTTTACAGAAATGTAAATACTTTTCTAATTGCACTACATGTATTTCCTCTCATGACTATGAAATGACACATTTTCACTTTGTTTAGCACCTCGTGCAGTTCAAAGATGACTGCTAAGCAGTGACACAGAACAAACTGCAATAGAGTGGAATAAAAACTACACTGATTAAAAATAAATAGAAGACAAAAACATAAAAATAGGTGTAAGGAAATATACCATATGTTGTCACATGTTTGTTACTTACACATGTGAAAAGACACGGTACACATAAAATGAGCAAAGAAGTTTCGGCAATAATATGTAACTAAAAGTATCCTAAATGTTTCTGTGTGGAAGGGAGAGGTCCAGCACTAGGACCCAGACAAGGGGCAGAGTTTATACAAAGGGGCGGGACTTTTACCTGCACATTTCTTCTTGCACTGAAACACCTTGTCTGGTGTTTGAATGGATAACTCATGTTTTGTGAGGGATGTCAGGATGTACTCTGCTGGAATAAGAGCGACTATTTCAGTCGTCCAGTGTCAGGAGTGTCATTTTCTTCCCTTCCGCTGTCCGTGTGTTACCATTCTGAAATTCCTCTTCGATACGTGAAAGAACAACAGTGACGAAGCGTTAACAGACCTATCTCCAGCACTGGGACAGTACGAAGTGTGGAGATAGGTCTGGATATGCAAGACTAGTGGGGGACTAAAACTGAAGTGATTTCTTAGGCCAAGAAACAAGGTAGGCTCAAGTGCAACAAGGTTTTTAGTCCCTTTTATACAATATTAAGATTATTTTGTATAAATATAGATTCTAGTCACCTGTGTGTGTCCAACTGTGGGTAGTGTAGAAGAAATAGAATCTTCAGTTCAGTAGAGCTTTATTCACTGCAGTGAAGACAGAATACTGCTGGCCATGTCTCCACTGCAGTGAATAAAGCTCTACTGAACCAGCCACAATTTCAGACCTGAGGATTATTTTTCTTCTACAGTAGCTACAATACAATATTTATTTGACATTACATATGTTTCCTTTTGTATATTAATGTGCTCCTGTTTCTTTCAGTTTTTAAACAAGACACTTCTAAAGGAGTCAATCGCTGTTTTTTTTTCCCCCAGACTGATTAAATTTTAAGCTGCTTTTAATTTTACTTAAATTGCTGTTTTGTGTTATTTTTCTTGTGGGACTAGTGGGTAGTGGGTAGCCATGTTGCATGTGTTTTATTGTGTGGTTTGAGTCAACTTTAGCTTACCTTTGAGTGTTGTAAAACAGTTTTAATTTCAAGTTGATTTGTGTGTAGTGGGGGTTTCTTCATGATTTGCAGGTTTACATATATTTTGACAATTTCCTCTTTTTACGCTTAACTCACTAACACTAATTATAAAGCTGCCTCACCCCACATTGTTAATTTTCTTGGCTTGTTCATTTAGTGCCTTAAACATACAATTGACTCCAATCCCTCCTTCATTACATCTTTATTTAGACCTTCTATTGAAATGTCTTGCAGCCATCGAGCTGAAAGGAGACTTTTATTTAATGCAATGTCAAAACTAGATTTTTGATGTAGCAGTCTGTGGCTCCATGTTATTCTGGGTCCTGTACTTTGTGCTACAGAAAATAGAGAAATATGTTTTCAATTAGGTTTTTAGTTATGTGAAATCAGGTGATTCTTGTTGGTTAAACTCATATTACAACATATTAGTTGTAGTAGAAAGATGTCAAGGTTAACCATTGAATTAAGTCAAATTTATTTCTATAGCACATTCAAAAGAACAGGATTTACCCAAAGTGCTTTACAAAACAGAGGCAAAAGAAACACGGTCAACAGAGCAGACAATAAAAATAATTTGTATGCCCAAGACTTCAAATGGAATGAATGAGCAGCAAAAGAACGGGTACAACAATCATTATGAGAGCAGTTTAGTGGTAGTAGTTTAGGTATGATCAAAAAGCAAAGGAAAGAGGTGGGCCTTGAGCTGTGCTTTGAACGACTCAGAAGAGCAGATTCAGTGTAATGGTGCTCCCTAACACCAGACTGAAAAGCTTCAAATATGTCATTCTTCCTTAAGACTAGATGGAAATGCTGGTAAACAACTTTTTTTTTTGCAGAATCTTTGATAAAAATGGAAACTTGGAAATTATTCTAAAATTAGATACACCATCAGTATAGCTGCAGACTTTAATTCTTACTTTGAACACAAATGAAGTAGCAAACCAGAAAACAGATGTGCCGATAATAGTATGTCCTCCCAATTTCTATCTCTGCAGGTAGGCTACCAATCAAATAAATATCTCTCTGTATGATGCATTGCAATTTATTAGCATCTCTAACTACAGCCTGCAAAATGCCCTTCAGGTTGAATCATTAACTGTCTAAACTCTCTACGATCTGTACGATCAGTGTTGGATGGTTGTGTTTCATTTGTGCATGTGTTCAGTGTATTGGAGGTGTACAGCACCCTGATATAAATGAAATCATTTTCCAAGTTTTACATCCTGCTGTAACTGAATGTATACTGTGTTATCTAAAAGTTGAACACTTGTTTACAGCCAATTTACATGTAAATGAAGCGTTGACTGTTTTAAAATGTATTAAAAACTGTGTTTAGCTGTCGAAGCCCATTTGCGTTCGGTAGCTTCAAATTAATTAGCTGTGAACAAAGCCACGAGGTCAACAGTGGCTCAACAGTCAGCGACGTGTTCTGTACTTAAAATTTCTGTCACACTTTTTCCTGTGGGAAGTATTTCTCCAGTATTTCTGATTCACGTCTTGACTTTGATGGAGCACTGTGATAGAACTGGATTCCCATATGGCTTTCTCCTCTGACCCTGCAGTGACAGTATGAAATGACAGCATGAGAAATGCTATTCATCCTGTGTGGTCCATTGGATTGAAGGCTAGACATTGTGTGGTGAGAAAACAATAATCTGTCTTTAATATGAATCCTTTGTCACCCGTTCTGTCCCAGGGACTCTGAGGGGCAAAAGCTCACCGTGTCGTAACCTTCTCTTTTCTGACACATTTTCCAAGCTGCTTTCCAGAGAATGCTGAAGATATGCAAATTTCTGAATTGGCTTAGACTCAAGGTAAATGGAATTTTTCACAGGTGCTGACATTTAGGGCAGTGTAGCGTGATGATCATTACTGAGTGCATTCACTTTATGTTCACCAGTTGTTGGCTCTTCTACTGCTGTTAAACATCGTTTTGCATACTGTTGAGTGAAATATTCAGCTTAATCCGCATATCGCACAAACACACAGCGCTTCATGGGAAATACATTTCACTTTCTTGGAACTACTTTTTATTTATGCAGGGCCACAAGAGTGAAGTACTATACAGCTGCAATGGGGAGTGGTAGAAGAAGAATTCAGATGTTTTAAGTAATACTTCTAACACCACACTACAAGTAACGTTCTGCGTTGAAAATGTTACATAAGTACAGTAAAAGTATATAAGTATGATCAGGGAAATGTACTTGCAAGTACTCAATGCAGTACAATGCTCTACTGTTGTACTATATCTTAATATCACTATTGAATGAATGTATGAAGTAAGATCTTACTGTTTTAGTTGATTTAGGTAGAGCTCAGTATTTTGTACAGGACTGCAGCTAATGATTACTTTAAATATGGATTAATCTGTTGATTATTTTCTCCATTAACCGATTGTTTGGTTTGTAAACATTTAGTGCACAGCCCTCACAGCAGCACCGGGCATACACTGTAGACGTGTATTATTTTATTGAACGCTGCTGAGAAAGCAGCCGCTTCTTGGGTACACTTCTAGTTACCGTTTTTGTGTCTGCCACCTGAAATATTAATGCAATAGTGGTGTGCTACTTATGAAATAAAAAAGGAAAGTGTAGGAAAGTGTAGGTTTGGAAAATAATATTGGAAAGCATCCACTTTGAGCAGAATGTTGACAGTCGTCATGTGATTGTCATTCAGGGGATTTTGCCGAGTTAAAAACCCATGTTTTCAGGAAGAACATGCTCCCAAAGTTTGGCTGTGAAAATCAAGGCTTTAGAAATGTTACCACATTTAGAGTATGTGCACTGTATTGTTTTTTGGCATTTCTCATCATAGTTTCCAATTCCCAGCGTGCACTATAGCCAGTTGACAACTGTGCCTGAATGGTGAAGATATAAACTGCCATTTGACTCACCTTCTCTCCAGTTGTAGCTGCTTTTCTCAGACACAAATGGCTTTTACTGGGAGAGAGTAAACAGCACCCGTAAATGCTGTCAATTGTATTCAGCAGAAGGTAAACACATTTGAGCAAACGTGTTTAGACACCTTGACAGGCTACATGCAGCGTCAATGTGCAGTGGTAGAAGATAAAAAACTGTTATGATGATCTCAGCAAACATAAGAAGACCCGAGGGCACGCTGATTGCCTTATTTAGATACAAATTTATTTCTGAAATAATAATAATATTATGTAAATAATACCTTGCACACATGGCTATAAGTACGAATTTATGAATGGGCTTTGACACTGAATGACTGTTACTTTAAGCTGTAACTTTATAGCATGCACACTTGAGAAAATAGTGCTTCTTCTGGAGACCTTTCTTGCTCAACAAAAGCTCAACGCGTTTGTTTGTTGTAATATATTCATTGTGAATATATATTTTTTTACATATAATGCACAATGCCAAACGTTTTAAGTCCCGACTTCATGCAGTACATTTTATCAAAATAACAGACAGATGATGCAGCTGTGACACGTGTCATATTTCACTGACATGTATTTAAAGTGACGGCTATGAGGAAAGGACGTCTCATTTTGTTAAATGCCTGTTGCCTTGGGTCCTCACCTTGTCTCCTCCTCTCGGCTCTCGGGTGGAAGGGAATAAGTCGTGAGTTGAAGAGTCGAGGAGTTGAGGAACTACAACTTGAGGACTGAGAAGAGGGCCATGAACGAAGAGCGCTGGGCTGAAGATGACACTCCACCTTAAAAAAGACAGGTTGTGTGTGACAGGATGTACCACCACTTGTATAACTTCAAAGCTGGCGTGGGGAAAGTTGTGTAGTGGTGACTTCTACATGATGACCTTACTGCTCACCACTGTATAATTTAAAAAAGTAAATGTTCGAATATTAACATTGAAAACTGTATGTGTTACCAGCCGAACGAGTATTCAAATAGTCAAACATTCAGTTCCAGCCCTATGATATTCAAATAAATGTCAAATAGTGTTGATAAAGGGAAAAAAAGCTTACAATCATGAATTGTCTATAACACTGAAGAAGTCTGCATTAATTTTTTTTGCCCTAAATTAAATTTCAAATATTTCACCAAGTTGACCGAACCTTATGAAATCTCATGTTGTGTATTATTAAAATGAAGATAATCACACAACATTTGGGTGATGATGAACATGTGACATCTAATGATACTGAAGCCCTGTGTTTGTCTACAAGCAGAGACTTGATTAGGAAATCTGCAGCTCTCATGGTGCATGTGTAGAGCAGGAAGCAAGTCTTTAAGGATGTAAATACCTTGGTGTATTCACTTATTCATCAAGTTCTGACATTGATGTATAAGTGAACAGAACTAGGGCTGTGCAATATGGTGATACATATCATATGATGATAGAAAAACATTTAGCTTTCCATGTTATTCATTCCATAAGACACAGGTGCAAGCAGGAAAACACAGAACAGAGTAATTCTGAACAGACGGAGGTGTGAATGGGAGTATGTCTGTCTCTATATGTCAGTCCTGCAATGGACTGACGACCTGTCTTCACCCAGTGTCATCTGGGACAGGTTCCAGCCCCTCTGCAACCCTACAGAGGATTAAGCGTTTACGGAAAATGAATGAATGAAGAAATGTGGTCATTGTATATAAACTATTTATTCACTGACTTTACACAAAATGTGGTATATCATGATATGCATCATTATCCGGATATGAAATGATCTGTATTGGGATATGAGATTTGGCCATTTTGCACAGCAATACCAAAATGAAGTGGACCAAGAAAAAAACAAAAACAAAAGTGGATGATCATGAGCCATGTTCGAATGATCCTTTAATGAGCAATAACTCACCAGGCTGACAGAGCTGAGCTCTAAAGTGAGCGTGTAGGGTTTCATTTGAAACACAGCTTGAAGCATCATCACAACAGCCACCAAGCACAAACCATTTGGCATCAAGTGCAATTGAGAGAAGTACACTGACTGTCAGCTGAGTGTTACAGCAGGACAGTTTTTGACAGTGCCACCCATTGTTGGCCTCTCTCCAAGTACTGGATCGCACAAGTGCAGCCAATTTGAAAGCTGTCTGCTGTCTGATGTAAAGGTTTGAGATCTAATGTGCCACCTTGTCAGCAAGGTGTCTTACTTGGGGAAGAATCCTGTCAAAATGATCAACTAAATAGCCCACATGAAGGTACTTGTTAAGAGGAGAGCTTTTCTATACCCCAACCCTGTAACAAAAGATAAAAGTGACCAGTATATTGTGGAGGCTGTAAACCTCATTTTTTGCCCAAGTAGCCTACACTTACATTTCTGTTCCACAGAGATAAAAGCTACTTAAATATGTTTTGTTGAATCTATATGTCCCAGAATTCCGTTGCATGTCCTCCAGAGAATATGGCCATATTTCTTGCAGCAGTGCAGTTATTTATGTATAGAATATGAGAACAAAAAACAAAGTGACAGCATTAGTAGCGGTGATAGAAGGACTTTCCAGCCAGGTATTGTGTCTGCATTGCATTCTGGTCCACTGAGTCTCCTGTCAGTGGAGAAATTGGTATCTCTTCCTTTTCTATGATTGATTTTTCCCTGTATGCCTGTTGAACAGAGCTGCTTTTGAAGAAGGCAGGAAATAGCTGGATGTGGCACTGTCTGTGTTTGTTTTATCCACACAAATCAGAAAATACACAACAGAACAAACAACAAAATAGACCCAGGGGTGTGAAGTGTTTAAGGACACTGTATGTGACTTCTTTTTTTCCCCCAAAAAAACAGCAATTCCCCGAAAGTATATAACAAACTATCCATCCACAAACTTAAAGAAGCAATTTTCTAGGTTGTCGGGATGTTTGCTGACACTGTACAGCCAATAAAGAAAACACTACTACTTGTTTTAGCAAATGCACAAAAATGGCATTACTTTAGGTCCAACTGAAGCCTTTGACAAATTCTTGTAATTTGAGAGCAAAACAAGCAAGTTTTTATAGAGCCAGAGATAAACAGAGGTGGCAAAAGTACACACATTCTTTACTAAAGTAAAAGAACAAAAGTACAAGCTCTGAAATGTACTGCAGCAAACTGAACCTCACATCGTTCATGTTGGTCTCAGACATCTCATTAAATAGATGACATCTTTTCGCCACAGTCAAGTCTGTCTGTTGTCTGTTTTGTTTTGTTACTTCTTTTACATCTCTACATCTATCACGTGTGATAATGCACCACTCTATGTGTTACTGTCCCGTCCATGTAGGTTGAAAAAGGTCTTGATGTTGTGAAGGTGTGCAATGATGCAAAAATAAAAAAAAGAATCAATAATCCCTCTTGAATGCATTAAGTAAGAAGCCTGGTTTTAAAATGTACAGATGTTTGTCTTAAAATATTGGCAGTAAAAGTAAAGTTGCAGAAAAATAAATACACAAGTACACAAGTACAGACACATGGAAAAAGTCCCACTTCTGCATATATAGGATCCATATGTTTGTCTATAAAATGTAGAAATCTTTGGCACAAGAGACCTTGATTATATTCTACTGGCAATCAGCTCTTTCAGACTTGATTGTGGCAAGTGGGATCTTGATGGAAAATGTTCCTTAAGCTAATGAAGTAGTTATTTTAACTCAAAATAAGATGTTTTTTTTCACCTAAAACCGTCTACATATTTTGTCAACACTTCAACTAGTAGGCCGTTAACTAACAGTTTTCCCTGGATAACAACATTATTACTGCTTCTTGATAGTAAGTATCCTTACTTACTAGTTCTTACACATGAATATTATCTTTATATGCTTGTACTATACCTCATAAGGCCCATATTGGGCATATGAAGATCTTATTTAATGGCTTAGTAGTTGTAAAATATGGTTGTGCAGAGTAGGGTATTAATAAAGAGCCTATATGCTGCTAATGTGTTCGCTAATAAGAAACTACTAATTAGTGAATATTGTATAATGATAACATATGTTATTTCTGTATGTATGTAAAATAATCAGTTATTTCAAATAATGGGGATATGGTGATAAGGCCTAATTGTAGATTGTGATTTTAAAAAATCATCATATAATCATTTGACCGGTTTGCTCACTCTTAGATGTAACTGCTTAAGATGCCTTTTTGTTGCTTGGATTAACTAACTGTTAATGAAGAACATCGCTTTGACAGTGGACGTCCCTAAACGACTGCAAATCACATATAAACAAGCTGGATAAACGATGTCACCCCACTTAAGCTTTATTTCAGGTCAATTTCCTCTTTAAAGGTTAAAGACACATGCTGAAAGGTCAGTGATTTGAATCCCAGAACCAGCTGGAAACAACTGTTTTCCTCAGGAGAAGTGGTTTAAGGATGCTGTTCATTCAGTAGTAGCTACTGACAAGGTGCCCTTGAGCAGTTAACCTCTGGTATCTCCACAGAAGTGACTCAGGCTACAGAGGACTGAGCCAAACAGCACCCAGTGTGAATGCGTGCACCTTTATGAATAGGAAACAGGACAAAGCCAAATACGGAGTGGACTCTTAACAGAACTTTCAGCCGCCATGTTCACAGAGTAGCTACAGAAGAAGCTAATAAAAGTGAATTAAAAAGCCTTCTCCTGTTGCACCTTCACCTACAGCCTTTTCTCCTTTGCAGTGACTTGGCATGCATTCAGCTAAATCCTACAGCACCTGCCAGGGAAATTGCATAAAGGGCGATAACCTTTTATATTAACATTTTATGACCTAATATATTTATATACGAAGGAAATACTTAGGTGAGTGCTTTTTTTGCAGCGGTAGTGTGCAGGGACTTTCAAGTATGTTGTGCTTCGCTCTTGTATTAACTTCATATCTTTTATCTGTTTGTTGCAAGGATGTGGTACTAAAGCATTTCTCTCCAAAATGAAATCTCTTGTGAAAAAAGTGTCCTGTATATTTCTGGGAAGAAAAGTGGGGGATAGACATGAATATTATAATACCAGCTTTGTAAACACACACACACACACACACAGCTTTATTTACTCCAAATAATAAAAAAAATCCCCTAGGATTCATTGAAAAAGCCACAGTTTAATGGGCATGGCTGACCTTTAGACCTTTAATGCCCTGTTGCTCCTTTTTAAGCTATTAGGACTTCTCAAAAAGATGTTTTTGTACACTCTTTTAGGAAAGCTAAACTGCTGACCAAAAGTTTGAATCTTCCATCATGCTTTGTAAATATAACTATTTCCAGCCGAAAGTGTTCTCTGGAGAGTGTACCTCTCCAACAGCAACTGTAAGGAAACCATACTTTTCTATCTGAAAATAGAGGCTTGGTAGAATTAAAGTACCGTGTCTGTTGGGAGGCGGTTGAAGTTTTGCTGCTTGATAGTGCCAGTTCAGCAAATAATGGGCTGTTCAAAGATGAAATCTTGTCATGCTGGATTTTCAGATGCATATTGTCATTCCTCTTCTATGTGTGTCACTTTATCTAAATTGACTGGTTTTCCCTCAGTGTTTCGGTCAAAGGAAAAAAGGAGAAATTTTATTTGTTAACATTTCTCTTATGGTCACATAACATTTTCCCGTTCAAGTACAGATACTTATGCATTACCAGCATAAAGTGAGTAGAAACACAAGGTGCAAGACTACAATTATTTTAAATTTCACGGTAGAGTTTTTTTAGTCTCTCACTGTCCTTCAAACATACCATCATTTCACACAGACCACACCTTAGTTTTGTCAGGCAGGGGTTAATCTATGAGCCTGAAATTCCCTGATCTGCTGTATTTGCTGCGAATGCGATATGTATGACACCAAATGTTACTGCTTGTATGACACTCCCCACTATGGGCTCTGTGTGATAACTTGTGCCAAAATCGGCAGACTAATCAGCCAAACACTGAAGCTGTTTTTCACTGACTTCATCTTGCCACATCTGTGAGCTTTAACTTCAAGGTGTTTTTGGATTTAAAGACTGTTTCTGTTTTCAGAGTAATGGGCAAACGCGTGCCAAATTTATAACAACGAATGGAAAAAAGAAAAAGCTGGCACACAAAGCTAAAACGCCTTTGCACTGTTACTGATACTATCAGTAAATGTTCTGCCAAATCCTGGTTTTATGCAAATACCCCAGTGCATTTTGTTCAACTGTTTTGTTTTTTGTCTATTTGTATAGATTTAACATAAACTTGTATAACTACCCTGTGAGCTTGCCTGTGAACTTTACTTTTGATATTTTATTCTTATTTTCTAGTGGATCATACAGTACACTCTTCACACGATTTATACATACATTAAAGGTAAATTATGTAGCATTTTGTCGCGTGTTAGTAAACACGACTGTTCATACCTTGCCCCTCGAACACAGCAAAATAAGAGGAAAATAGAAAATACAGGCTGAATGCAGGGTTTCTGCAGGTAAAACCACCACCACACACTGACAAAGGATCAGAAGTGATGATTGAGTTGATTATTGTATGACTATATATTGTATATTCTGCTCTTTTCGCACATAATTTGATTTTAGTCTATACAGCTTCATCTACTTTAAATTCTTCTATTAAATAAATACTTGTAAGACAATACATTACCACATGTGCTACTTGGTGCTAAGTAATACTGAGACATTCCTTCAACAGGTAACATGTAATACTGATTGCCGCTCAACATGTTTTAGGTCTGTTTATGTACAAGTATTTTAATTATATATAAAATTTGCATTATTTGGTTTTCACATTAAAAGACCAATTAACTTGATGTGGTTCGTGTTTGTCAGTGAAACATGAATGAAACAAGAAAGAATGACACATTATTAATGAATGTGTTCAATAAATCAGATAATTCAGGTCAATACGCACACAATATCTGATTTTTTTAAACTTTAAAGTATCTGCTGTTGTGCCCTTTTTATGGAACAGGAAGTTGAAAAATACATTAAAAAAATGTCTTTTTTAAACCTGTAGCCTCTTGATCTCTGTGGGGTTGGAAGTAAAAAGTAATCTGTGTTCACTTGATGATTGGTACTTCATGTCATATCCTCATGTTACAAACTCAGATGTTCTGAACATAAATTTGTTAGAAAAAGATTTTGGATGTATTGACTAAGAGCTAAAGGAGGAGACATGTGTCATCACCTTTTATATACAACTCTCTTTAAAAAACCTTCTTCTCCTCAGGATTTGATGTTATTTTGTAAAGCGCATATCTTTGGTTTGATCTATGTTAGTTTAGACAGCCATAGCTGAATTTCTTTCTTCTTATACCTACCTACTGACATGTTCTCTGGTAACTAATACCTCCCGGCATCAAAATTTCATTTCTTTGACTGCTGTGTTTGGTAGAGCTGTCAAGGAGTCTGATATTGAGGATCCATTATGTCAAAGCCCTAAATCTCTAATGTGTTTTTGTGTTTTCTGTCTTTCTTTCTCTCTGCCAGATGCAACGTGGACAGCAAAGTATCACGAGTGGCGTGGCTCAATCGCACCACCATTCTATTTGCAGGAAATGAGAAGTGGTCTCTGGACCCTCGTGTCATCCTGTTGGAGAACACGGCGGTGACAGAGTACAGCATCAAGATTCAGAATGTTGACGTCCATGATGAGGGGCCCTACATTTGCTCCATCCTCACAAACAAGAAGCCAAAATCCACAAAAGTGTTTCTCTTCGTTCAAGGTAGGACGTCGTCTCCTCTGCAGTCAAGTCAGCGATTGTGTTTGCTGTGTCAAACAAGTTCAGTGCTCTGCTTTGGTTTGTTTAAAGCTGTAATTTTGCAGATGAGACATTGTAAACTGAAGTTTTTTCTTGTGTGGGCTTGAGTTAGTCTTCAGCAAAATAAGAACTTTCACCTCCTCTGTTCTCTTTCTTGGAATTCGCCAATCTTAAGTTAATTTGAGATTGCTGATAGATATTGATTTAGGGCACAGGACACTGAATAATGTCCTGCCCCAGTTTCATTGCAAAGTTCTTCTAAACTAGGACTTCAGCACTGAGCCTTTGGTTATCTTTTATGATGAGATCAATTCCCCTCCTTCCTTCCTCCACAAACAATTAGCGCTACCACTTAGAGACTGCATTTAAAGTCTAGATCATGTAGCTGCACTGATGTGACATTTAATGAATTATATTAAATAGTTGCAGTGGGTACTATATGCTGAATCATTAACAGAATACACCACATGAATCAAAAGACTAAAAATGCCAATGCTGGCACTTAAGTATTTTTACTCCAGCCGTGTACTTAAAGGCACAGTATGTAGCATTTCCACTTTCAACTTATATTGTGTCAGTTTAACATCATATCAGATGTTTCCATTCAAATTTAAATAAATAATTCTAATCATAATTTACAAAAAACGATCAGTTTCATTTGGCCTATACATTACTAAATCAACATTTAAAATTAACTTGCAGTTTTTTCATTAGAGTGAAATGATGAATATATGTCACTAAACATGATTTGAATAAAAGTATAAGCTGTTTCATTGTATTATCTCTTCACTCACAGTGTATATGTTCAGTGGATTTATTGCGAAATGTAATAATGGAAATGTTTTTTCTGCATTGCACATTGTCATCTTTTGCTGTTTGATTGAGAGATGCATTGTGGCAGAAATTACATACTGAACATTTATGTACTAATTTGAGGTACTTGAGTATTTATATTTCATGCTGCTTTATACTTTAAAGAATACATTATCTCAGAGGCAAATATTGTACTTTTGACTCCTCTGACAGCTTTAGTTATTTTTCAGATAATAGTTTTCCATCCCCTTCGTGTCCAGTGAAAACAACACATTTCCAAGC
>JAPQRN010000007.1:19569654-19596010 GCA_037367275.1 Coranthus polyacanthus
ACATTAAAGACATGAAAACAAAATAGTGGTTTGGTTTTCATTTCAACATCTGTTCAGAAACAGCAGATACTACTGATATACTTGATTTTCCTTCTCATCTTTGTTGAACAGAAAATAAAACATCTTTTTCTTGAATATCTTGTATCAGTGCATTGAATGCTGTTATTAATGAAATAAACAGCATCTCTTTCCTCTCGCCGTTCTCCATAACTCTGTAATGCACAGCAGGCAGCAGTGGCTACTTTTCTTCTGTTTTCTTATTCAAATTAATCATATTCTGATTCTCTTGACAATATGATATGCTTTTGTGTGATTCATGTGTTATTCTTACATCAGTGCAGATTTTGTTGCTTTATAACTTTGTCATGGGATGTCTTCTGTCTTGTCCCTTTAAATATGTTTTGGGTCATGACCTAACGTATTTGGGTGATTCCACAAATGATTATTTGTTATTGGAGGACAGTGTCTCTTTCAGTTGCTGCTGTGATAGAACTTTTTGCGTTACAGGTTGAAGGAGTCATGTTAATCTTTTGCAGATAGATACACTTGCTGTTCATGTGCACACTTTATGTGGAAAAGAGTGAAAACTTGTTGCTGTGTGCACTGGAGAGGCATCATTGAGCTCAGTACATGACAGAGGTAGATGAAATGTAAAGTAAGAAGGCGTTAACCTTCTACTATAGTATATATATATGATGAAGTCTGTCTTTAACACAGAGTTGCTGTTATAAACTGGATCATTAATTCAGTACACAAATGTGATTTGTTAGATTTAGCTTTCGATAAGGCTAATTTTGTCTCTAACAGTTTTGATACAGCAGAATACCAATTAACTTTTTTTGTCATCTGCTCAATTAGCAGAGCTGCTGCCAAAGCCTGGGAAATGAAACCTGTAATTTTAGTGTGACTTGAAGGAGCTGATAATTATTTTTTTGTGATTAATGACTGACTGACAGATAGATGTGATTAATTATAATTAAACTGACAATTGGAAAAAAAAATAGAGGTGATTTGAATGGTCATTAAGATGATGGAATTATGAATCTGTTCTCAGACTGTTCTCAGGTGCAGTAACTTTATTTGTAGGTTTTTTGGTCACACGGCTGCTCTGGGTAAACACTGCCACTGTTGACAATCTTTATCCTCCCTCTTCACACAGTATCAATCATTGTGGACAGATAAAATTAGTTCTTGAGCAATTTGGCCCTAGACGCAGACTGGGTTATTACCTGGGTGTCTTCTTTGAGATTTGTGTGCCCTAGACTGAGTGCTATTTTTTTTAAAGTAAAGGGAAGCTGATGCTTGTAACGGCTGGCTTCCAGTTTGGCCGGATGGATGTGTGACGATTCATGAACTCTGAACACAGAAGCACACAGCAGCCTTTTATGTCAAAGTCCAGTGTTTTGTTTACCCATCTTAACCGCCCCATTTCTTCTGTAGACTTCCCTAAATAGAAGAAAGATAAAACAGAACATCTGCTAAGAGAGTCTGTTCTCACTCCCAGGTTGTCACACACTGCCACTTGGTCAAGATTCTTTGGTGTCCATTTTCAACGCCCAGGATAACAGCGGCAGAGCCTTATGCTTATTTACTATAACTTCTTTCTTTAGGGAGGTACCATTTAGGGTTCAGAAGGGGCTAAATTCATTTATTAAACTCAAGTATTTTCTGAAACACTACATGTGGAGATGTGAAACACCTCATAAAAGCCATATTCTATATCAAAGGGATCCACAAAGATCTGAGTTGGCAGATACAATGCAGCTAGCGTCAAACTTATTTATTTTTTTATTCGTTTAGAATTGAAACTTTACTTAGTAACTCCATCAATTTCCTCTACTCTTTATCATCAAACACAGTCATAGAATGGCAACTGAATGTGTTTTATGGGATACGATACTGAATAATGACACATCAGTAAATGACGTCATGCTTAACGAGCGGGTAGCGTCTATTTTCAACATGCAGGGTATCAGATAGGGGTCAGTGTCAAGTCCTTTGATGCCAGGAATCGATGACCTGGGCCAGGTGACGTCGTTAAGTAGCAAAAACCTCAGTAGGAGGTGGTTGGGGTGGTTATTGTGGAACAGTTTGTAGAAACAGGAGACCAGTGTTCATGTTCTGTTTCATGCTGTGTTTGTGTTTTCTCTCTCTCTTTTTTCTTCCCCTGACCCTTGTCTAACCCCAAACAACCGAAGTGTAACCGTGGTACTGTCTAGACGTCTTTCGGACTACCCTGCACGTCGAAAAATGACGCTGTAAGAATCCCCTTTGCATTCAGGTGTTACGCCCTGGCACGGCATCAGTATGTGATGAGTTGGGAATGAAAATGTACAGGCTAAGAATAGAAAGGAAAATGCAGTATGCTAACATAACTCTCTGATTTGAAATCATGCTTATGGGGATATGTATTAAAAGGTTAATGAAATTCAGCCGCTCTGCATTTGGAATACCAGTTGTGTTAAATGGTTTGGTTTAAGGGGTCGATGTACAGTATGTAATTTGTGTATGTACATGACCTCAAGGCATGAAAACAATCATGAATTTTACATGGGTTTAGGGCTCTGGAAATAACACACAGGTCCATGAGTGTTTCACAGCATATTATTATTTTCTAATTAAATTCAACTCCTAATTGAAAGAATTGTTGATAGTTTATAATTGTTTTTGTGCTTAGTATTGCATAACAACTGTGGACATGGCTATTATGATTCTCTGCATCACTTTTGCATGATTTGTACTTATTCTTGTTTGGCTACAGAGGTTTTAACCTCTCACAAATGTTAACCTTAATAAAAATTGCCCTTTTATTTATTTACTTATTTATTGGACACTTTTGCAAATGCATGCATATTTTCATAACTCTGTCATGTATTTTTCTTTTCATGTTTGTAGTTATAGTCAGTATTACCCTCATTCTAATAGCATTTCTTTGAATTCCACTTGAATTCCACTTGAATAAGGGTGCCCTTTTGGCCACCTGAATACAGCTTTGGAAATAATTGTTAGGCTACTGTAACAAAGTAAAAGTCAACATTTGTCATCAATGTGGCTCTTGTTTGCCAATGTGAGTCAAAAATCGGGCAAAACACACTTGAAATGTTTGCTTTACAGATTAAATAAAGACATAAACTCTATTTAAATTAGGCCAAAAGATGACACAATTTTCTCAGTAACAAGTAACATAAATTAAGAACATCTGACGTTGGAAAAAAATAATATAGAGACAGTTCATATTTACTTTGAAGAGCATGACCTTCATTGAAGTGGAATAACAAAAAAATGCTACTACTATTGGTTCAGATGGAAACTTGAAAATAGCTGCAGCCGGTCGGTACAAACATAAACTGATCTCCCTAAGCAACACTTAAAACAGTAACCAGTTTATAGATGCTGGCAACTGCTTTGTTCGCCAGTGGCCACAATCTGAAAACACCATTTTCCCACCTCAGCCATTAACCATATGCTACCTTCAATTTTAGCTGATTTATTGAAGATAAATCTAAATATCACTTAACCTAAGCACTTACACCTGTGATACACCAGGCGTTTTCGACTATGTCAAGAGTACTACAGCTAAGAAGACTACAATAAAGTGCAATCACACCACATGACAACAATGTGTGTTCACCACTGCACTACTGAAGGCTCTGTGGGTCTGACACTGTATCTAAATATAGAATCAGTAGGGTATCTGGTGGAGAACACATCTCACTATTTGTGTAGCGTCAGCATCACACAAGGAGCACATCAACAATACATCCTCCATTTGTGTCAGAAGCACCGGTTCCTTTTTTAGACGCTTAGTTTGAGAAACGAAACACACGAAACAAGCACAGTGCCTTATAATAGGCAGTGAGAAGCATATATGCTCACAAGATCATACTAATAATAATCTTTATTAAACACTAATATGTAGATGTACAATAAGATGTAGTTGGAACAGTATGGAAAATTCAAATTAAAAATTCCCCTGTCCTTTACTCTGAAATAAATCCAGAATCCTTGAATATTTTATTCCTGTTCTGCACTGTAGATGCTGAAATATCCAATTCCCTTCCAATCTTTCTTTGAGGAACATTATTTTAAATATTTCAATACTTTTCTCACACATTTGTTGACAAACAGGTGATCCTGGGCCCATCTTTGCTCCTAAAGGACTCGACCTTTCCTTACAATCACCTGTTCCAAATCACATTCTCATTTCATTATTTTAACTCATTAGTCCCGACGTGCTCCTGTTCCAACTTTTTCTTGAATGTGTTGTAGCCTGAATGTGAGGAATGGATGTGTATTTATAAATGAAATGAAGCTGACCAGACAGAACATGAAATATGTTGTGTACATACTGTCTACAATGAGAGACAAGTCAAAGCACATTTTAATATTGCCAAGTTATTTTTTAATATTCATTTTCCATACTGGGGTTGTATTATCTGGGGTTGTATTTTATATACTTACATAACATTTTGAAACGTAACCTTGTGCAGTATTTGAAACTGGAAACAACACCAGAAAGAAACTAATTAACCGTAGTTTAACAAAGACATGAAAAGCCCGTCATTCCTATAAGAGATCACTGTTTGCCTAAAAGCTAACAATGCAACAAAGGGAATAAGCCAAACTGTTTAATAATCAGAAAATATAATCATAGTGATGATAAAGGTTCACTGATGCATAAAAGTTGGGTCAAGACATGAAGTTTGAAGATAAAAACCTTCACAAGAACATTTTTTTCATTTATTTATGCTGCATTGAAAGGAAATATGTTGGATAACTGAAAGTGATGCATCTACTATTTATGTCCTCACAGAAAATAAAAAGAAAAACATTTTAATATTACTTCACTTTAGAAATGATGAAGGAAACTTCGCCAGAGGCATTTAAGTACCTAATGAATGTAGTAGAACTACATTTTTCAATGGTAATTTGTCAAATGTGTCATGATTTACTCCAAGGAAATTACGGAATGTATTTGATTTACACACACCTATCACACAATGTGTAGTAATTGGGAGTTAATAGAAGATAACCAACCTGTCTGTGTGTGTTATAAATAAACTATGTGTGCCCATTAAATGTTATTTCACACACTTATCTCCTGTCACTCTCCTCACCTTATGACAAGAATTCTGCTTTGCGCTGAAGCACTTTCTTTGCATTTTTTCATCAAGAAAAAAAGTGTAGATGTCTACTGCTGCCCTGTAGCCATTTACGTCACAGCAGGGATTCTATTACATGAGAGAAAAATGCAAGAAACTAATTGACATTTCTTGCTAGAGAAGAAAAAAATATGAATAACTTTAAAAACACAGTAAGTCACACTGACATGTGTTACAAAAGTACATTTATACCACAAACATGTCACAGGTTAGTTTGGTTTATTATCCTTTTGGAAATTAAGTTTGTGCCATTCACAACTATGACATTAATACAACCAGAAAAGAAAAGACATGGCAATCAAAGACAGACATTCAATAGTTAAAGGGCTCGACAACAACATTGGCAGCAATCAAGAATTATGTACAACACAATGCAAGTGACACACACCTCATATCACCAAGATTTGTTTAACAGAGCTAAAGTGGAAGGTCTTACGGATGGGCTGTGTTAACACACACAGATAGAAGAAGGGGATTTAAAGGAGGTTTAACAGACTGAATGGGATGATACTGGAAAGGGAAGGAGCTCAATAAGACTCGACTGTTACCTGTGAATGTACCTGTTTGGACCAGGTTTCCTCTGCAGTCCTGAGAATGAGTGACGTATACTAAAACATGAATTGGCAACCTAGAGAAAGTTGCCGCATGCTAGTTTTGCATTTACAAATTAGTGAGTATTTGAAAATTCCAAAATCGTGACCCATCTCTACAAACTATAAGGGATCTCTGGGTACAGGGTGTCCACAAAGGCAGCACCATGTATCTCCATCTTGATGATGACAATTCTTATTCACCATAGAGAAGGTGTGATACATCACTGAATAGAGGTCGACTGATAGTGGATTTGGCGCAGGAAAAAGCCAATAGCAGATTCAATGGCTGATATCAGTCTTGTCTCTCTCTTTTATTTCCGCTTAAAGTCAGTATTTCCAGTTTTGAAACCAGATATTAACTCAATGTCTATCGACAGCAATTAATTGACCAAACTGATTAATTGGCCTTACTGTATCACTGAAGATTTCCCACCTCTTCCCCACCCCTAGGGACTCACAAAGCAGCATAGCATCATACTATGTTGTTGTTGACCTGCAATCTTCTTAGAAATATTAATAATCTTATTGAGTTTGTTTTTATAAACTACAGATTTTTAAAAATACCAAACGGTAAAGCAGAAAGTTAGAATATTCCCCACAACTCAATGATAAAAGAGAACAACTGAATGTCTGTCCACTCCAGATTGCTGAAGCTTCCTTTCCTGTAAATGACACCCATCTTTGAATCCCATGACAGTTTTTCATCAGTTACCATCCCTGGATATTCATATTCATTTACAACTTCAATACAGTCACCAATACGTTCTAAGATAATTTCCCTAGTTTTCTTGGTATTTAGCTGAACAGAAACAAATAGACTGTATTAATATCCAACTCTCTGCCATCGGTTTCTTGAGCTCATGTTTAAAACATAATATTTCTATGAAGCTCGACTGAAGACACAGTTTAAGGCACACATTCCCAACAGTAGCAGAGGTGTGTGAGGTTTGGTTCCAGCAGCTTACAGGGAAGAATCACTTTGGTGTCTGAAAGGTAGATTTGTTTCAAATACTTTGTTGGGCTTAGAATCGTTTGATGCTGTTGCTGTTGGGAAAAGTGTGTCATCAGGCTTAGCCGAATCAACCTTTGCTTTCACGAGAAATGCCATTACAGGCTGGACCGTTAAGAACTGGTGACAGTGTACAAGTCTCTGTGGCAGAAAAGGCAGCTTTGCATGTTCCACACTGAGACACACCAGGGACCCATCCTTTGTTTTCATCTCTGCAAAGCTTAACCACTTGGAATATTTTCCTGTGGGTAGCCCTGCAAGCACCAAATTTCCTTTTCTCAGAGCCCAGAGGAATCGCAGTGATAGTCCAGTAGGTAAATCCGTCCATTTCATTATTTCATCAGTCAGTACATCTGGTATAGAGCTGCTAAGAAGAATTTAATTTCTAGCTGTTTTTATAGAGCAACTCAAACATGTCTTTGGATGTTTCAAGACACAGAGAGTCTTGACATGCTGTAATATTTACTGCACAGTGCTAAAATCCGATTTACAAGTTATAAATGTGGTTAGGACCGTATGTTTTTATGTCTCTTTCTGGACTATTAGATTACTGCTCATTCTCAAACAAAGATGAGTTATGACAAAATAGAAATATTCATTTGTTAACAAGAAGTTCAACCAGATGTGTCCTTGCATCATAATCTCTTCATGCACTGAATTACTAGCAGTTATGGCCAAAACTGTGTTTTGTGAGGTTGCAACAACCTTGACCTTTGGCCACCAAAATCTAATCAGTTCATCCTTGAGTTCAAGTGAACTTTTGTACCAAATTTGAGGAAATTCCCTCAAGGCGTTCCTGAGATATTGTGTTCACAAGAATAGACAGCCATGAGGTCACAGCAACCTTGACATTTGGCCACCAAAATATTTTTAGTTCATTCTTGTGTTCAAATGAACATTTGTGCCACATTTTGCAGCAATCTGTCCAACTTTTCCTGAGATATCATGTTTTAAGCATAATGGGACCAGATGGACAGAAATAACTTCTTATAAAGATGCACTGTGGACACACTGAAAAAAAGAAGAGTCTACAGCCATGGTAGCTTATGTCAGCAACAATTTATAATGCTTATTTGGTCATATTCTAGTATTAGTATTAACTGAAAAACAGACATAGATTTTTTTTCTTTTCATTTACTAGTAATATTTATTTTTAAGTTCAATCAGATGCATCCACTATCATTAGTGTCATAATCTGAAACCTTTGGTTGTGGTCAAAATGTCTTTCACAGTGACTTTGACCTTTGAGCTTTGGCCACCAAAATCTAATCAGTCCATCCTCGAACCAGGTGAAGGTTTGTGTGAAATTTGCAGATATTCTGTGTCTGTGTCTGTGAGTTTTAAACGGAATGGGGACCGACTGACGGACATGTCTAAAAAACATCAACAAAGAGAGAAAATGGAAAGTCACCAAAATCATTAGGTTTCATCCTGTGGGGAATATGGCTGTTGATTCAAAATTGTATGGCAATCCATCCAATAGTTGAGATATTTATGTCTGGACCAAAGTGGTTCTACCCAACACAAACAGCCTTAGAGCCTAGAAAGAAGACTAGAAACAGAAAACTCTATGGCTTTTATTACTTCCTTACTAATAAAGAGACAAGGTTTTTTCTCTGTGACTTAGAAGTAGTCTTTCCAAAAGCTAAGCAGTGGAGAAGAAATTCTGTTGCTTCTCTTCCGACAGTTATTGGAAGAACTACCAAAATACTATGACAGCATCTGTGGTGATTTATAGGAGAATAATTTTCATTCACAGCTGGAAAGCCATAGTGTCAAGTAAAATTCATTTAGATAGACATCTCATGTAAAAGAAATTCACAGTCACATATGCAGTCACTAATTCTTTCTCGGTGGACCAACCCCATATGCGTCACCTCATGACATTAACAAATGAATGCTTTCATTTCCATCTTCAGGAAATGGCTGTCTATCAAAAACCATTAAAAAATAATTATGTGCTTTGAGGTGTTTGCAGCTGTGATTTCAGGATGTTGCTACACTGAACCAAAAAGAGAAACATGGTAAAGAAATTCTACTAAACCACAATAATAACAGTTCAATCATCAAATGACAATACTCAAACCAATTAATGAAAAAAAACATTATCTTGGAGTTAATACAGCCCATCAGCAGCTAATTTGTGAAAACCAGGCTGTGTTGAATCGAGCTAATCCACTTTATGAAATATAGATAATGACATACTAGACACTACATTCTTCATACTTATACTGTATACTACATGCTACTCTTTATACTCTCTAGGATACAGAGCTGTATGCCTTTTGTGAAGATTAATGCAGTCACAACACCATTCATTAGCAGACATTTACAGA
Organism: Coranthus polyacanthus; assembly: GCA_037367275.1. Classification (NCBI taxonomy): domain Eukaryota; kingdom Metazoa; phylum Chordata; class Actinopteri; order Kurtiformes; family Apogonidae; genus Coranthus; species Coranthus polyacanthus. Next base: position 19,578,755 of record JAPQRN010000007.1, read on the forward strand.
ACTTTACATTTTATTTGTACAAATAAATCTACACGAAATTGTTTGATTCACATGGTCAATTGCTGGTGTCAGTTGCTACAGAGTGTTAACTAGCTTACCACCTCATTTCAACATTTCAAACTGCAACTCTATGTTATTTTTTGCTGCAAATGATCATTTGTAAGAAAATACATCAGGTTTAGGCAGAGGGATAGTACAGTATAGCCATTGAAAATATAAATTAACAGTGCTGTCAACACTTTCCTGCTCTGCTAACATTTGTTTTCAATGGCCTGTTTATCAGTGTAATTACAATATGTTCAGAGAGCGCTGCACATAAGCGTTACATATGTCGCTAGCATAGGTTGCCAGGTTAGTACGTTTTTTTTTCATTCCATTTATAGTGATACTTTAGGGCCTGTTCGCACTTAAGTGTTCAGATTTAATCCACGTTAACTTGCAGAGTTTGTTTAATGTGTTGTTTTGCTGCTGCTGAAGAAATAATGACAAAGAATCTTTCTAAATCCATGAGCTGCAGGTCTGCCTTCTGAACTCTGACGAGTCAAGTCTGATTTACACAGATGCTTTAGTTATGTCAGAGTGTAGAAACATTTTTGATTCTTCATAAAACTCTGGTGAAACAAATTAATCTACCACAGTCTGTGTGATTAAAGGAAACACTGTAAGTGTCACAGATGTATGTATGGGAAAATATGGACTAGTCGTAGTGAAAATTGTGATTCAGATCGTGATTGTACCTCAAAAGATCGTCATATAATCTTTTTGCCAGATCGCCCAGCCCTAGTTATAGAGTAAGGTTATAGAATAAGAAAGTAAGTGAAGTAAAAGAACTTAGACTCCACCACTGGTCATTTGGGCAGAGAGTTGATCTGAGAAAGACACTAATGGATGCAGTGTGTAATTGATCTCTTAGTAGGAAACAGGAGGTAAAATATCTATGACTTTACAACCCAGATGTCAGTATCATTGTCAGCACTTTAGTCTCGAAAAGTTTGAGTGCACATTGAACAGACCTTGCATTGCATTATGCATAACACACACAGTACAGTGGTTCTACAGTTAACTGCCCTTTTAGTGTCTTAATGTCTTGATTGCTAATCAAAATTCACAAGGTGAACTGTTTATATTGCAGGATGGAGTGTTCCAAGAGACAAGGTTACTTGCTTGAAGAATCTGTTAGCTGAAGTGAAATGTACCAAACATTAATTTGCAGCTTTTCTAAAATAGATAAAGGGTTATAGGCCTATCTTTTCAAAGGTAAAATGTTCTGGTATTCTAAAGTTTCATTCTAAACTTCCAATGCAAGGGAACATGAAGGAGGCATTGAATGGAGACTTTGTTAATCCTTTCAACCCTCTCAGCAGTGGTTCCACACATTTCCAACATGGGTTTGGACCAGGGGGAGTCTGTGCATGGCCGATGCGTCACACATTAGCACCGTTAGGGATCGCTTTGATTCCAGTGTCCAGCTCAGGGCAATCGTTTGAGAGAAACTTTGACGACATATGGCATCTCTTGAACAGGATGCCAATGCACTGTGATATGTTAGAGTAATTCAATTCAATTATAAAATACCCTAAACGGACTACAGGATTATCCTCTTTAGTTTCGTCAAGTGTAATGATGTGGCTCTGTGTTTTTCTGATTAGGGCCCAAGCCTTTCTCTGCCATAAAGAGGAGAAGAAAAGGGAAACCATTGGTCCTTTCAATTCAAGGCACACTGGTCTAATAAGCTTCAGGGCTCATTATAGAGAGGCGAGAAGCTTCTCTCTTTCTCACAAAATGCAAGTAATGAGGCATTTGAAATATTCCACAACATTAGGATAACTGAAATTGGAGAGTAAGCCCTATAAGCTTTGCTTGTGTAAGACATTTGAAAGTGCTTGTTTCCCTTTCCTGAGGCTGGTGGGGATTTCACTTTCAGTTTCTCACCTACTGGGCTCAATGGCTGTTTGGCCCACAATGCACTGTTTTCATTTTCCTGTTTTATTCACATGATGAACACATGCAGAGATGTTAAACCAGCTTCCCTGGCTTTCAGTCAAATCTAAACTTTGATGTTTTGTATTCAACAATACTTTATGCACTATTAATTGTTTGCTCTGAGACATTTTTATATTCCATCCTGCAGTTTGTGCTACCCCAAGGACTAATTCTCAGAAACGTGTGAATCCTAATTATTCCACCTGATAATGTTTTCATTAGATAAGAGCATCAAAAGCAAACAATTATAAACTCATCTGATGGGTAGGCAGTCTGTTTAGTCTTAAAAGTAAGCCGTGTTTGAGCTGATGTGACCCATTGCTAAGGAGATTATCTCCTGTTTTTGAGGCGTGAAGCAGCTTAGCCATACACCCCTCTGGACAGGAAGCCGGTCCATTGCAGGGGCTGATCCCATGTCTTTTAAACAGCAAGAGCCAAGCACAAAAGCGCAACTGTTTTTTGTTTTTTTTTAATTCTTCAGTTTGATTGAGTCCCAACTCTCCCAGCATTTGGGCAGACACTGATCAAGTTTTGGTCTACTTTGATCTACATTAAGACGTCATAAACCTTTTTTCAACATCAGATTTTGGCACAAAAATATATTCAGGATAGATTATTTACACAATGCCTTTGTTCTCACAGTGTAAAAATAGTGATTTGCAGATCTTTGAATATTCATTAGTGCTGATTTTTTTCACCTTCCTAGTTCTGTACACATTTCTAAGGCAGTTTAAAATCTCTTTCATGGTGGCAACCTAGTTTGCTCAGGCAAAAATGATTGACTGGATGATAGATATGCATCAGATGTTTGTGCACCTGCTGACGCATTTGCATAAATCTGGACAAGCAACCTCGGAAACATCAGTGGTGCATCTTCTTCTCAGTTAAATATCAGTAGTCCTTATCTGACAGAAAGTTCTGATTTACAAAAATCCTCCACAAAGTGCCAAAATATGTGTGGATGATCACCCTGCTGTGAAATCACTGATGCATGTACAGCAGCAGAGGGTGTGCACAGGTTTCAAGAGAAAAAAAAAATATAAGTGATAACCTGAGGAACCTGGTTTAGCATCAAGCATAAAGGCATTTTTCATGCATAACTTGCTACACACATGGACACACATCAAACGTGTAAATGTAGTTTCCATCTCACTCCAATCTTTGTCATAATTTTATGAAACTGCATCAATTCATATATCCCCGTTAAAACTGAAATCATATCCAATTAGTTTTGTGTTTTGTATATCTGCATATTCACTACTGACTTAATAGACTCAATACTTCTGCTGCTTCCAATTTTCCATCAACATTTATAAACACACAAACTGCCTAATATTCAGCTTCTCAAGTGGAATTGTTGACCTCGAGAGGAAATAATAGCTCAAAAAATATAAATCGCACTTACGATCACCTAGTTTTTTGCTGTTAGTTTGATGTTCAGTGTGATAGAGTAATTTAGTGATTCATTTATTCATTTAGTTGTTTATTACTTTGATTTATTTATTCAGTTCAACTGTCTAGTTTCTTATATAGTCAAAAGTAGTTAAAGTTGAAGGAGCTGAAATCAGGGGGAAAAAAACAACAAAATTAGAAAATACACACCTTCCTTCCGCAGCTCTCGCCTCTCGTTCCAAATCAAAATATAGGTGACTTAATGTCATTTCATACTGAAATGATGCTACTTTCTAACATTTGGTGGTGTTGCTTGGTTGTCTGTTCAAAGCACATTACACTTTTTTGACTTATTACTTATTGTAGTGAACGGAGGAGGATGTTTCGCATGCTTTCTCATGCTTGTTTATTTTATGCCCAGTCAGTCCTTCATGCCATGAACCTGATAGACACCGTAAGAGCTGAGACAATTTAAAAAATTAAGCGACTATCACAAGTTGCAAAATATATCACACTTAACGCTTCAAGTTTTCCGACTAAGAAAAATGACCGTTCTTGCTGAAACCAGAATCTTACCCATCCCTTCTGTCCACAGCTTAGTATTTGCAATTGTTTTTGTTTTTGGCTACTTGAAATGCTCACTGCAGAAATTCATCTTATTATAAATCTATGTTTGTGCTCATTGGATTATAAGCCTCTTTTTATAAGAGCTCAGAATATAAGAGTAATATCATATAATATATCCCATTCCCTTCCCATTGATTTATCCCATTTTGAGGCCCTTGTTTGTGCTTAGTGTGCCAAGAGTAAAGCTTCTGTTACAGTCTGAAAAGTGTGTATTTTAATATTGGAGGCTTGGATTACATGAAGGATCTTTTGCTTGACCTTTATGCAATGTAACAAGAGCAAACACTTTGGAGTGGTCATTAATTAATCCAATTCCACTCCATGTTGGTTATTAAACCTGATCATTTGTATACATATTTGGATTGCACGTCTTTTAAATCCATGTTTTCAAGGACCTTTGTGATTGATCTTCTGTGTTTTATTAATGGTATTGTAGGACCTTCTGTCTTACAGGTTCGATGAATAGGAAGTGAATGAAGAAAGGGCATCACCTAACACTGATAGCATCAAATACCTAAAAGGGCAATATCCTTCTTTTGTCTTTATAATTGCTTCCATTCTCTTTGGCATGCTACCTCAGGCTCTGCACTTGATGGGTTAGGGTAAAAGATAAACAAGGCAATCACCTATGACTGTGTCATTCAGCTGTTCATTAATTCTTCACTATAAGTTTATGTTGAAAGTCATTCCAAGTTTTTAGTAGCTACTAAATAGGTGATTAGTATTACAGTATTACAGTCACGTTGCACCACTAACACTTGAGAAAAAACTAAGCCAATGAAAACATTAATAATGGGAGGAGACAATGTTCCATACAAGCACATTATTAACACATTCTAATTTGACTTCATGCTTGTTGGGTTCCTATGTGAAATGTAATTACTATCTTCAAGTTTATGTCAGTAAAATAAACAGCGACTCGATCATTTTTGTCAGTATGAATTTGTTTACAGTGTTCATATTTCCATTTCTGCACTTCCAACTATCTAATATTTCCTTAGTATATTAACTTTATTTAGCTACTTCAGGTAGCTATGCAGCTTTGGAAATAATTATTGGAATATGTGTGATTATTTTGTTTTAATAGAAATTCAATATAATAATCCTAGTTTTTGGAATATGAATTGTTTCTATATTGATTTTCAACATCAGGTGTTTTTTAATTTACATGTCAATTGAAAAGTGTTTAAATAAAGCTTATTTTTGGTTTGTTTTGCCAGATTTTTGCATCACATTTGCACACAAGAAAACCCTGATGGTCACATTTCTGACAAATGTTGATATTTCACTACTTTGTCACAGTGGTGATAAGTATGTCCAAAGCTCCAAAGATAGATTGCTGAATTGATGAACAACCAATGATAATGAAGAAAAACTAACACAAGAATAACAAGTAATGAATAACTACATAATAATGAGGAATAACAAGGAATTTAAATATAATAAATATAGTAAAAGGTAGTATAGTATATACAATAGTAAAAACTAAACTCTATATAAGATTTAGCTTTGACTTCACCCTTTTTGGTTGAAGTCAAAGCTAAAACTCCACTTTGTAACTAACAATATTATAGTAGACTTAGTTTAAATTCAGCAGATGCAGCCATCTTTAATTCTTTGAGGCTGAGGTGGAAGTGGATATTTTGTTTTGGTACATTAAAGTCTACATTTGTTAATCAGTGAGGCAAAAAGGTATTTGGGCGAACCGTAACATTTGTAAAAGTTATTTCTGTGGTAATAAGGTAATAATAAGGTAGCAGTGTTTGCACCTTATGGTTTATTGCATTGCTGCATTTCTCTGTGGTTATACGTCCATGCAGTAATTATTGTGCCTACTGTATTAAATTCCGTGAAGTGGAAGTCATTACATATACAGCACTCCTTCTGCCAGCAGACGTTGCACGTTGAAGGCACACAAGGTCAGAACCAGAACACATTTTTCCACAGTCTGTCCAGAATTTGGCTCACAAAAACACAAGCATCGGCACATCCTTTACTTTGTGCCACAGAGTTTGAAAGTAGAGCCCGAGCCCATATTAAAGTTGGTACACACCTGTAGCCTTAATCATACAAGGTTGTGGAAATATTAACCTTTTCTGTTGAACCATGCTCGCATTTCCTTGGAGAAATCCAAGAATACATTTTAAATATTCAACAAGATGCTTATCTCGTGGTGCACTGCAGGATGAATTACATTTTAATTTGACACAATCCCTTAGAAACTGTTGTGTAGAAACATGACTGTGGGCATAAAAGACAGCAGGCAAGAATGTGGGGTGGAAAAGATTGTGGACAAGGGAAGAAGGAGGAAATGAGAATGAGCAGGTCTGTGAGACAATGTAAGCAAATGTTGTCTCAATAATGGTTGCTTTACCTCATTCTATTTCTAAAGTGTATGCTTACATTACGCTGTCTGTCACCTCATTTCTAGCCTGAGTGAGCATGTTGTGAATGTACTTAAAGCAATGCTGTGTGAGACTTAAATGATCCACTCTTTTCCAAATATAATCAATTCAGTATTGCAGTCACCACTTATGGCTTGTTATCAGTTTCTAGGTATAATTTAAAAGGTCTGGGTTCTACTAAAGAAAAAACAAACAACAACAAACTCCCAGAGGCTGACATGCTGGTGTTAGAGCCATATTTTGCACCTGAATGAGAGTATATTTTTATTAAGATTTTGTTGACTTCTTTAAATGATAATTTTCTCTAGGACTTCTGAATTAATTTTGGGAAACTGTCTTGCTCATAATGTTTAGACTGGTGGATTAATCATCACCTGTCCTAGTCTTCTGTGTTAGTCGGGAAGCAGGTGTGTGTGTGAAAGAGAGAGTTGGTGGGGCACAGATAAGATCTTCTGATTCTGGAAGAGTGGAGCTGGTTCGACTCTAACCATAGGCTGTAGAAAAGTAGTGGGCTGAGCCACTGTGATGTTACCCACTGGTTTATGAACTAGCATCTTGAAACGTTGAGTTTGCATTTTGGCTGCTGCTATCTTGGTTTTTTGGAGCCAGAAGTGACCATGTTTGGACAAAAGGATGGAGCTGGGAAAACAGGAGTAGTGAAGGTGAAACTTGCCAAGCTAATGCTAATTTACTGAAATGGTAAAACAGCAAAAATATGCAACACAAATTTTGCTTAACTATGGCTAGAGTAGAGCATTCATGTCAGAAAAAAAAAAAAAAAAAGTTTCATTCAATAAACAGAAGCTCTGACTCGGCCTGTCAAAGACTATGTCCGCACTAATACATTTATCTTTTAAAACAAACAACTTTTGCTGCAATTACACCTAACATCCTCAATACGCTGGCTTTTTAATGTCCCAGAAACTGAGATTTTTGGAAGTGCAGCTGACCATATTTTAGTTTGTGAACTTTGGGGTTGCACTATAATATGGGCGGACAAAAAAAGTCCTCAGTCCTCAATCCTTGCTCCTCGATGGGCATTTTTTGAATTGAGACATCCTTAAAAAGGCTGCACTGAGATCAATTTCCAGGCCTCAAGTGAGGAGTCAAGGAGGCATTAAAATAGGGAAATGAGAAGAGTCTTGTGTATCTTTCCCTGATTCCTCACACCCTTATCACGTGACCCTTTTAAGAAGACAACAAGACATCCCAGACAGACCTTGTTGGTTCTGCTAGTAGGTTTTGTTCAGTTAAATTATGCATTTTTATCATCCTACTACTGACTAAATTCACATCAGGTGAGCTGTTACTCGATCAATGTGTGATCCTGTGTCCAGAGGCGTTATCAGTCCCACATGTAATGTGATTTGCATTTCAGGCATGTTACAATATTCAGAGATTCATTCTGAAAATAATGTCTAAGTTTTTTAAACACTGTTTTAAAATGACAACACATTACTTTGGATGTTGCCAAAATCAGCAGAAATCAAAGGCAGACCTAACAGCCCTATGATTTCCTAATGGATTGCACTTAAAGGGTCCAAATAAATTGAATGTGACCATCAGTGGCATTATGCTTTAATATACTTTCACATTGGTTTCACTCTAAAACTGCAGCTGTTGCTCCTTGGCTTTAATGTAATTTTGTGCTTTGAAGTGATAATGGAATTATCTAATCTGAATTATCTGATCATCCATCATCATCATCATCATCATCAGTAACCAGTTCCAAATTCCACTAATAAAAATGTTGCTCTTGATATGGTGGTCTGTACAGTCTAGTTATAATCAGGGTGTAAAAAAAAAAAATGTTGTTGTTTGTTTGTTTTTCTGTGATCTGATGGATGAGGGACCAAGCTGTGTGTTTTTTGTTTTGCTAGCTTACATTATCTTTAGCAGATGTTAAGGCTTTTTGCTTGATAATTCACAAAACCCCCCAAAAAAGAAAGGGTGGAAATAGTACAACAGACGATCAATACTCCCTCTCTTTGTCCATGAGCAATAATTCTGACATCCAAATCATTCTCCCATAAATTGCCCAATTTGTTTTTAAAGACAGTGAAACCCTGAGCTTTATTTTTTTTTTTGAATCCCTTGTACACAGTGTAAAGCATTGCCACCAAACACATGGAACTTCCTTTTACAAATTGTATGACACTTAACCAAAAGGGCAACAAACTGTAATATTAAAGTAAACTAATGGCCTTTTGCAAAAGCCCCAATTGAATGTATGGCATCATATATTACTTTTGTTTGTATAAAGATGGAACATCCAGCTCACTGTGATGCTCTGGCTGAATGACATGCATTAAGGGTTGAGTGATTGTTTTATTAAATCATTAATCAACTACGTGCGACTGAAACTGTTGACAGAAGTGACATTGTGATGCCAGTGACTTTTCTTTCTGAATTACTCACAGCTGCTATCATTTATTTGCAGAAAGGCACAGATCAACTGTCGCAGAGCACAGAAAACATCAGCATATGCACACCTATATATATATATATATATATATATATACATACATACAGAGTGTTAAGTGTTAAGAGTGTACAGACACACACACACATATATGTGTGTGTGTGTACTTTAAACTGTGTACCACAAAGCCTAATCCTAACCAACAATTAAGTTACATTACATTTCACTGGTTATGTACTGTATGCAGACATACACTCCAGATTCATAACCAATGTATTACCTCTGCCATGGAGGTAATGTGATCACTCCCATTGTCTGCCTGTCCATCAGCATGATTACTGTAATGCTGAGTGTGTGAACCCAAATGCAGCACTCCTGGGACCAGAGATTTCACAAAGTGGTGATTTATTAAACAGTTAGTAAAACACAGACAATGGATCGGACGAATCTCTCGGCCAGGCCCCCGGTTGCGATCAGCGCTGGCCAACGGGAGGTACAGGGAAACGGTTAGGCAGCTGCCGATCACCGATGGCTCGATCAGGTGCGAAGAGTGAGAGCCGATACTGGTGAGTACCGCAGAAAGGAAGTCGACACTCGTGTACTGTGGCTGCCATTCCATGGTGTCGAGCGGTGGCCATGAAGTTAAAAAGGTAAAACGGCACTCGATGTCGGGGGCAGAAGGCTGATCTGGTGGCCGAGGATTCGGTGGCTTGAGGGTCGGGGGCAGACAGTGTCGGAAACAGGAGATCAGTCCGGGAAAAGTTGCTGGAGAGTCGTGCATTGAACAGAGGACAATCTGGTAATGTGTGACTGTAAGCCTGGCGTATAAGTAGTGGTCTGATAGGTGATCTGGAGCAGCTGAGTGCACAGATGAAAGTGATGTGGCTGATGAGTGCTGTGTGTAGGTGGGAGAGGGGCAGCAGGATAGGCAGGTGAAAGTGATGTGGCTGATGAGTGCTGTGCGTGGATGAGGGAAAGGCAGCAGGGTGTGACAGATTACACAAACACTGCCCTGATTTTCATAAAACATGGTGAAAGGGTAGGGTATGGGCCAAGGATATACCTCAAATTTTGGAGCAGAGCCTGGAATTGTTTTTCACTTTCTTTAACATTCTAAAACAGCGTTTCTTCATCCATATTAGCAGTATTGCAAAGGTTCAGAAATAATCTCCGAACATTCTAACACACCTGAAACGTCTATCATATGATGAGGGGAGCTGATAACATCACTGGAAACAGGATGGCAAGTTGCTCAAAACTGCTCACCTACTGTGATTGTAGTCAGTTGTAAAAGCAGAATTTAACTGTACAAAAGCTGCTCACAGAGACAATAAGGACAGAATCACCTGTAATTCAGTTTCCATGTTCCAACAGCTGGTATCATAATACATCCATGGCTGGTAGTCAAGGGCGACGTTTTGTTTTCTTCCTGAAAGTGTCATGTGAAAGAAGTGTGATGAATCAGTGAAGGATACATAGTGACTGATGACAGCGAATGCTGGTGCCAAAGTAACAGTTTCTAAACTTCTGCATTTTTGTCCGTCTATATTACAAAGCAGCCCGAGAGTTTCTAACCTAAAACAGGGTCAGCAGCATTTCCAAAATGCTCTCTTACTGGGAGGTTAAAATGCCACAGTAGCGTGGAGGCTAGATGTAAACACAAGTAATGCCCCAAACTATCTTAGAACTTGAATGGTAACAGTCAGTGACACTAACCAGTGGCACCAACTGCCAAAAAAAGCATGAAAATATAAGTCTCATATCACAATCACTTTCAGTCCAGAATGGAGTAGGTGTAGCTCTGCTGATACACACAGTTGTAGCCACTGAATAAAAATTAAGTTTCACGTCTTATTAATATAAGTTGTTTGACAGTAGTTAAGAGTGTAGACACCGAGATTAGAGGAAAAAGACAAGTGTGGTGCTAACCGCTTCCAGTCCAGAAAAATAGCTCTGTTGCAATGGAACGACATATATTGAGTTTCAGTCCTTGGCAATTATCTTTGATAATATTGTGGTTTGTTTGTTGTTTAATAATATTTGGAAAAGGCCCCCTACTGCTCCCTACTGGCCCGTGATGTGTGCATGTGTGTTGCAGATTGGGCTCCTGTGTGCTATCTAAACATTGAAATTATATCGAACATTTATCAAACATTTGTTATATTGATATTGGGTAAAATATATTGCAATAATTACAATTATTGCCCTGAACTTAGTCAGTCAGTCAGTCAGTCATTATCGGCTGGAGCCGATCCCAGCCGACATTGGGCGAAGGCGGGGTACACCCTGGACAGGTCGCCAGTTCATCGCAGGGCTCCTGAACTTAGTAGTAGCACAATTAGTTATTCTTTTGAACTAACATTTGCTGAGTCATATTTTCTGCCCTTACCCAAAATGTATATTTTTTCAGGTATTTTCACCATAAAATATTTCAAATGCTCTCAGAAGCTTCAGCATGAATTAATGTTACTATGCATGCTCTCTGACCGGGTGAATAGAGAAAGAAAAAACACCACATGGTGAAGGACTCTTTCACCGACCTGTATATATTCTTATAGATTAGCTCTGAATGTGTGTATGTCAGGCTTCAAGGTTAAAATACGTGGCCTTTTGTGGTCCATTCAATATTAGACAAGATGGTATAGGAGAAAATTAAGGATGCAGAATTCACAAAACACACATGCATGTAAATGAAAAGCTGCAAAAGGCTCGTCCAGGAACTCATAACTGAGCATTTTATCAATAAGATGAACACATGGCTGCAGTCTGTCCATGTAAATACAAGGAATTAAAAACCCAACCATCTCAGCCAACATGTGTGTGCTGCTTTTCTCATGCTAATCACAAGGTAATATATTTACGCAGCACATCATATTCTGCCATTTGGTTTCACTTCAGTGCTGCTGTCATTACTTTGGACTGGATCCTGGAACATAAGATGCAATGGGTCCCAAATGAAAACCTGCCTTTGAACTGAGAAAGCTTGGCAGTTTGAAGACAGGTGTCACTGCTAGTGCCTTCTACCAGCCAGTGGGAAAACTAACCTAGTTTATTTCCACCTCACCAATGCATGAGCAGCACCCCCAGTGTTTTATTATACTTCCTAGGCCAGACTGATGGGATGGTTTTTTGTTTTTTCTTTTCTTTTCTCCCTGCTCTTGGAGTTGGGTGTGCCTCTGAATTAACAATAACCACTGACAAGAACACTGAATGTTACCACGATATCTGTCATGGTTCTCTATTGTTTTGAGATGAGATGGCAGATTGGAAAACTCACTGACAGTGATTCCTTTGATGTTTCAGTTACATAGTAATTTGTTATGAAAGAAGAGTTAGCATCTATTATAGATTTGGTGAATGTTGGCGCAGGAGCCGAGTCTTTGATGTTAGAACATGTCAAAGGTTCAGATTCAAGCTAGAACAATCCAAAGGAAATATTTTTTTCCCCTTATTTTCCTCAATGTCTGACATTAATCAAATTTCTGGTTAAATTGACATGTTTAGCATCTCTGTTTTATGTTGTTTCCAAGGTAGCTTTGGAAACAACATTAGCTTTTCTAATGTTTAATTAAAGCAATGGCAACAGTTAGTGGTGTAAAATCAACTTAAAACAGTCTCTCACAACTGTTTAGAAAATTAAAATATTAAGTAGAAAAATTTGTGTGAATGGGAATGTGTTAACAAAGCATCATTGTGGAGTTTTTTCATAGACTTCCTAATAACGGTCACATTTCATTGTTGTAGTGTTTTAACAGCTAATGGCACTTCTGGTGTTTTGAGAGAATACTATAATGAATCGTGGTGTGTCATTATTAAACTTTTGTGGCACTAACAGCATCTCATTACAGTTCAGTAAAGATACCACGGTTTAGTTTAGTACACAAATACAGACATCATAAAAAATTACTTAGAATGTATTTTATATTTGCGTCAAATCACAATCATTTCTTAACCTTAACCAAAGCCCTTTTTGTTTAAATCTAAAAACCTACAAAGCCCAGATGCAAACACCACTCTACGTTGGCAAAGTCCTGGATTTTTTTTATCAGCCGTCCGCTGCAACCACCTCCTTCTGCCTATTGAGGAAAGAATTAGCAGATATTTTAATTACTAATTACTTTGAGAGTATATGTGATAGATAATTTTTCTGTGAGCAGGTGTAGAAAGACACTTAAGACTGAGAAACACTCAGAAAACTCTCTGGATGTGTTACACAGGAAACATGGAAACTTGGAAGGAGCTTGTGGGAACAGAGATTGCTCAGTACAGGACACAGATGAATCCAGTTTTGAATGCACTTCCCATTGTACGAAGCTTATATACTACACATATCATAACTCAGTCACTGATCCAAAATAGGGGATGGAGTGAGTATGTTCCACCATAATTAGTCAAATAGTGTAAATATACCTATAACCTAATTATATGCCAATCCTTAGGAAAACATAGCGACTGACGCACGTATTCGGATTCCTAAAGGAGCCAGAAGGAGATAGGGCCAGCGTTCTCAACTGGTGGTTCATGATCCGAAAGTGGGTCACAGACTCATTCTAACTGGGTCGCATAGTGTGTGGTTTAAAAAAATATATTAAGTGGTGTCAAATGTCGGACTTTTAGTTTAACAGGTGTGTGTCAAAGGCATCCAGTAGGTTTTCCTTTGCTCTGGTAACGCAGCATTTGATCGATAGGTGAAAGGCCACGTTTATATTGTCATTGTAGGCAGAATGTTAGAGCACAAATATGAACTTGAGTATGTTACATGTGGAGTTATATATTGAAGATAAAACATGAACTCAAACTCCAGGGGGTCATATGTAGAGAAGTGCTCACATAACAGAACGTGTTATAATTTCTATTCATGTTCATAAGAATCAGCAGTACCCATTTGTGACGTTCGCTCAGATTATTATTACAGGAATGTGCTCTGAATGTATATGTATGATATACATTTTTATATTTATATAATATATTTGCTTCATTTGAATTCCGTAAAAAGTGGGTTGTGACTCAGTGACAAGGGAAAAAATGTGGATCCCAAGGTGAAAGGAGTTGAGAAGCTCTGTCTTAGGGACAAAGGAGAGAGCACAGTCATGTACTGTAACCTCACAAAAGCTAGGAATGGTTAATGGCTTTCTCTAACAATATGTGCAAGATTTTATTCCACAGCATACACACATAACAAACTTGTAATTACAGTATAAATGAATAATCAACCTCAATCTCAAGGTATAGTTCTGTAGCCATTAATCACTGAACTCAGTAATTACATGGACATGGCAGTGCAACATGCATACATCCATGAATCAAAGGCATGGTGAAGTACCACACATGTTGGTTGCATCATGTTGCATCATTTTCACTTGTGCCACCAACCCAGATGCATATATTCTCAACATAATTTGTCATTGAAGGCTCTGTGACTTTTTTGTCTTTCCTCAACTGGCCGGAGGAGGTTTGGGTGGGCACTAGCAGCACCCAAACAAGAGCTGTTAGTGCCCAAACCTAACAATAAAGCATCCTTAAATAGTCACATATGAAATAATTTTCTGAGAGACATGGTTGAAAAGTGTTATGAGCAGTTATAACATATCTAGAAATATTGATGTGAAAAAATATTTTTGGTTCATTGCAGAAATGTACAATGGCAACATTTTATTCTTGCTGGCAGCACACATGGGGATGCAGTACATGTAGCAGAAATAGTAAAGGTACAGTATATGGGATGTGCTGAACTGCTGCTTTTGTGTGGAAGCGCTGATGCTTGTCAAGGTTAGGAAAATAGGTTAGTGGCATATCCCGACCCAGTGTTCTTTACCACCTTGGATCCTCCAGTGCTGCTGCTGCTGCCTTGGAATACATAAATTTGACAGCTACAGTTACTCTATAGATAAAGATTTTACACACATTATAAAATAAGCCACATGACAGAATATGAACTAGTTAAGACTGGCTCTAAAATGGCCAACTCAAATGTCAGTATTAATAATACAATATGAATCAGTTCTGACACTAAAACAGGCTTTTCTGCATACAGTAATGACTTGTGCTTATGCTAGAATACGTTTACACAGTGGTGTTAATACTGTACTTCTTTCATCACTGTTGTTGCTCAGCCTACTTTGGAAACTTGTATTTTGAATTATCCTAACCCTACAAACCCAGTTTCCTGAAATCTTCTCATTCTCATGAGGAAAAGTTAGTGCTAAAGCATCCGTCTGCCTATTCCCCCACGCATTGTCTGACTAGAGAATACCCATACATGTATAATTCATATTCTGACAGACAACAATGAGCAGCATCACAACAATGCTTACAGTTCTATACCATCAAGTTCTTGTACCCTGCAGATAATGGCACATTGTTATACTCCTGCCCTATGTTTGCCCTTTTTTCTGAATGAAGCACATTTAGCAACAAAATGATGGAACATTAGAAAAAAAAAAATATTGCAAATGAGCACAATTCCATCTGCCAAGACCCACTGTTAAGTAAACACCCAAGTGAAAGCATCCTTTTCCTCTCTGGGCAGCCTCTTGATTCGATTTCCTAATTAATTACTGGCTGTAACACCTTCACTGTGCCGACATGAAGACTGAATGTCCCCAGGCCCCCAGTCACATCCACCAGCAGTCTGGGCAGCAGGGGAGCTGGCGTTTTTAATCACCTGGCCGCTGGCATTATCAAGCTGGAGGACCCGTCACCTGGTATGCACACAGATGCTTGTTCATTCATCTCTGCTGGAGGTCAGTGTGGCTGAAAAGTGTGCCTGCTGCGTCCTCAAACCACAGCTTTTCACCCCTCCCTAGTTAGAGCCTTTTAAAGCTGCCACATGTTGCATTTGAATCATCAATGAATCATCCACATTAGTTCTGTGCCGTTAGTTCATTTACTGAAAACAGAAGACGGTTGTTGAAGAGCTTTTTCACTAAACTTTAAGATGAAGCAGAAGAACAATAGACGCCATTACCATCACAGGCAATACAAATACATGTACAAACACTCACAGTGTTAAATTTGATATATAACATACATCTCTGTAACTCCAACAGCACTGTGGATAAAAGGACATATCACTGGACTTCTGTATGAGACAGTGGGGTTTGATTCTCATGTGTGGCACACAGTCTTCATTTTTGTTTGTGGGTTTGGTTTGGTTTGGTTTGTTTTGTTTTTTAAATTCCAGTTTTCAGTTGCGTAGGCACCAAAACTACTTGGTTTGGTTTTGGTTTAGGGTTAAAAAAAATCATAGTTTAGGATAAGATAGACAATTTCACAATATTAACAATGTGTTAGAAAGCCATTCTTCCATTCTCGGGTGTAAATATCATACAATAGTAGTAGGGCTGCACCATTAATCGAATTGCAATATCAGCCTATGCAGTTATATAATTGCAAAAGGCTGCAATTCAAATGTCTAGAATTAGCAGGATTTAGGGTGAGCTAACTGAAGAAATGGGAAAGAAAATAAACGCAATCTCTGTTATATGTTGATATTTTGGGTTCAGTGACACTGAGCAGAGTGTGTAAAACATGCAAAATGTTTGTATTTCAGTTTGTATGTGTGAGATCAAAAAATACAAATTCAAAATGAGTAGCCTGTGCATTTTCCTTGATAACCAAGCAAGTCAACTCTAATCAAAATATTGCCCCAATAATCGCAATAAGACTTTTTCACCAAAATGTGCAGCCCTAAATAGTAGCTTATGCAACACCTGGGTGTAAATAGTATGACTGACTACTTGAATCATGGGTGGTGAAATCAAATCCAAACTGCTGTTGGTTAGAAATTTAAAAGACTATTTTATTGAAGTTAAAGTTGATTGCACTTCCACATTATCTTTGGTTTAGAGAACATTTTACTTCCAAATGTTTTTTGACGGACGGCACCACAAAGCAGGCCCTGGGATAACTTTTCAGTGATCAAGAGAATCTTTTTTTGGACCACATTTTTACATGGCACATTATATAATTTACTGCTTTTAAAGTACTTTTTGTGACCTTTAGTCTGCGAAAGGAATATTTGTTCTTGCCCAGTGGGTTTAAAACAAATACAGTCATAATCTTAAGGAACACAAAACAGCCCAGCATCATAATAGAGTCAGCCTGCAGTGGCAAGAATTCAGCTTGATGGGCACATAAAATAACAAAATTTAAGGTTTAAAGTAAGAAAGAAAGATAAATATTCTTAAAACACTCTCAAAAATCTTAGCCAATGTCCTCTTGTATAGTATATTATTCTCAAAACAAACTCTTTACAGTTAGATATAAGATTGCAGGCGTTGATTAAATCCGGATTTTTTGCTGTGCAATTTTAATATTTTAATGTGAAAAAACATTTAAAGAATTGCTGCTGCCTCCTGCGTCCTGATACTTACTAAACATGAGATAATGCAATAAATCGCTTTTACATCACATTTACATTCAACT
>JAPQRN010000007.1:19623974-19634452 GCA_037367275.1 Coranthus polyacanthus
ATGATGATGATGATGATGATGATGATGATGATAATAGCTCAACCTTATGTGGGATTGTCCAGAAACTCTGAAAAACTGTCTTCATTGGCTCTTGTGTCTTTATATTGTAAATGTATTATTAGTCTCAAAAATCACATGTTTACTGAGTGAACTATGACCCATCATTTTATATAAGAGTTTCACAGTTTTTAACTTTGAAGTACTTGCACAAAAATACCTGTGTTTGCTTTGAGTCATCAATAACCCGGGCTTGATGTTTGTGAATTTGAAATTGCCAGGTGTCTCGAAATCGATCTGTACGTTCTGTATGTTTTCTGCTGCTGTGCAGGCAGTTTTAGAAGATTAAGACATCTGCTTATAGTGCAGCTAATGTTGACAAACTGCAAGCATTTGCAAGTACTGTCGATGTTATGAAGGACTTTTGGTTTAAGGCCAGCTGTTGAAATCAGAGGTGTGACAAAGTGTAACAAAGCTATTATTGGGGAAAAACATGGGAAATAAAGCCAGAAAGCTGCAAAACATGTATCTGCACTGAAAAGGTACAATTCAGATATTAACTGTGAAGTCAGTGTAGCTGAGTGCATTACTTTTATTTGAAAAATGGAAGTAAAATAAAATAACAGTAAAATTGCAGCTACTCTTGCTTCTCTCATATAAAACTGGGTCAAACTAATTGGTGCCTGATTGCCACGTTATAAAGAATTCACTGGCACACCGACTCAACTGCGCTTCATACAACAGGGCCATATCAATCTTGTGATGATTAAAATTTTTTCTCAGCCTCATGTATATTCATGAAGATTTGTATTTTTAAAGAACTTGGAAAAGACCTCTTTACCATTTTAAAAGTTTTAGTGCATATAACAAGGTGAAGTTGAAAAACCCAAAACTGTGAAATGCAGTAACACTTTACATATATACACATACAATCCAGTTTACAGTATGTTCTCCTTAACATACTGAAGAAAAAGTGCACATATTAACACACAGGCAGTTCCAGAGTCCCACGTTGTAACGTTTAAATGAGCACTATTGAATTATATATCACTGTGATATAATGTGAATCTTTTGTAGAATCAAACTGTGACCACTCGAGGTGACTTCAGATTCTCATATATGGTATGAAACACCAAAGCTGTGTTCATGCCAGATTCCACAATTAGTGATTAGTAGGGTTTATTTAGAAGCTTTTCAAAGCAGAATAATCCTCCTTTATTCAAATGCTCATAATTTTAAAAAAAAATGATCAATGATTCCAAATGTACAGTGGTTTGATCACTTTGTCTCACTTAGTATTAGTTGTAATCAGTCTTACGGTCTCGTTTTAGTTCGTTTCCCAACACAATCAGGATGGTAAAATATGGATCCCATGTCTGCGTTTACATATTTCTTCTCACATGAAGTCTTTCCAGATAATCATGTTTGTTTTGATGATGAACACGACTCGCAAGCATGGCTGCCGTCAACTTAAATCCTCTTTACTCAGTAGAAATTTCTGGTATTTTCTATTCAATGCTTTAACTTATATTTACCCAAGCCTTTTTTCTTCAAAATACAATCATTTCAAGCCTCTGGTACAACACTGTTGTAGTTTAGATTCTTACTCTAGCTTGCTGATCAGTGTCCAGTCACTGAGTAACTGCCTTAATAAAAACACCAGATGTAAGATTACAATTATACTGACAAATGGAAATGTCACAAGGAGGCACTTTAATGTGTGTAAACCAATGGATAACCAAGAGAATATGCGGTAAGATAAGGAAGGAACTTGTCTTTTGGAATGTTCTCTACAAGCAACTCCATTTACTGAAAGTTACTGTAAGAAGCAGGAAGAATAAAACAGTGAGGAAATAGTCAAATACACTAGTCAGGGTTTTCTGCAGGACTTAGGTACTGTGGTTCCAGTTTGGAGATGGTGGGATATAATTTCACATTGTCTTAGATGATTATTACTACTATAATTACCATATCTGTCCAGGTCAGAAGATAATGGACCACATCGGTGTCCAAAAATCTGGAGAATCTGGAACAGATAATAAACAAACAATAAAAAGCTTAAAAAAACACAAGTCCACTGAGAACCACTTCTGTTGAATGGCCAATCTTTACTGTAATACTGTATTTACTTTGCAATTACATATTTAAACAAAATGTATTCAGGAAGAAACATTTCTGCTATTTTGTCTGATGTGTTATGGCTTATTATTGTCAGCATTCACTGTTTTAATTATTTTGAGGAAAACATGGTCACAGAAACCTTTGTCTTGTGTGTTTTAAATAACAACATTTAAGGTAAGGCTGCAGAAAAAAACATGTAGTGTTCAGAATTAATAAGAAAATATAATGAATTTTAAAAATAAAACTTTTCAAAAAACAGCAGAGTTGTTGACAGAAGAAAGGTGAAGGACAGAATATTATATTAAAAAGAAGGAAGGCTCCTAAGTATGTTATAATTTCACATTTTCTCGATAGTTTTTTCTGTGGATTTTGTAATCAATGAGTACATAAAAAACAAGAGAAAAAAGACCATGTTAATTAGTGCTGCAGCATTAATTGTATGACAGCCAACTCGGATAAAAAAATTGTCCTTCTTTATCCTGGCCCCACACTAGCAGATAATTAGGTTGATTTTGGGCCGGTGAGGATAACATTTGGTAGCATTCTGCTTTTGACAGATATTAAAATGGACAGTAAAAATCTTCCATTACTTGACTACTATTTCTTCATTTAGACTTGTTCATCCTTCTGCTTTTTTTCACTGTACAGCAAGTTTTTGTTTAGTTTTGTCTGCGTCGCCATGATGTTGTTTATGAGGCAAAATCACTGTCCCAGTGGCTCGGAATAGTATAACATCTTCAGTTTGCCCGCTGGAGAATGGTTTGTCAGATTCATTCTGAAGAGCAGGCGGGTCTCACACCTCTCATTAGAGGG
The DNA here is from genome assembly GCA_037367275.1 of Coranthus polyacanthus. Lineage (NCBI taxonomy): Eukaryota > Metazoa > Chordata > Actinopteri > Kurtiformes > Apogonidae > Coranthus > Coranthus polyacanthus. Next base: position 19,626,906 of record JAPQRN010000007.1, read on the forward strand.
CATTAACACAGATTTTTTGATACAAATTACATGACAGTGACTCTGTGTTAGCATCAGCACCGGAGGGCTCAGGATGATTTTAAGACAGGAACTGGCATGTTGAGACATTTACACCTAAAAATGCAGATTTAAAAAAAATATTTACACAAGAGTTGATGCGTTTCATCACAGTGGAGTCACATGAAAACACGCTTTAGTGTTTAATGCCTCTTTCCATGTCTGTGATTGACATTTTACTGAGAAATGTGTCAACATGTTTAATTTATTTTTACATTTGTGATTGGATAGTCACTACGGGTCTTTCTTAGATAATGGAACATAGTGGAATAAGAGCAAAATATTATGGCCAAAGAATGGACACTTTGACCCAATAGACTAGCCTATAAGGTCATTTAAGGCATTTTTCCAGTAAATACTGCGACAGTGGCATGTTCTTTGTCATAATCAACACTGTTCAACAGTCACTACATTGCTCACAAGAACTGCATTACACTTCCTCTGCTAATGTGAGATAAAATTCCCTTGGTCCTGAGATAAAATCTCTCTCTGCTGCTAGATCTCCCCTGTTAATACTAATGCCGCCTGGAAAGGGTAAAATCCAGGCAAACTGCAAGCTCAGCGGCAAACATCAGATCCACAGTCTGTCACCCGAAACTGGAGACATCTGGTTACAGTGATAAACTGAACATACTACAAATGCAGACACAAAGACATGCATTATGAGTGTAAAACAATCCATTTTAACAGATGTGAACGTTCACTCGATGTTGAACTGAGTCTTGCATGTTGCATTAATATATCATCTAGGTAAATGTCACAGAAAAGTGTGGCTTCTCTGATATTGCTAATTATGCGTTCCAATGTGTTTCCAATGTGTTCACTGTTTGCTGCACATTGGCATTTAATGCATCCAAAAAAATCACTGGAGCTGAGGTGCGAGCAGGTGGATTAGACAACCACGTGAAGATACATGAAATCATACTTCTTTTTAGTTGAAAATATGAAATCTTAAAGACACACATTTAATCCTACAAACTGGGTTACAGTGGTGTACTTTTTTATCGTATCTCAGAGGTGATTTATTCTATTATTCCAATTTTTCATGACTTTCTCAAGCACTTTGTTCTGTGTCTTAATACCATTGTTTTCTGTTTCCTTTTTAATTAGCGCTTTTTAAAAATACCGATGCATTGAGGTGCTGGAGACCCAATTCTGCCTATGCAGATTTAATGGATGGTACTATTTATTGAGTTCATGTTTGCCATGGGTAAAAGTAAAGTATAACAGAAGGGGGTAGGAGCGTTTTGTCAGTCAACACTTACTTGAATATCTATTCCAATAAAGCATGTTGCCTTTGCTCCAGACAGGAAGGTATCAGATGTTTACTTCATCTGTCACGTACCCTGAACATAGCATGAGCTAAACTGTGTTTTCTGAGTGACAGTGGGGTGTGGTGGTCACATTTCAATGTAAACACCGTTCATTTTACATGAAGTACAAATTGAAAGATCTGAATTTGAATCACATTTATTCAACCTTTATTGACAGCGGGTCCTGCTGAGAACAAAGTCTCAGTACTGAAAACTAAATGACCATAATCAATGAACGTTCTAATGTGGATTGTAGGTGAGATAAAAGCTGCCATCTGTATTAAAGTGCTTCATCATTTTACCTGATATTTAAAGTAACTGTAAACTTCTAACTTTGTTTAAAATAATAATAAAAAGTTTTTTTTTTTTTAATTCAGCTCATAGTCAGTAGTCCTCGTATGTTAAATATGTTGGTAGGATGAGGGTTAAAGAAGTGAAATTGAAAAGCCACCAAGAGAAATAGTATTTCTAAGAAAATTAAACACTATCAGAGTTTGCATGGGGCAAACGGTGATGGAGCTGATTATCGATGTAATTTGGACATGGCGACTATGCTGACTATTCCAGTCAAGATTTTAAGATCCGGTCACTGCCAGTCATTCTCACAAAGATTATTTAACCACTTGAAATACTCATGGCTGGGACAAGTAACGATGACAGAGGAGAATGAACAGCGGACAGGCAATGCTGGCAACTGTAAATGCACTGGAGCATTTTTAGCAACTGGATATTTCCCTCATGAGTCAGGAAAAAATAGAGCTGACAGAGAATGAATATTGGTCCTTTATTTACCAGGTGACTCCTGAATGTAGGACCTTATTAACTAACTCATTAACTTTGAAACTCTTTAACACTTTAACTCTGCTTACACTGCTTGTTTGTCATTTCAGAATTAAAGGGAACCCCATTTTAATTACAGATATTTTTTTGGGTGATTACAACAACATTTATTATGTAATTTAACTGTGTACCTATGTAAAACGTAACCAGTCACTCCCCAACACTGCAGACAATTATCCACTGACAGGGACACTCATGTCACAGATCTTGTTCAGATGTGTTAAAAAAATACTCTGCTTCTTAAACCAGTAATCTATTTTATTTTCACAGGCAAATTCTTTTTTGTTGCCATCTCCTCAATGAGGCTACTTTGTTAGGTCGTCAGCTATTTTATTCTTGGAGCTGGTAGTGATTCAGATGCTGGCCAGTATCAGAGCTTGAATCAGATCCCTTTATAAAGAAACACTCTCCTCTTCACCAACACACAAGAACGCAAATGCATTATGCATAACACGTTTGATGGACACTTAAATCCCAAGAGAAAGTTTGTGACCACAGTGGCTTTTTTCATAGTTTGGTACTTGTGTGTGTGTTACTATATTAAATGCTCAAAAACAAGGCGAAAATACACCACAGTTAGTGACCTATTTTCAGTGGTGAGGGAATGTTTTTTTGTTTTTTTTTTCTTACTCTTATTCAGTTTTTACATAGACAGAATTGACTTTGTCGCAGATAGCATTCCCCAGCATTAATATGTATTGGGCGTGTGTTAGAGGCCAAGCAGAGTAAAAATCGAGCTCTTTTTTTCTTGTGCAAGTGTGCATTTCCCTTGACATTAACGGTTGAACAGTTAACAACAGTTACATTAAAAAGAGGTTCTTAGTCATTTCCAGTCTTTAAAGTAAACTTAGAGAAGCAATCGGTAGAGTGAGCACACAGAAACATGCCATGTCTGAAGGATCACTTAAGCCAATTATATTGAATCAGCCAGTGTCTAGCCTTGGGAATATGTCTGGAGATACTGATTGTTAGCGAGACAGGCCAAAGTGTAACGCTCGCGAGTGAAAATAAACCATATAGCATTAAAAGAAGCATTTCCCAATAACCTGTTAAATGGCCTGTGTATCTTTGGGAAGTCTCTAAGCAAGCTTTCTTTTAAAATTTATTGGCCAAATGCACTTCTAAAATCATGGCGTGGGAGTGTGGGGTGTTGTTTGGCTGTTAGAGGTGGCAAAGTAGTATGTGGTTTATTGTGAGTACAGTGTGCCGATGGAGGTGTGTTGCGTGCATGCTTCGGAGGGGACTGGGAGGGCTAGCTCAAACTTTCATTTTCACCCCACCACCTACACAAGGTGCAAAAGGCTGTGAGAAAGAAATGTAAAGCGTTCAGAAAAATAATGGGCCAGTGTCAGTAAAAGGGAGAGGGTCTGAGTGCAGCAAGCACCGAAATAAAATGGCAATAGAGGGAAAGAAAATACAGAAGAAAAAACAGAGGTACACAGGGGGGCTAAAGGAAAGATTAGAGCTCCGAGAAGCTCCGAATTTGCTCTCAGCTGTGTCTTATCCAAAGCGTTTTGCTGGTAAAAGCCATCAGAAAGTTGCAGACAGGTGCAAAATGTTCCAAGTGAATGGCTTCTGCTCTCCTGTCCTACACCATTAATCACAAAAGCAATGCAAGTAATTCCCCCCTCGAAACTAAATCATTAATAACACATAGTAGGTGGACATTTGCACTCACACCTGTTTCCCACTTCTAGAGCGGTAAAAGGGGAGGGGTTGGTTGCACTGTCTTATCTTGTGTCTGAGGGTTAGGAGGAATAATGTGTTCTAATTAATTGCTATATATCAACATAATGAGTTGTTGAAATACCTGTGTTGTAGAGGGCTTTTATGCAGAAGGAAGGGGAATGCAGCTCAGTTAATTTCAATGAGGTACCTTTGAAAGCCATTTCAAACATGCTTAACAGCTTTTCACTTTGGGTTTTCAATGAAACTGAACTCCAACTTTTCAAGGAGGTCAAAAATCTTCAGAAGGAGACACTGATATAATAATCTGTAAACGGAGGCTTGAATTTGGTGGATGACAATCAGCAGCTTATGTTTTCTTTTCAGCTTGAACCTAAAGAAGGCTGCTCTCCTTTAACACCAGTTTTGGAATATAACAAAGTGCAAATTTGAGGTACTTGTGCTTTACATAGTTTTTAGCATTTCAATTGTATGCTACTTCTACTCCACTACATCTCCAGGCAAATGTTGTACTTTTTATTCCCCTACATTTTATGTGTAGGCTTTTGTTACTTTGGAAATTATTTTACTCAGTATAATAAGCTGTTAAAATATAACAAATTGTTACAGAAGAATCCCATGGTTTCCAAACGTTTTGGCTTCTACATCTTACAAAAACGCAGTGTGTAGTCAGGCTCACATTTCAGATGTCTGAGTTGTTAACAGCTGCATCAAATAGTGATTTTTTCCTCCAAACATCTTGCATGGTTTCATCGTTTCAAATGTTTAAAACATCTGATATTTCACAAAAAATCAAAGATTAGAGAAAAAAACTGAAACTGAAAGCAGATTTGTGTATCAGAACTTTCTTTCTTCTTCTGGTGTCCCTGTTTATAAAGATGTTCAAACTAGCTCCACCTCCTGCAGCTTCAACAGTAACGACAACGACAACACTGAAGCCCCAATAATAATAAAACTAGTAATGATCTAATAACATCATGTACAATAATATACCACTCAGAGAGACAAAACTAGTACTTTTACTTCAATACTTAAACTACATTTTGCTACTAATACTTAAGTAGGTGTTTCATGCAGGACTTTTACTTGCAATGGAGTATTTTTACATTTTACTAATTTTTACATTGTACCTTTCTTAAGGAGACTGTACTGCACCGCACCAGCACTGAATGCCACCAGGTTGCTATGCTGAACATTCCTTCAATATTTGTCTACACAGTAGTGGCCTGCCAATACTTTAATCCTCAACAGAGATACCTCCCACGATTAATACCCAGGAAGTTTTCCCATCCTGTTCACTCAACTGCAGACATCTGAGAAACAAGAAGACCCAGGCAGAGATAACAATTTAGGCATGAAGGACATACAATTCTTTATAAAACCTAAACCCGTAACAGTGCCTGAGGTGTGTTTTTAATCAAGCGTTGCTCTGCATACTCCTTGGACCACTGCTTTCAAATTCAGAGGATGTCCTGCCTTTTGTGCCCAGCTCCTCCACCTCTACAACAGCTTGTTTCACTTCACTAATGCTTTGTCTTTCTCTGACAAGGCGAGCACAAATCTCTCCATCATGCATCAACAATTCGAAAGTTGCTCAATGGCTTGTACTTTTCCTAAAGTTTGTGTGAGTTGAGAGCCCTTAATCCTGTGAACAATCTGCTAATGCTTTCTTTTATGCCATCAGGTTGTACGTCAGCTGAAACATGAAATTTTCCATGCAAACCTGCTGCTGGAGGATTAGAGGCTTATTTTGCGAGGAACTAAGTAGATTGCCATTATCCATTCATCATCGAACATCATTGACATTCAGCTTTTATCCTTGAACATTAAATCATTTTAGTAATTGTCTTTTTAGTCATTCGTAAATGTTCAGAGACAGACATTTTGTCATCCAGACAACCGATTGTTGGAGAGTTTAAAGTGATCAAAGCCACCTAGAAATTTACTTTAAAACATTAAAGTGTGCGTCATTAATCCATATAAAACAGTTTTTCTGTCCATGGTATTATTCCTCTCACTGATTACTAATCAGCGTACTACTATTGCTCAGAATATGAAAACATTGTAGGCTGTATATTGCAGTATTCTGGTGCTGAAAAAAATGCCTTTGATGATGTTGTTACACTGAACACATAACATATGCAGATGTTTGCGGAGCTATACGTGGCTACAGCTGCACCTCAAGTATCGTTTGTGTCAAAGGCAAAAACAAACTGCAAACCATTGTTTTTTGCGATTGCATTGTGTCTTTAGTTTTTGGACCCACCGCAGCATGTGAAGCATCAAGTTGTTCACCATGTTGGTGCCATACGGATACGTTAGTAACTCCAGTAGACTATGTGCTGAATGACAGCATGTCCAAATGATACTGGACAAAACAAGTGCAGACAGGATGATCACAATCCAAAAGCCCTATTTGATACAATGTAATTAAAAAACATGTAATTAAAAAGTATATATATAAATATATATATATTGCAGATTTCCATGCAATATGGACAATGCATTCATGTTTCCTCAAAGATTAATTGCAATTACTGTGTACCTTTCCTGACAATTTCCATTATTTTAAATTATTCTTAGTTGTTACTACTAAGAATAATTAGCAGTTGGTCACATATTTATTTATTTATATATATAGATGCATCAGCCACTCACGCTCCAGATACAATGCATGTTCAGTGTAGCCGAGGGGTTAGAATTTTACTGTGGAGCTTGAAAGATGTTAGCAGTCACCAGGCAGGAAGAGCCTAATGAAGCATCATGAAAACCCAGCATTAATTAAGTATGACCTACACTAAAGACTAAAAATCAGGACAACTAAGCCTCTGCTGCATCTATTTTTGGCCAATATTTTTTTAAAAAAGCCTCTTTCAAGTTGCCGAAATGTATCGAAGAACATGAATTTAATGTACATGTTGGGTTCACGACTTTTTTTCCTTGGAACATCAGCACATTCAAACTTTTTGATTTAAATTTAAATAACTTTTTATTATTATTAGACAGATTTCCATGCAATATAGACAATGCATTCATGTTTCCTCAAAGATTAATTGCCATTACTGTGTACCTTTCCTGACAATTTCCATTATTTTAAATTATTCTTAGTAGTTGTTACATTAGTGTAGTTGGTCATTCTTGTAACCTTTACCTTCTTGTCTTATTCCTGTGTCTACACCTGTACCCTGAAGTCATGATGTCTCCAGAAACACTTTTCACAAAAATGGAACAAAAAGTAGAACCTGTTGTTGGCAGTGACTTAGTCTGTTGCAGTCAAAAAATTGTTTGTAAAACTGGATGAAAACATGGCTTCCAGTCAAATAGTGAAGCGTACTTTAAAACTTATGAAACTGGGTAATTTGGCAATATATTTGAGGACATATTGTTAGGGTGGTGGATCACAGATTTCTTTCTTGGTTGCAGAAGGTAAGGTTGAATAGTTAGTAGACTATCACCACACCTTGTGAAAACTTTTAACTGTTCCCAGATGCAGAGGCAGATGTTTTTAACAGATCTAATCAATAATGCAGCAGCTCCTCGGAGGGTCTTGTTCAAGTATCACCGGAAGGTGCCTCTCAGTGCATGCAAGTAAATATGTTGTAACTGTAAGTTTGGGCAAAATCATGGATTCTATCTCAACATGTCAATGCC
>JAPQRN010000007.1:19652445-19670064 GCA_037367275.1 Coranthus polyacanthus
TTATGTTATGTTATGTTATGTTATGTTATGTTATGTTATGTTATGTTATGTTATGTTATGTTATGTTATGTTATGTTTAATTAGACTTCCTGAGAGATTTTCCTGAGACATTTTACTGAAGAAAAAAAGATCTCAAATGGCAGGCTCTCAGCTGTGATTAGATGTATAGTGCTCTTTCTTTAAGTACAGGAGCACACCTGTGACAGGTGTGGCTTGTTATTAAGCTCAATCACTTTTTTTTTTTCTTGACCATATGATCAAATATTAGACTGACTTTATGAATAGTTTCATTATGTTGCGAATACCACATGGCTTCCACTAAACATCTAGAGCAGCATGATACCACAGATGTGTTGTGTAGGGCCCTAACCTTAATTTCAGACCACTTCCGTTCAGCACTTATTGTTGCTATGGTTACAAGTAGTGTTATTTCTGCATTACTTTATTATTCATTACTGGCCACTGTAAGTTGTAATGTTTGAAATACTACTGTTGTTGGCTCACATAAAGTAGTCTCACAGGCTTTTTTCAAGTGTGAATGTGGTTTAAACTTCAAATCTGTGGTCAATTTCTCACAATAGACCCTAGACCCTGCTGTCAGTCAATATACTATCAGTGGAGGGTACAGAACAGCCTTATCTTGGACATTACTTTGTAAATTTAATCATCCCAACAGACAAGGCACTTTTAAGTTCATTGTTCATAAAAATACTTACCTAGTTCCTTATAGTAACATGGAGTAGGTCATGAGATGTGTTTTAGTTCGAGGCTGGATTTAGAGAAAAAGACACAGGCCTTAATTTAATGTGGCTAAAGCAATATAGGGGTTTTGTATGTAGAAAGAAATAAAACATCCATTCTGAGGAAATGTTGCAGTGCAGACAGAGGTCAGAGGTCATCTAATAGGTTAGTCTATGAAAAGGAGGCTAGGCGAGCTTTAATTTCCTACAGGTGTTAACTCTGTCAAAGTTTAATAGGATGGCTCTGTTATGTTTCTTTGCAAATAAAAAAAACCATTAGAGGAATGAATGATGAATGAAAGGATGTTTTTCTACCTTTTCACCTTTATGACTTATGACGTTAGCTAAAAGAAGAAAATATTTTAGTCACTGTGCTGGTTAGAGACTACCGACAGCAACTGACTTTTAAGGAGGAACGCTTTAATGCATTTTACTTAATGTATGAATTGATGTTGTGAATCAGTCAACACACATTGTAATTGATATATACAATACATACATATGACCCCTTTGACTGTTCAGTTTATTTTTACTGGTTCTCATGCATGAGGTACACCATAAAGATCATTGTGTCTTCAAGTGCTTAAAAAAAATGAAATGAAAATAACCAGTATTTTCAGTTTTTTGAACCGGGGATGCACTGTCTTGCTCACCTGTGTGGCGGCTGCCTCGCTGTGCTGCTGTATGTTGCTTACATGTGTGTGTCCACACGGCAGCGTGTTTTTGCTGCGGCGCTGCTGCCGCCAGACATACTTTGCTTTACAGTGGGTTTCCCATTTTATTTTGTCATATATTTAATTTATAAGGAAAGTGAAGATTTCAAGGTGTCTTGTGATATTCCTTCAACCTCGGAGCAACAGAGAGAGCAAGAGAGAGACCATACTGGATTTCTTTTTTCATGTCTGTGACATATTAAGTTATAGTCTTGACATTGAAACTACAGTAAAAGTGGTCTTGTGTAAAATACTGCTGGTATGATGTCATTTTGACTATCAACAGAGCTTTTTAATGTTATTTTTGCCATGAGCTGCTTACCTCATGTATGAAAAAATGGCTTCTCTCCAGTTTACTTAATGACACACTGCTGTGGCGAAATACTGTCATTCATTTTGCATTCTGGGTAATTGTCACAAAGCGGGAATAGTTTGCAGTATGTTTTAGGCTTCCTTGCTGTAAGAATACAACCATGTGACATTGACGTCACTTCACACAGGACTCACAGTTATTGTCCACACTGGAGAAGGAGAATCACCACAACACAGTTGATTTCTGGAAGTTTTATCATGAAGTCTTTTTTATTGTGATATTTGATGGTAGGAAGTTGAGTTATCAAGGCAGTGAGAAGTTTGAATTTTAGCTTTGTCAGTGAATTAAGGGTTTAAACCAGAGTTGTCAGAACAGTGGAAAGACGAACAAAGACAGTTTTAGTGAATTTCATTTTGTTTCTGTCAAGTGTGAATGAAGTATGCTTTACAAGTTAACAAGGCAATTAAGCTAATGTTCATCTTAGGCCAAACTTGTGTCGCGTGACATAGTGGAAGACAAGTGGAGCCGTGTCTGTAATGCCTCACAACATCAAAGAACATATATTGACAAGAAATGAAGGCTAATATATCATTCAATTGCAATAGAATTGCACAGCTACAGAGCTTCTTTCCCACCTTTTTAGGCTGAAAGTGGCTCTCAAAAAGCACTGCGGTTTTGTCTTTTATATCTAATCTTTGTGTCTATACTCTGCTACAGTCAAACAACTTACATTGATAAAAAGTGAAAGCTAAGAGTTTGTTCAATGGCAACATTAGTGTGTAGCAGCAGTGCTACACCTCCGCCATGTTGGGCTGGAAGCTGTTGTCAAAAAACCTCTTTGCTTTATACAAAGTCCTGACAGAAAGTCTAGCATGTTTGAATTTGAGTTGGAGTTGATACATAAAAAATAAAAAGCATTACTTCATCTAAAGGTGTTTTTCCTTTAGGTGAACAAATGCTACAAATGTTACATTCATTATACACAAATGACATGTTTTAACATCCTTATATTAACATTTATTTATTTTCTTACAGAGAAGGAAGTACTCATCTTGTGTTGGATTGTTGTGTCCGTCCATGTTGCCCATTGTGACTTTTGTCATCATTTTGTTTCCGGAGCACAACTAGAAAGCCATTCACAATATTTTTCCACTAAACCTGCTACAATTTATGTGTGTTATGTGTTAAAGTGGTGCATTTTGCTATTCGGTTTGTTCTCCATCCATCTTGTCCATTTGCCATCATTTGGTTTCAGCTGTCATGGAAATTCAGCTTTCTAAACATGTAGATGACTGATTCAAGGTGGCATCTTCTGAAATTACTCTACTCCTCTGCTGTCAGTGGGTCCATGAAACTAACTCGGTCAACTTCACAGCTTTCGCATATAGAAAGTCTACAAAAACACAAGTATATAGGAAACGGTTAAGATGATAGATAAATAAGGCAGGTAAAAAAAATGGTGCCTTGTGGGAAGTGTAAATGGCTCCGAGTCTATGGGACAAACTCTCAGCATCTTCAATCAACAGCTGCATTGTTACCTTTAAAGTGCACTTCCACACAACCATGCAGTTTGTTGCAATCACTGTCCTGAACATAATAATTTGTATTTAGTTGCGGTCTAATTGCACATTGGAGAAAAGACAGTGTTGTATGCCTCCTCAAGGGCACCGTGCAAGCCAAAATTATGGGGGCACAATTATACAATGTGGAAATTAATATCCGATAAGCAGCTTCTTGTTGCAATTAGAGCGTACCGGGGTCCTTTCACAGAAAATAGCGCAATTTCACATGTATATTTGAAGATGTTTTTAAAACGTCACTAAATCTGCTTTTGTAGCTCAGTGATCTCCCACTTTAACATCTGAAATACTGTGTGATATACTATGTTAGCTCACTACCACAAAATCCACCCATTTCTCAATATTAAACAGGAGAAGGTTTAACAACCACCAACTATCCTGCACAGCAAACTAAGCCTATATATTTTTTAAAATGTAATTAATTTCAAACTGAAATTGAAAAAGTAACGGGTGCTCTGCACACTGTTCAGCATTAGCACACATCTCCAGCATGAATAGACATTACTTTACATGTGTATCGGCAACTTATGGAAGAAAGCAACAACATGTGACTTTTATGATCTTTGAACTGTTATGACCTGCTGTGTGCCATAATTAGAAGAATATATTTGTCTTGCCTTTGTGTATATATCATTGTCTTCACCAACACTGTCCAGTTTCGAACATCACTGAGGGTTTGATCTTTAACAGGGTCCAGGCCTGTGTTCCAGTCCATTTACCGTCATCCCAGACACCTTGTTAATACCAACATGTACAGTATGTTCAGAAATACAAAATGTTGTGAAAACACAGTGACAAAATATTAATGAGAACATTACTGATGAAACTGTTTTAAAAATGTTATTTAAAAGTTGAAATGTATTGATTGAATAAACCTTATTTTATTAAGAACATTGTTTGTATTGTCTTTGTCTGTTTTATAGTAATACTGCAAAGTTTGTTGTACTAGTAAATTGCATTACAGAACGATTAAAGTATGTTACTCTATTTGCAAAACACTGTAAGTTACTGGCAACTGTGCTGCCAATAATTAATTAAATTGATAAATCTATTGTAATAAATGAAACTCATTCCATTGCTCATACACTGGAATTGCAAATTACACGATTGTTATTTGAATCTTTTCACTTAATAAACACATTACATACATACATTAACATCCAACAAAAGTTGATGATATAATGATTGGATGTGTTTCGTTCACTGACGCCTACTTTAAAGACCCCTAACCCTAGCAATTTGATAGCTGTTAGATTTGGTGGAACATTCTATGGTCGTTGAGGAAGCTGAGTTGTATTCTTCTGTTATGTCTTCTAAGCAGCTCTGAGATGCCGTTGAAACCCTCTGTGAACTTTACAAATCTCACCATTTAATTTTTCACAGGTCTCTGTTCTCTTCCAAGATGACATGAGCATTTAATTTAGACAGGTGTTTAAGAAAGTGGGCAACAGAAAAATAACAGTACTTTTATTTTTTTGTGAGTTTGATTTAGAGTTTGATTTAAACAAGAATGCAGTCTTGCAGAAATATTCACCTGCGACAGCTGCATAATTAAACAGAAAACAATGGCCACAGCAGTAATGCACTCGACCCCGTGGGATCGGTGCTATCACAGCAGCACTGCAGCACAGTGGTAATTGTTAGAGCCCTGTGAGACATGGGCAGGGAAGTAGTGTCCTGTTTCATAGTTCATGCACTGTATTTGCCATGTTGCATTGGAAAATAATAAGGGAGAAAAAACACCATGTGGTAAAAGGACTAGACCTGGATTTTAGCTTAAGTATAGGCTTCGTAAAAACCTCCACACAGTGTAAGCTTACAAATAAATTCCTGGTCTAATGACAAAGACGACATCGGCACAAGTAAGAAAACTGCTGTTCCAAATCAGTGCTGACAATAATGCTGCTCTATCAGCAGAGAAGAAAAGGAGTGTTTATGTCCTTGGAGGTAAAGATTAACATTTAAGTTATTTTTGAATTTCTTTTAAAAACTATTTTTGAAGACTTTTTGTTGCTGACCAAAGGTGTTCTGCACCTATAAGTCTTTATTTTTAAGTGCAGAGGAGCTTTGAAGTACCTTTTCTCCTGTCGCTGCAAGTTCTGGCAAACATTGTTGCATCTCGGTTTGAAATGTGTGCTAAAAATTTAATCTCTGCAAAATGGAAAATACTAGTCTATAATCTGGCATAGTCTGCTAGTGTTGGTCCAAGAGGAAGCGGCTGTAAGAGGATTGGCTGTACCCCGTCAGCTCCTGTCGGACCACACAGTGCCAGTGGATGAAGCCACACCGGCCTCCATATTGTAACCAGTGCTTCCCACCTCCGAGAAAGCAGTGAAAGGAGAGTGAAAGTGGTGCTAGAAGGTCATCAAAAAAAGATAAAGATGATGGCAGATGCAACTAAACTTTAGTGTGCCCTTCAACACCCAGACTGACGCCTCGGGCAGAGGTACTGGTGGAACGTGACGGCAAGGTGAGGGAGAAAAGAAAAGGGCCAGTGGCCGGTGTCAGCAGGAAACTAGTCCTGAGAGAGACGCCATGCTCAGCAGGGCAGCTGGAGTGTCTAGCCATCAAATGGACCATAGACCATTTCAAGTGCCGTCTGTTGGGTACAGAATTCAGCTTAGAGAATGGCCACAGGGCTCTGCGATGGTTAGACACCATGAAACTCTAGAATTACCTGCTGGCTGCTGTCAGCATAGACATACTGCTTCACATCAACCCTTCTTGAGTGTTTTATTTTATTTTTTTTCAGGCAGGTGACTTCCTGTATCTCTGGCCTCTAAAAGAAATACTTTTATCTGTCTCGGAAATAACATGGGGATAATTGTTTGATAATAGAGTGGTATTAGTTGTAGTAATAATCAGGTAATACCTTGTTATAAAACATAAACTGTGTCGTGTCACCCATAGGTTTTGGACTGCTGTTCTGAAGTCTTGAGTTTGTGTTTCACCGTCACCATCTTGGCTTTTTTTAGAGCCTGAAGTGACCATATTTGAAAAAAAAAAACATTTGGGCTAAGAAAGCGTGAGAGGTGACACAAGCTTACTGACATGGAAAAATGGAAACTTCATGAAACATTTCAGCAAAACGATCATTTGATGGTCTTGTTAGTGTCATTTTTATTTATTTATTTTTTTTAATTCCAACATTATATTAAAGAAAATTGTGAGATTTGAAGTACAAAAATAGAGAGGAAATCCAAACTGGCAGGCAGCGAGGTGTCAAACATACCTGTCAATCAAACTCCAACATCAATAGCCTGAAAATCTAAAATAATTTAAAAAAGGACCACCATTCACATATTAGAGGATCCAAATAAAGCAAGTGAGACCAGAATGACTCCTGGAAATAGTTCATTGACTTAGTATCTCTAGAGAGAAGCTCAGTGCAAGTCGATGGGAGCCAGGGCTGTTTTGGAGCCAGAATCTAGCGGCTGTTAAGATACTTCTGCACTGGCTTCACTTTCGAGCCGTGGGTGTTGCCCCTCGGTATTAACAGTGCTAATTAGACTGAATTTTGTGTAACAGGGCAAGGACGGGCCAAAAACAAAGGGTACCCATTTAAAGATAGCAACAAAACAAAACTATTTTGTAATAGCATAGTAATATTTTAGAGACCTGAAGCTTTGGTTATTACACGGAAACTACCACGAATGTTTCCAGGTAATTATTATGCCTCTTGATATATGTAAAATCTAAGAGTACCATGAAATTAGGTAGAAACGGGTAGTTTAGCATTTTACAGCCCTGATCAATGGTTACTGCACACAAGATACAACAAGTGTTTCCAGGTAACAAGTCACAGTATTATGTTTGTACAGTAAATAAAAAGGGATGATCACTTTCACCTGATTTTGATCTGTCATTTAGAATGCATTAACAAGCTTATAATATTGCAAAAACATCAACTTTTACTTCAGGTAATGTCATCATATTACTTTTAATCCAAATTATGCACTGATATAACCATTTTATAGTCAGCAGGTCACCCTGCTGTTACCATATTACTGTTGGTGCCACAGTGTAATTTGCTGTTGAAATACTTCATTTTAAAGATCTCCCACACTCCACTCCATTCCCATATACACATCCGCTGTCTGTCCTTGTTTCCTTGTTTGTTGTACGGAAATAGTTGGACAATTAAGTATGCAGAAATGACACTTCAGAATTATCTGCCTCTTCCTGTGTTTAGGGATGCTGCTGCTCCATATTGATGCTGACAATTACATGGTGTGATTAATGGACTAGAGGGAAGGGTGGTGTAGTTTGAGTGTTTTTTTTTCCCCTCACCAGCCAGGGCTTACATCCCTCTCCATGATGATTAGAACACTGAATGAAAGCTTTACTGCTGATGAAATTACATTTCTATGGCACAGTTAATTCTGAATAGTAGTGTCTTAACTGATATTCACTGCTGCAGCTGTTTTTTGTACATCCCTGAGCAAACGCTGTATGTTGGAGGAGTTAATTAAAGTGCTTATTTTTAACCTTTTTAATCAAACACCTCAAGACCTTGTTCAGTATAAGAAGTGTTTGTTTTCTAAGCCTAGCAATTAACCCAATCTTCTGTATTCAGATTGGCAGTCACACCTTTTTGTGCATCCCACTGAACCCGCAGACACAAACAAGCGTGAAAACAGAGGCCCGTGCAATATCACACAGAAGTTAACGGTAATTACAGGTTGCTACTTTTTTTGAGTTTCTGTCTTTGCCCAGTAGCTTCCTAATGGATAGGCCTCAACGTGTAGATGTGCTAATGTGGGGTTTTATTGGTTAGCACAGACAGATAAAATGATATGAGAGTCTTTCCCAGGCCAGAGTGGTCAATTTGCAATAATTCAGTCAACCTAACTTGCATGTGTTTGGACCAGGGAAGTACACCAGAGCACCCCTAAGAAATAAAGGTGCAAAGTAAGGTGCTTTTCCATCTGCAGTTTGATGCATGTTTGCACGAAAACAAAAAAAATCTGTCATTATTTTGACATGCATTTCCATTACGATATGAGTGTAAGTTTTCTGGTAATGGTAATTTTTACATTTAATTTTTTGCTGGAATCTGTGCTAAACAAACACAAGCTGTAAGCCAATGCATCTCTCTAGCACCGCATTGTTTAATTTCATTTATGTTGTGATACATTTGACTTTTATTAAAAAGCTGTGGCTCCTGTGATTGGGGCCATATTTTGATTTCAGTAATTTTGATTAATTGTTCAGCCCTAATTTGTTGGTCATTTTACAGGGCTCTGAGTTTGAACTTGATATGGATGGATCAGACAGTTGTGGCGACTGTCATGTTGAACAATTGGATCCATGTTGGGGAATTAACCATGAACTGTGAGCATTGCAACTTGACCTTGTATGTCATATTAGGTAGATTGTTACATACATATTGAGTCTCTCATAAAGTAAACACACTGACAAATGTTTTTTCTTTTTTCTACAAACTAATTTATTTCATGCCAGAACTCAGCTCTTCCCAGTTCATGTCATGGGTTTTCATGCACAGAAAAATGTCAGAAGTTTGTGGGACTTTGCAAAGTCTTCTCTGATCTAAATATTTTTTAGTTATGAATTTTTGAAATTTGTACCTATCATTCAAGAACCCCTAAGGATAATTTGCAACATGTACATGTCAGATTTCCCTGAAATCAAATTAGTTTTCACTTTCTTTGCAACCCAGTTTTAATTCTGTCCTGTAATAACGAGACGTTATCTGGTCCTGCATAAAACTTAGCTTTAGAGCTGAAAACTCCACATTCCACATTTCTTTTCATTTTCCTTTAAAGTTTTTTGTGGAAAAATGGTAATATTCATTGCAGATACAAATTGGTCAAACTGATAAGACTTAGAATACACATACTATTGATAAAATTCAGCTTAAAAAAATCAAGACAAAAAAAGTATTTGGAGTAGATCTTTAGGATTCTGCAAGGTACCATGAACTTAAACATTATCCTATTATCATTATTATTATTATTACTACTATTCTGAGAAAATCCATGACATGAACTGGGAATCCTGGATGAGTTGGATTTCAATGATCCTAAGTTACTGTTCTTAATTAAACATAACACCTTCCTGACCACATGCTTTGGAGCTTAAAAAAACTCACATCCAAGAAGGAAACATGTTAACAATTATTTCATTTATGACATTTATTTTTATGAATTTGATTTCTGCAACAATTACTTACCTGAATACATTTGCAAATTATTCTCAGGTTTTGTGGGATGTTCAACTCAAATTTCAACCAAATCCAGTGAAAAATAAGCAAATGGTGAGGCTTAGAATGATTTTTAAAAACTCTTTTGCATGGTGTCATGAACTCAATAGAAGTTTTCATATGAAGCTTTTCAAGAAAACCCATGACATGAAGTGAGACATCGTATGTGAGTTGATGACCCCATTTACAGTATTGTAGGATATATCTAAGTATTTAGAGATAGTACTTTTTAAAGATATGACAGGAACCCAGGGGGAGAAGGAGAAGATAAACGACACACAGTAAAGGACACCTGGTCAAACCTGGTACATTTATGGTCAGTGCCATAAAACACTTTGCTATCAGGTACCACCCTTGTCTGTGAAGGTGCTTCCTAGCCTCTGTCCGTGTGAGGTCAGTTTTTGAAATGTTAAACAAATTTACCTTTGATTTAAGACTGGACTGTAATGACCTGTTGATTGCTTTCTGTCATCGTACCAAGCAGTCTCCAGTAGTCTTTGGTTCTTCCCAGTGTACTGCTTGTAATTGGAATGCACTAATCTTTTTGCAAAAGCTGTGCAGAGCGCTGTCTGCAGCAGAGCTCCTTAAGCTAATGGATAATATTACTGAGGTGCTCTACCAAGTGCTTTTAGACACTCATTTGTGCCGGCTGCCACTGGGTACTTTACTGGCTCCCTTATTAGTCATCCAGTCATGCTATGCTGACACTGATGTTGTGCTGGAATTATGGCCTCTGAAACAGGCCACAGATGCTGGGTGCTGATGATGATGGTGACTGTTTTAATGTTCATTCATCCATAGTAATTGTGATGATGATAACTTTATATCTATTCGTCGAGGCAATTTAGATTGACATTTACTGTATGTTAGAATACTTTTATTTAGTTAGTTTATAGCCATATTACAATGAGCTATAAGATTACAACTATGATTTTGACATTGTAGCCATTAAAACTATCATCTCACCATTGTTGTAAACTTTACTTTAAGAAGTTTCTCGCAGGAATCAGTTGTGTATTAACTGTGTTCTGATCACTTCACATTGTTTGAGTGATGAGTGGGAAACAGCAGAATGATGATAAACCCATGCACTTCATTCTTTCTGATAGAACGGAGTGAAGCAGTGCATCATACTCAGTTTGAAAACTTCTCAATCGGAAATGGGGATTGTTTCATGGGAGAATCATTTTGATTGGGAAATTGTTATAATCAACATTTTAGACCAAAGTATGAATTTTATGAATATTAAAATAAAGTATGTATAGTTTTTAAAATATCTTTTAGTTTTTCAGGCTCCAGGCTCCAGAATTTAATTTGATTAAATGAGGAAGTGAATTACTTTTTTCACCTGCCAGCATAGAATTGTGATGAATGGAAATGCCACTAGAGTGACATAATCAATGTGATTTGTACTGTTAACATGGGAAAAAAACAGATCTGTGCCACATTTGGGACCCATTTTCCTGTAGTGTGAACATAGCCAAGGAGCGGAGATAAGACAGGTTAGGATGTACATTTCCAAGTTTATTTGCATAAAACAGACATAAAGAGAAACAATAATATGAGCTCATTCTCACTCCTAAGTCATCACATACTGCTCATGACCCCTATAGCATTGATTCTAGAGGTTCAGTGTAGGAGTCAATATAAATCCTTACAGTTGACAACATGGGCCAGGTGACAGTAAGTAGCCTTCCCCCGACCCTTTTTAACACTAACCAAGTTGTTTTTATGCCTGATCCTACAACACCATTGCCATGACATTGTCTAGATGTGTGTCAGGTGCGCTCTAGTGCTACCTATGCATTGAAATGTGACCCCCCCACCAAGTGTCAGTATGTGACGAGTTGGAAGTGAGTGTGCAGATAATAAGGAGCTTGAGATGAGGAATCAAAGTATCAGCCAAATGGGTGAGTGAGACATGTTGAACAAATGAAAAACTGACCAAAAGCATGAGATGTGAATCGCAGCGGAGAGAAGAGACAGAGTACTTAGGGCTGGCTTATGTCATGTCCGTGTGGAGGCCACAAGTGACCTGATACTGGCCTACCACCTGGCCTACCACCCTGCGGGTGAAAACCCAGCTGAGAGAGCAGAAAGGGGAGGGATGGCAACAGTGGCACCAGATACTGAAAGAAACAATAACTCAGTATATAAAGAATCCACAAAGTGCACTATCATCCACATTACAACGCCGATGGCATCGTTCCATTATAATTCGACAGCAGACTTCCCACCTCTAGCCATCGCAGTACCAGTTACTCAGCAGCATTTTGTCACCCACAGTCTGCCTAATATAGTTATCCATGATGAAAATGTTCAATTACCTGTTCTAGCAGTTCCCTGGTTGTATGCAACAAGCTGATTATCCCTAGCCCACAACCTTTTCAGTGAATCCCCAGCCAGCTGCAGCACTGTTTGCAGCTGAGGATTTGGAAAACATAATGATATTATGCTAATGTAGAGATATTGCTGGATTGACATTTCTACTGATTGGGATTAGTGCTCCTATCCATTTTCCCACCCACACAGCAGTAGCTTAAGGTCTCTCTGTCACCAGAACATGCTTTTAACATTGCTGGTGTCAGGGGTAATTTGTGGTGTTACTCAAGTGGGCTTGTTTCGATGCAATTAGTTTATTTTCTTTGTGAAATGAGTGCATGCCCTGAGCTGTCTGCCTCCTGGAGACACGCAGAAACAGAAATATTCCAAAATTCAGATGACCGTGTGGTGTGTTGATTTTATTGTCGAATTCAAAACTGTGTCAAGTTTAATTATGTTTATTGAATGAGTCGTATTTGACAGGTAGTTGACAAAAGTATCTTGCATCTAACAGTTTTGTGCAGATGCATTTCAGAGTGAGCAAAAACTGTGTTCATAGTATCTAATTGAGTATATATTCTCTGGCACAAAGCTGCCTTATTGTACTGCATGTGATGAATAGTCAGTGATGTGCAAGCTACTTAGAAAGTGTAGTGAGCTAAGCTACTGGTTAATCTACATTAAATGAAGCTTCATTGCACTAAAACAACCCCCAGAGACATGGAACAAGCTAAGCTACACCAGCATGGCAAAAATGTTTTATTTTGATTCATTTATTTATTTATTCCAGGTCAGTACAATCCCAGTGATCAATGAAAATGTGAGTCAAACAGATATGCAACAACTGAAAGCCTTAGGAGCAACAGGAAACACCTGTTAGGACTTATAAATGCCTTAGTAATTGTCTGAAACATTTTCAAACCACATATAAAAACATGTCCAAAATGACATATACTATAGCCTTACTGACAACGTGACAGAGCCTTAGAAACAAACGGGAAACCTTCAGTGAGCACTTCTTTATGCTACTAGAACCACCTATAATACTTTGTGAATAAATCTGATATAGTCTGTGATATCAAATTTCATCATTATACAATACGGAATTTGAAATTGGCGACAAGACTGTGACAAATTAAGTAGACAACAGGGGTTGATGGCCCTGAAAATTCATTTATTTGACCAAAGCATCATTAATACTGTTCAACATGTAATGTAGAGCATGTTTTGGTGAGTGTCAGTATATTAGAAAACAAACTAGATGCACGCTTTTGCTGTTCCTACTGTTGGAGAGAACCAGAGGGAGATTGATTTAGGCTTTTAGGTCTTTTAAATCCAGGCCCAGGTGTGGCTCATAAGCCTCTAGTCCACGCCTGCCAGACAACAAAATAAAAATAGGCACAGTGTCCAGATGAAGCTGTATCATCATAAGTATCTGATGAAATGTTGGACATAGTGGAGTATGTAATGAAAATATGGTCAGAGTATATTTGTCATATAATAGTATTTGATTTGAAACTTTCAAATTTGGTCACAAAGTGGCAGCAAGACTGCGACAAAGTAAGGAGACAACAAGGGTTGATGTTTTAGAAAAGTAATTTATTTTACAAAAAAACACTTTATTCTATTAATAATAGGTGGCATTTTGGTGCAGTGGTTCACACTCTTGTCTCACAGCAAGATTCAGTCGGCTGAGGTCTTTCTATGTGGAGTCTGCTTGTACTCCCCATGTATGCTCTGCATGGGTTCCCACTGGATACTCCTCCACAGTCTAAACACATGCATCTTAACAGGTTAATTGGCCACTCTGCAACACCCCTAGGTGAGAATGTGAGAGTGAATGGTTGTCTGTCTCTGTTTGTCGGCCCTGCACTGACCCCGCATTCACCCAGTGTCAGCTGGGATACACTCCAGCACCCCTGCAACGAAGGACTAAGTGGTTACTGAAAATGAATGAATAATTAATACTGTACAACATGTAATTTGGAGAATGTTTCGAGGCCTGTCAATGCATGTAGATGTAGTAGTTGATGTATGTTTTTGCTGTTACTACTGTTGGAGAGATCCAGATGACACAATAATGTCCTGTAAGGATAAAACAGACAAAATATCCTCCTATTAACATATTATTAAAATGTTATGTTGTTGCCACATTGAGGCAGTGAAATGTCACTGAATCCAGCGTAAGTCAGATGGATTTACTCATGCACCTGTTTTTCTGTTCTTCCCTTTTTGCTCAGGCACCCATAAATTTGTGACCGAGGGGGAGCATCTGGAGCTGACAGCCATCACCAAAGAGCAGTCAGGTTCATATGAGTGCATCGCTTCTAATGACATCTCAACCCCTGATGTCAGGACAGTGCAAGTCACCGTCAACTGTGAGCGCTTCGACTATCTCTTTTATGGTTAAGGGGGGAGCACAGCAGTCAGGACATGTGGGAGATATAAAAATTGCTCTTTTATAGAATATATTTTCAAATAAAGCCTGACTGCATGCAGCTTGACCTCATAACTGTGCCAGTTCACATTTACAGATAAATGAAAGCTTAAAAAACCTCAATCCATGTCGCTACATTTTGCTGTAAAAACCTACTTTTCTTTGTAATGTGTTTTATAGATCCTCCCTTCATTTCCAAGGCGAGAAGTACGGGTACTCCAGTCGGACAAAAAGGCGTCCTGCAATGTGAAGCCTCCGCTGTCCCGAGGGCAGATTTTGAGTGGTACAAAGAAGACCGCAGGCAAGTTTCTCATCTGAGCTCTGTGATTTCTGCGGGCTTAGATTTGTTTGAAGTCAGTATTACAATCACACAGAAACACCTATTCGGCTGCAGGGGGTGGACTTAGTTTATTTGAAATAAACCACACTGGATGATAAGAGATGGCTGTTTAATCACATCCTTATTTTAAAATAAACTTTAGGTTTTGATGTAATTAGATAATCCTTTGCCTTTTTTTCTTCTCTGTATTGGCGAAACAACATTTAAATTCACATTACGAAAAATGAAAAATATTTTAAAAAAAAAAGAAAAACTTCAGTCAGATCATTTGCACAACAGGCGTGGACACCAAAGGCAACAATTATTATTTTTTACACAGTAATTGGTTTATGTCAGTGGGGTTTGTGGTTCAGAGATTTAGAGAATATAATGGTATAATACAGGCTTCTGCAGCTGAAGGCTGGGAAGATGTTTATGAGCTACCCCACAGCTGGTAAGCTGATATAAACACAGGCTATGTTGCACTGTTAAATGGTCCCTGACGGTGACAGTGATGCTGCTCGTCAGTCCCCAAAAGTCAGAATCAGTCCCCAAGAACAAAGAGATTGAGGAGGCTGATAAAATAAATGACTGGCATCCACAAAAGTGAAATATGGCAGCAACACAGAGGTAGAGGAAAAGGAAATGCAACAAAGTTAGTGTGAGGCTGTCGTGCACTGAAGGATGAACAAATACATGAGCAGTTACTTCAATAAGGCAGTGAGTTATATTTAAAGATGTGGCTTCAATATGAAAAATGTCTGCTGTTCTTAGACCACAGGTTTTAAATAGTGTAACCAGAGACGGGAAGTAACTACGGACACTTTGTTACTGCACTCAAGTAGTTTTCACGTCCTTGTACTTTGCTTGACTGTGTATTTTTCCTGACAGCTTTTACTGACTGCATTTGAACATTTTACGGGAATTATTGCATTTTTTATTTTTTTCATCTTATTGCACATGTTCAAGATTTCAACGTAATGGATGGGACACATGAAATATGAATCACACACAAACATGCAAACATACAATACAATAAACATACATACATGGAGATTCATTTTGTTTAGTCAATGTTTTTTCAAATCCATTAGGAGGCAGTTTGTCAGTTCAGTCAGACTGAGGAGGAATTACAAAATAAGTAAAAACCTATATTTGGGGCTTTTGAGAGAACATTTGTAGCTGTAGCCCCAGTTTATTGAATTATTTAACTATTACTTGCATATATAAATTTTATATCAGTACTTTTATCTATTTCTATTATTATTACTCTGTTTTACCTTCTCTTTATTCTAGTAAATCTATTATTTCTGCACTAATTCAAGGAGCCACACAACACTTTTCATTTTATATGCTTTATGTACTGTGTGACAATAAAGTTGAATTGAATTAATAAAGGAAATGTAGCTAACCTTCTATTTTATTAGCATCATATATTAGACACTCTTTGCAAAAGATAAATGTCAATTTATTTAATACGAAAAAACCTAGAATACATATTTTGGCAGGCCAAGCGTGCCGCGGCCCGGGCTGTTGTGGAGGCAAAAACTCGTTCGGGAGGCCATGGAGGAAGACTATAGGTTGGCCCTGAGGAAATTCTGGCAAACCGTCCGGCGCCTCAGGAGGGGGAAGCAGTGCTTCTCCAACACTGTTTACAGTGGAGGTGGGGAGCTGTTTACCTCAAATGGGCGGTGGAAGGAATACTTCGAGGATCTCCTCAATCCCTCTGTCACGTCTTCCGCTGAGGAAGCAGAGGCTGGGTTCTTGGAGGCGGACTAATCCATCTCCCAAGCTGAAGTCACAGAGGTAGTTGGAAAGCTCCTCGGTGGCGGGGCACCGGGGGTGGATGAGGTCCGCCCTGAGTACCTAAAGTCTCTGGATGTGCAGGGACTGTCGTGGCTGACACCTCTCTGTAACATCATGTGGGACAGTGCCTTTGGACTGGCAGACCGGGGTGATGGTCCCTCTTTTTAAGAAGGGGGACTGGAGGGTGTGTTCCAACTACAGGGGGATCACACTCCTCAGCCTCCCTGGGAAAGTCTACTCCGGGATACTGGAGAGGATGATCTGGCTGATAGTCGAACCTCGAATCCAGGAGGACCAATACGGTTTTCGTACTAGTCGTGGAACACTGGACCTGCTCTATACCCTCCGTCGGGTGCTCGAGGGTTCATGGGAGTTCACCCAACCAGTCCACATGTGCTTTGTGGATTTCGATTGTGGATTTCGATTTCAATCCTTTGGGGGGTGCTCTGGGAGTATGGGGTCTGGGGCCCTTTGCTAAGGACAGTCCAGTCCCTGAACAACCGGAGCAGGAGTCTGGTTCGTATTGCCGGCAGTAAGTAAGACCTATTGACCACGTTGGACTCCGGCACCCGGACCTTCAGTGTGCACTGGGGCGGCTTGCAGCCAAGTGTGAAGCAGCTGGGATGAGGATTAGCATGTCCAAATCCAAGGCCATGGTTCTAGACCGGAAAAAGGTGGCTTGCTCTCTCTGGGTGGAGAGGTCCTGCCTCTTGGTCTTGTTCACGAGTGAGGGGAGGACGGAACGGGAGATTGACAGGCGGATTGGTGCAGCGTCTGCAGTCATGCAGTCGCTGTATTGGTCCATCGTGGTAAAGAGGGAGCTAAGCCGGAAGACGAGGCTCTCGATTTACCAGTCAATCTATGTTCCTACTCTCACCTATGGTCATGAGCTTTGGGTCATGACCAAAAGAACGAGATCCCGGATACAAGCGGCCAAAATGGGTTTCCTCCGCAGGGTGGCTGAGCGCTGGGGGTGAGCTCAGTCACCAGGGAGGAGCTCAGAGTAGAGCCGCTACTACTCCACGTCGAGAGGAACCAGTTGAGGTGGCTTGGACATGCCTTTGGAACACCTCCCTCGGGAGGTGTTCTGGGCATGTCCCACCGGGAGGAGGCCTCGGGGTAGACCCAGGACACGCTGGAGGGACTATGTCTCTCGGCTGGCCTGG
>JAPQRN010000007.1:19675265-19689621 GCA_037367275.1 Coranthus polyacanthus
TTATTAAAAACATATCATAGGAATAATTTTAAAATGTGTGTATCTCACAACCATGACAGTAATTTGTTTATTATGAAATTTCTATGATATGAAAATCATTGTAGGTACTTGACATTTGCTTAATTCATTACAGCAAACATCACATTGTGTTGTGAACATCAAAGATCTTGTGGTAAATACAGTATTTATATACAGTATATACTGCAATGCAGCGCTACTTTAAAGCAGCCTGGATGATAACAAGACAGGGTGTGATAGACTTATATCCCAAGCGATTTTGAGGTTGATTTAAGATACAGACAAGCAAAAACAGTGGCATGCCCCTTTATATATTTAATGTACAACTGTAGGATTTAAGGTTAATTGTCAAACATGCTCATTCTATGAAGCAGAAAACATTATTTTTACGTGAAGTAGAGGAAGAAGCTAGAAAATCTTTCTGGAAAACTGCCTCAATTTAATTTACCTCTGGAGGCCAGGTGTTTTTTTTTTCCTTTTTCAACATTTTTATCTTGACAACTGGCACACAGCTCTGCATCTGAGTCACAGACAAGAAAAGCGTTGCACGAATATTTTATAGACGATGGTATATAATATATATAGAATCAGCTCCAATGAATGTTCCGTGTAGCTGCCATGAAGCTTTTTTCAGGTGTTATGAATGTGTGCTTTTAACCTGGTTTGCCGTGAGATGAACTGCAGACACTGTTATCGAGTCTGCAGGAGTGATTGTTAAGTTCTGTGGTCAGTGGATGCATTTCTAAGAGACATTTTTTTAAGTCTGCCTCTGACAGAAATTTCCAGTGAAGAGAAAAATACTTACAGCACAAGTGATTGATAATGTGATGTCCTGCTATTGTCCAGTCCACTCCTGTGCATACGCTATGAATAAGATGAACAGACAACAGGGATGTATATGGGAATGCTTTTGTTGTAATCAACATATTAATTTGTGTGGTTGTAATGATGGTGATCAAGTCAGTTGCGGACCCTGTCGTAAGATGGGATCCCACTTTTATGGGGATTTGCATAACAATTATTTAAATAAAAGACGAAGAAAGAAAGAAAACCAAACAAACAGGTGAGACTTAGATGCCTGTAAAACTGAATTCAAGGGTTACTTGAACCCATTTTACTTGAGATAGATGAACATGATAATTACTGATGTCAATGAGCTTGAATCCACTTGTTTCAAATCCCAATTAAAATGAAAACTCATACAGGAATATACTGAAAGTGTATTTTTGCATTTGACACCATGAACAACAGCTGTAGAGTAATTCCTTTTACATGCATTTTATTTTTATGTATTTTACTATGATCCTCATTGCATTGTTCTCTGGGCATTTGAAATTTTGCAGTGTTCACATTTCACTTGTCATTTTAAAGTTTTTTCCTCTTCTTTTTGTCAACAATTGATTTTACAGTGTATGATCTCATTGACGGCTGCATTGTTAACCTGTTTGATATGTTTTCTGACCTGACTTGAGGTTCAGCATACAGTAGTCACTATTGTGGTATATAGTCACCGTATCATTTGATTGAGAGATTGCAAAATTGTCCATAAACTGGTTAAATGTGAATTCAAGTTGCCAATCATTTCTTCTGACTATAACAACACACATCACTTTTCAGTCCTCCCTCTTTATTTAAAGCTACAGTGATCAGTACTTTTATATTCAAATCAGCGACAAATCAAATGGTTCTAAAATCTAGACGTTTTCTCACCTGAAGGTCCGAAGCAAGGTTATTTTTTTCCCAACATTGTATACATTCATTCAGGTTTTGCTTTCACATGGCAATTTTTGTGGCTGGCTAATACGTTCTATCGTCATCATCTACGCGTGCTATGTCAAACTTCATAAAGTCTGACGTCAGCATGTTAGTAATTCACCTCATTTTTAACGCCTTCCATCTTCCATTGGTTTTTCTTATTCTTTTGGTTTTGCCAACGACAGCCTTGCGTCTATATTCACTATAAATGAACCGAACCCAGGCCACCTCTTTTGATTGGATCAAAGACCAGCTGTTTAGTTTGCATCGTGGTCTGGGGGACATTTCCCAAATTCTGCAAGTTTGGTTTGAATTAAACTGCAAAGTCTGGACCAAACAAGGTAGGTGTAAAAGCAGTTCCCTGCAGATTTGAAGTCACCAAGAATTAGCACTAGACTCAGCATTTTGTCTTTGCCTCACAACATATTTTCTGCATATTGTTGTGGTTTATGGCCATCTTCTATTTTGGTGTAGTCTAATAGTTTTAATAGCAGTAGGAAGCAAAACTGTGTAACTGAAAGGGCACTGAAAGCGCATACCTCTGCCAAGGCCCTACAGTCCTGTAATTTAAATCAAATGCCCACACTAACACCAGGTTCCATGAAAATCAGTGTTGTAGTTTTTGTGCAACCCTGCTGATAGACAGACAAGTACGGCCAGTACATTTGTTCCTTAGTGGAGGTAATAAACACCGTCTGCCAGTACCGACATCAGACAAACAAAATTAGCGACTAGGTCAGGGGTATGTTAATAATCACATGCCAGACACACATTCTGTGAGAATCCCTTACCAACTACTGTTAGCAGTTGTATTTATTTGATTCTTTTATAGTAAAACACTTGGATGACAAGCAAATACGGGCAGAATAATTAAGCTATGTGAAGCAACAAGCATGTTGCAATTTCCCTTGAACGCTAGCAAGCCTCTTTTTATCCAAGATGTAACTCATGCAAATTTAATGAGATACAAACAGTATCTTAATTCAAAGGAAATATACTAAAACTGTGATGTACCTAACATAGAAACAAGCATGTTGCGTTTCCCCTTGTATGCTAACAAAGCCCACCTGTGATACAACTCATAATGATTACTCTCAGTTGAACATATGGCAAGGAAAATATTAAATACCCACACTATGTACAATGGCGCACACACAATGAATCCAGACCCTTCTACATTCTACATCTAACCAATTAGCAACAAGAGCAGCTCTTTCTGATTTCATTATAGTAGGCTATGAACAAATGACCAGCCACAATGATGCATGATCTTAGAGGAGATGGATCTAAACTATGAAGAGAAGTCCATCAGGTCAGCCAATATTCGATTCATCACTGAGCATAAAAACAAGCTAACATGATAGAAAGCTAATCCACTACATGAATGTAATGCTATTGTTCTGTAATACCAATAAGGATGAATACACACAGTGGGAATTAATTCACACACAATGCAGATTAAAATGCAGATAGCAAATGAATGTAGAGACAGTCAGCAACATTAATACATGGAGCAGTCAGTAGCAGAGCATAAATTCAGAAGCTATGAATGCCAATTTGTCATGCCCATCAACCTACATAAACTTGCATGCAGCGAGATTAGGGATAACGAGCAGCCAACAACACAACAGCTGAACCAGCACACACAGCTACATGTAAGCCAAAACATGAAACGCCACCAACACATGATGAAAGCATAAGTAGTAGCAGATATTTAGCTTGGATGCTGGCATAATGGAGAGTCGAAATCCAGTGAAAACGTCCCTGACAACGCAGTCTGGTCTGACAGCAAAATGATCTCCTAGTGCAGAGGATACTTACTCTTTAATCCACACTCTACTAAATTAAAAGCAGAGGTTGGCCCAGTGCTAACAGATATGGAAAGAGAAAAGAGGCCAAAGGAGGGAGCAGCATGAGTAGCTAAGTTTAAACATGGCGCTCTGAATTTATTAAACTCAAGCAAAGGCCACTGTTAAATCATATGCTAGCGAGGCCTAACAAACTTTTACATTAACAACAAATATTATGACTTGACATTGATTGTTGCATGTGATTTGGACGCCAGGGAAATACACAAGCATTTTTGCCCACATTAATCAAACTGAACAAACCACATTAAACCTACAAACCAACACTACTACACTGCAGCCGAGCTGACATCAGGCGAAGGCACCCTGGACAGGTCATATAGGGACAAACAACCATTCACCCTCACATTCACAGGCAATTTAGAGTAACCAATTAACCTATTAAGGTGCATGTGTTCTCGTCTGTGGGAGGAAGCTGGAATACTCGGAGAACCCACACAGACTTCACACAGAAAGGCCCCAGCTGGCCGGTGCTGGGTCCAAACCCAGGACCCTCTGTCTGTGAAGTGACAGTGCTACCCACTGCACCACCTGAAACAAGCAATCAGTGAATTATTTACAAAATAGTCATAAATAGAAACACATAGCAAGTCATGTCGAAGCAGTCATCCAGTTCAAGTGGTCAGTATATCTGCCATCACCTCAGGTGTTGTACAGTCTGATGACAATGTGGACGAATGATCTCATATAACGTTCAGTCCCGTGAGGTGCTTCTCTGGTTGTCCTCCACCTTATTCACAGTCCATCCCTCCATCTCACAGTTCCCAGTGAGTCCAGCTTCCTTTCAGTCACTGAGCAGCTTTTTCCAATAGTTTGTGCAGCCGACCTGCGCCCTTGTGTTTCACGCTGCCTTCCCAGCAGACAACAACACAGAACAGCACACTGGCCACCACCGACTGGGAAAACATTTATAGCATCTTAATTCAAACGTCTAAGGATCTGAGCCTCCTTAGGAAAAATAGCCAACGTTGTCCCTTTCGACAGAGTGCATCTGTGTTAAGGGACAAGTCTGTCTTGTTATCCAGATGTACACCTAGATATTTTTATTCTGATTCCACCTCCATGTCCACCCCACAAATGTTGACTGGCTGAAGAGGGGACTTAGACTTTCAAAAGTCCACTACCATTTCTTTGGTCTTCATCTGTTCAGTAGGAGGCAGTTTTTGTGACTCCAGTCACTAAAAGTCTTTATAAAAATCCCTGTACTCCCCTTTGTCCCCTCACAACTCTCCATTAGGTGAACATATTTAAAGTTTAACATTATTTTATTTTTTTTGTTTTAGAATGGAAAAAGAAATAAAACCTTATTTCTCACAATGAGTCCCCTTTGAAAGACCATATCCTGTGAATCCCTGTTAGTTCTTCTCTTGCACACACCATAGTCACACCTTAGCTATCTCCTTTTTGTTTTTTTGTTTTTTTAACCATTCTTAATAAATAGGCATATTCAGTGTCAGCGCTGTCTGAAGTGATAGGGATTCATACAGTCTCTGCACAATGACATCAATCTCTGCTTGTGTTAGATCTTGGGCTGCTTCCAGTGTAAAACTCGTTATCAGAGCAGAGCTGTAAAAAGAATGAAAATGCAGGGCAAGTTTTGTAACTGTGGTGTCAGTCAAGCTGCCTGTTACCTCTTTGTGTTTTTAAATGAGTGGCAGGAGATGCACTCTTGTGACATATCTGTGAGATATTAATGCAAAGTCTTGCCTCAGGGGTTTGGGGAGGTGAATGCTATTTTGCAACTTCATTTTTATTATTATTATAAAACTTAGTTTTATCACAAAGTATTAGAATAGGCTGACTGCACTATATGCAGTAAGAAAGTTATAGTATCTCCGTAATGAAATAAGGGAGGTGTCTCTTCATTTAACAACAAGAACAAAAGCAGAATTAACTCAAATGTCTAAGTTCAAGCCAATTGTGTTTATTTTGTGGGCAAAGTAAAACAAATGTGTCTTCTGAAAGCCTTCTTGACAAGAAAGGTTTTTAGCCATCATGACAGTGTGATGAGCCTGAAGTGCTAACCTGCCAGTGGTCTCGCAGCGTGATGAACACAACACTGTTCTAATTACAAGAGATCACTCTCTTGTTTCTCTGAAGAAGGAATCAAAGTCTTTTTTTTTTGGTCCTGAACCACAGTCAGCAGGGAGGAGATAGCAAATGTCATCTTACTTTTATCGATGTATCTTAGTGCACTTTAGTAGTAGCCATCTTACTCCAGTAGAAACGATACAAATATATTTATATATTTTCCATTAGTGTGCAGCAATATCTGACCTTGTTTATGACAAACACCCCTAAAAATAACTGGATTATATTCCTGTTTTATCCCATCACAAATATGACAAAACGGGGGTACAATCTTCCAGATGTGACAAATTAGATCAGGAGTGTTTCATGCAGATAGGCTAAATGTAAGGTGAAGTCACTGTTTCTACCCACTGCAGGCAGCTAGATTATTGAATCCGTTTATTTTGACATATTAGACTCCTGGATTTCTCATTGCTTTGCTGTACTGCCCTCTTACCTTTAACTAGTTAGGACAGGATTAATTGACAACGGTGTAAACACAACTGATTTTATTCATTAATTTTGAGACATTTATTATTATCACGATTTTAAAGGAAGTGAGAAGCAAAGCTATATTCACCTTCTTCTTTCTTTAATGGGTGAGCTGCAAGGAATTAAAGTAAAATATATAACATTTCCACATTAAAATATCTAAAACTGACCGGGCCTATGTTATATATTTTGTTCACTTGTGTATTCATATTATATAATATTTATAACAATGTTCAAAGTTTATTACTTTATTCAATTTAAGATCCTACACATGGTGTCATATCTCCTTTCATGTCAGATAGCTTTTCATCCGTAATGGTGGTGAAAACAACAATTCCCATGATTCCACAATAGTACTACTACGTTTGTTACTGTATTGATTTAGCGAGCCCTAGTGGCAGAAATTGCATACTGTGTGTTTAAATAAATAGTCATAGACATTTAGGGAAATACTATTTTTGTTGTCTTACTCGCTGAGACGGTGTCAGTTAACCTATGCTACATATAAAGCTAACTAATCGCATTTAATTTAGCTTAAAAGTGGAAGCAGGAGTAAAATGCTAATCTGAGTTTGCCTTAAAGTTTCTTAAAATCTTCCTTTTATCATCTTAGAAACACACAGTTTATTTGTTCCTAATAACTTCATATGTGATTGTGTTTTAATTAATGCTTTTTGTCACAAAAAAGAGCAGTAGCTGAGCTGCTACAGCTAAGCTAACTGTCTCCTGTCTCTAGCAAGAGTGTCATATATTGTATGATTTTGTACGATTGTTTTAAACCAAACTTTAAAACTATTCTTTTCACTTTTGCTGACTACATTGTTGTAAAATATGTCAGAAAAAAAATGTGTTTTATTAAATAAACACAAACTCGGAAGGTCCGACACGATGGGCGAATAAGTGGTCAATGAAAGCCCAACACGGCAAACTTCAAAGCCTTCTATTTAACATGAGATCTGATTAACAGAGCAAAAATGTAAAGATGAACCAGAACACTTATTAGAGGGTCCACATAAAACAAATGAGACCAGAAAGACTCCTGGAAAAAAATGATTGACTTCGTATTTTTAGAGAGAAGTTCAATGTAAGTCTATGGGAACCAGGGCTTTTTGGAGCCACCGTGCCACAGTGGCAGTCAGCGGTATTACAACTTTAAGCCAACATGGCGATGGCCAAATCGCAAACTACTGGCTTAAAAACTACAGTTCAAAAACCACTGGTTGACATTGTGGTTCCTCCGTTCATTAATTATACACAGCCTGTGGTTTTCATACTTAAATGAACTTAACCATGGTTCAATTTGATCCGAACCGAGAGCAAAGACCAGCTGTTTGATCCGCATCGTGGTCTGGGGAAGGTATCACACCTGCAATTTTGTTTTGAAAAAGTCAAAAAGCATCCTAAGACTGTACACTTCATACAGAGCAAAGGACCAGTTGGTGCAGAATAATTATATGCCTTCTAAGATTAGTCACAACATATCTTTATTACAGGTGTAAATTCAACTGCTCTGTTATTATAGTTGTATCAACAAAACCCTTAAGAGCCTACAGACTACCTGCTAAAACAAAGAAATCAGCTTCAGCCTCTAATAAAAGATTGTGAGAGGATGCGTGGTGTATGGCACAGCCTTTTTTCTGCCCTTTCTTTGGGCAAATTCAAAACCACATCATTAAAATTCAACTCTCTGATGACTTCTGACTCTCTGTACTGATAAAATTGCAGCATTTGTTAGTCTTTGAGCTAGGCCCAGTTGTAAATAGTGGAAACAAAGGGCAGCCCTCTACCCTACTTTTCTTTGCTTTTTTTCTTTTGTCTTTTTTCAACCTGGCCTATTGGTCCGCATTTTGTAACCAAATAATCTCCAACATCCAAAATGAAACCTTCCGCATGGCCACATTAAACCATCATCATTACACAACACCATGCACTCCTTTGCCTCTATTTTTACACACAAACATGCATTCATACATGTGTGAATTTTGCTGTGATTTAATATTTGATTTCAAAGGGCTACTGTCAGCTAAGATGAATTCATATTTGTGCGTTGAATATGAGCAAACGAAAGCGGAACATCCTTTGAAAATATGATGATGTGTTTACTGGCTGTCTGACGAAATGCTTATGGGTATTATTTTGTGTGGGTGCAGCTGGCTAAATGCAAAGTCAGGTCAAGGCCAGAGCTTTAGGGGAAGGGGAGGGATCAGAGGCCTCTTCAACTGCTGCTGCTGCTCCCAGTCGACACTACACCTAATTTGTCCATATAACAACTAAATCGTGTCCATATCAAGGGAAATGTGCATGCTGCTGCAGCACCGCTATACGTCCCGTTTATGTACTTGTTTATATAAAAGGATGGCCATTATCCGAATACCATGGCAATCAGCTAATCTTCCTGGAGTCAGTTGTTTCACCTACGCAAACTTTTCATCTTATGTTTGCCTTCTACTCATATGAGCAAGATATTAGCTGAGGTCAACCAGACTTTAATGTACAGACCGAACCTTCATTCAGGCCTGAGGACAGCGTTTCACTCCAGCTAAGCTCCTGACAACGGGTGGATTTATTCCAAACGGCGCAGTATGTGCTGATTTCCTCACAACACTGGCCTTTTAATAAAAATCAGCTATCGCTGCCGTTGATAGAAGGATTTCAGCGGCTTCAGGGTGTCAGTCTGTAAATCCAGAAAGATAATATGAGTGCATTTTTTCCTATATTGCATGAAGACTTCAACCCCCCTGATATATTTTCCACGTTAATACGACTCCTCCTGCCATTCTCTCAGGAGTCA
Organism: Coranthus polyacanthus; assembly: GCA_037367275.1. Classification (NCBI taxonomy): domain Eukaryota; kingdom Metazoa; phylum Chordata; class Actinopteri; order Kurtiformes; family Apogonidae; genus Coranthus; species Coranthus polyacanthus. Next base: position 19,684,259 of record JAPQRN010000007.1, read on the forward strand.
TAGGCTCATTGTTTTTAAAAACCCATTAAAAAGAGCCTGAAGAGATACAGCACGCTAACAAACATTATCCATTATAGAAGGCGACTGGGAGTTTCTCCTAACATGACTTTATAAACAATCATCGCAGGTGTAACAAATTTAGTTCATTTGTGTCACCTTACACTCTCAGTAGATTCATTTCACTTATTCACTGCCAGAAAAAAGCAGAACAGTCTGTACAAATGGGGGAAAAAATTGAAATATTTACCTCTGAAAATGCAGTAATTAGCCGCTTGATGTCATGTTCAGAAAAATGACCATATTTGTCTCATTCAAAGTGATGGATTACATACGGGAACCAAGAAGTTTGTCTCTGTGAGCAATTCTAATGCATCTGTGGAGACAAAAATGCACATCCTAGTACCTTATACTAATAATTTTAAAGAAAGGTAAAACCAATTTATAATTTAACCAGTTAAACTATTATCCAATTAATCTAACAAATGAAAGTCTGTTATGTATGTGTCATAATCCAAAAAATGTGCAAAATAAATCTAAGATAGATCAATGAGAGGTTAGAGGTTAGTTTTTAGCAGAATTTTTCATTTTAAGCATGCACTAAAAGATTTTATAACCTCAGTAGATTGAGCTGTCTGATTGGATTTAATAGATATTCAAATGAGAGTATTGTGCGGCTCAAGAGGCTCTTTGCATTGTCTGGAGAAAAATAGAAAACAGATGTCAGTCTTGGGTGGTGCCTCCTTCAACCTTCGAGGCACCATCCGCTCAGAGATGTCATATAAATACACTCAGATCCCTGCCCTTGACTGTGCTCTTGTTTTCAGGTGGAACAACAACATCAGTCACTGCCAGCTGCTTGCCGGGAAATCATTTCTCTGGGTTTTGAGCGGCATATCCCTCGATAGCTGCAGGACGGAGGGGATCATCTCCATCCTCCAAGGCTGCGAGCGGGGGAGTGAAACATATGTGCAATTAATATATTAATAATATCAGAGGGTGTGTACTGGTAAGCAGAGTTACGGTTTTATGAAGGTGAATGCCAAGTTATTATCTATATTCATCATTTAAATAATTCATTCGATTATTTATCTATTTCTGTGACAATTGAGCAAATCTCTCAGCCCTTTTGTCGATAAAGGTCACAAGATGTGGACTATTTTTTTGACAGTTGTATGTAACTGTTTTCTACATAATACACATGATAACAGCGTACGTTGTTTAATCATCTTTTATAATCCATAAGCAAATATCTCCTAACAATTACATCATGTAGTACCACTTTAGCCTGTTAACATATTACAAAGTTCACATACTTTCTGTTTTAACACAAAGAAAACTAATCCCAACAGTATTTTTCAATATGAAAAAGTATAAATACTGATAAATGCATCATCGTCATCTGTGACTGTATATCAGTAGCTGTGATCAGAGACGTCTCTTGGATGAGAAATTGGAAATTTGAGGTCTCCAGTGTTTCTGCTCAAAACAATATTAGTTATGTAATTAATGTAATTTCGAAAAACAGATGTTTTCAATGGACAGAACACATGAGGAAATATGTCTGTCTCCTTCAACATGATTGACAGATCGCCCCTGTCCCCCCGATGGTATGTGATACTTTAATTTATGACCCATGGCAAACATGAACTCAATAAATAATTAAAACTGCCAAGGCAGAATTGGTACTTTTGACTTTAGTCCCCCAGGTCCTCTTTATACAATGGTATTTCTAGAAAGCACTAATTAAAAGAGAAATAGAAAAGACGTAAGACTGAAGGTATTAGAAACACACTGATTGACAGAGTCATGACAAACTAGAATCGTAGAATAAAGCACTTCTATGATATGATAAAAAATACAAAAACTGCAGTCTGTGGGCACCCCATTCAGCATAAAGTTAGATTGGGAGAATCTTTTCCTGCATCAACTAATAATGTGACTGCCATGCTGCATCTACTTTTGGTTGATCACTGATTTATGCGCTTTGTACGTCTGGGTAGATGTATGTTGTATTACCCCCGGGGTATTGTGGGTATCCACAGCCAGACTTCACTTCAAGTTTTCAATTCTCCAACTCCCTCCATACTTCTGCTGTTATGCAAAATGGATTAGATTCAGACATTTTTTTGTCAGCAATCTATACAAAATACTGCACTTTTTCCTTTACATATTCAGTTATTGAAAATAATCTCATTTAAGAAAAAAAAAAATATATATATATATATATAAATATATATATATCCCCTGACTCATTACTTTATAGAAGCATCTTTGGCAGCTATTGCAGCTTCAAGGCTTCTTGGAAACATGTGCAACAGCATGGTACACCCTGATTTGAGATTTTCTCCCATTTTTCCTCGCAGACTCTTTCAAGCTTGGTCAAGTTGGACTGGAGGCGTTTGAAAACTGTTATCTTCAAGTCATTCCACAAATTCTCAATAGGAAGTCTGGGCTTTGACCAGAACCTCTCAAAGACTCATATTGTTGTCTGAAGCCTTTCCAGTTTTAATTTGGCTCAGGGTCAGTGTCCTGTTTTTGCAGCCTTACCCAGATGTGTGCGCATCTCCACAATTGTATCTCTCACTGTATACGTTTCCTTCTAATTTACGTCTGGGAGTCAGCCATCTGAAGGACATTCAAAAGAATCTGGATGCAATTAGGAGTGACACCACAGAGATACTGAATACTCACTGACTGAGGCACTTTGGGCTTTTCATTTTTAATTAATTTCTGGGGAAAAATATGCACTGGTGACGGAAAGTGACATAAAAATTGGTTTAGAAATCAGGAACTAGAAAATGCAGACTCTTGCAAGCAAAAATTATGCAAATGATTAGTGAGATTTATGATCAAAAGACCATATTATAGGTAGACCCCAACCTGATCACCATAAAAAAATGAATGAATCTGAAGGATCCAGTGTTTTTTTGCCTTTCCCAGAACTTTGCTACCAGAGAGTGGAGTACGCATACAAAGCCATGTAAATCTTTATGTTCAGCCTATAAAGGCTGGTTAGGGTTAGAAAAATGTACTTTTAGGTTTAGGTTATTGTTTTCAGCACATCTTTAAACCAAGCCCTGATATTTTTTTTTTTCCCAAATCATAAAAATCATTAAATAAACATCATTTGTGGTAGAGGTTCAGCATGTGGTATTTAGTGCCATCTAGTGGTGAAGTTGCAGACTGCAACCAACTGAAAACCTCTCATCTCACCCTCCCCTGAGGTGTCAGCTAAAAATACCCCAAAAAAAGTGCAGTGTTCTGGGCTATAAATCTGGTTCACACTCAAACATAGTGGGTGGTAATAATGTACCTTAAGGCTTGATGCCACTAGCTATAAAATTAAAAAAAGAAAAGAAGAAGAAAAGAGCCATGACACTACAATGTGAATATACACATTTCGAGGAATGTTGATATGTATGACATTTTTGAAAACACCAAAACTAAATAAAAACTACATTGAACAATGTAAGATACAATAGAGCTATAAGCCAGCTTTGTTTCCATTTACTCCCTGTTGTCAATGGCCCATGAGAATAAAATGGCTTTGCAGAATATGGGACTTCTGATTAACAATGGTTTTATAAATCATACACGCTGTTATATACAGACAGGAACTATAGGACAAGGCCATATACAGTAGAATATCATGATCTTTAGTCAAGGTTGTTGAAAATACTAAAACTTTTGGACCTAAAGTGTAGATTGGTTACACAGATTTCAGCCTCACATTAACTTTAAATTGCAGCTAACCATTTTGCAAATTATGCTGTTATGTTTGGGATGTCAGGATTTATTATTCAGTCACTTTTTCTTTCTACTGCAGTGAAATTTGCCCACTGAGCCATTTTAAACAGTAAGCTGAAACAGCCGGCTCCTGTTCAGCAGATGTAATGGGTCATATTTTCTTTGGCAGAACTGTGTGGTCGTGTTCCAGTTTTAAGACAAAAACAACTAATTAGCTGGATTCTTCTGCAATGATTAAGTTAGGTTCAGCAAACTGCAGTCGGTGGTTTATGAGGAGGAAAGCGAATAGTTCTTCTGCAGAGGGCAAAAGGAGGAGGTGGGAGGTTACGTGAGTTGCTGGTCTGTCGGCATGAGAAACAAACTTGTCTGAGGCAGATGTGGGCAGAGAGGATGTGGCTGCTTGTCCAAAAAAAGAAGGCAGGAGAGAGGGAGCTGTGAAGCTGTAAGAGTGTTGCCAAGGAGCCGCTCGAATAAACAGGCTGTGAAGAACAGAGAGAGGAGGAGAGAGAAACGCCAAAAAGGAATAGGAGAGCCCTCATATTCAGTGCTGCAGGAGGCGAGAGGGAGGGCAGCAGTGTGTGTGTGTGTGTCTGATGAGGGGGAGCAGGGTGTGAGCCAACCTGGTAGCTGACATCCAGGCTTGGTGTGAGAGATTATGGGGGATGGACACCCTCTGGAGCGAGGATCTGCTGAGGAGACGGGGTCGACCTGGCAGCAGACACCGACGGCGGGACGCTCCTGGAGGTTCTACAGCAAACAGAGGCGAGGAGCTGGAGCCGTGTAAGAGAAGTAGCTGACACACAGAAGGCAGACACAGAGCAGATTACATACTTCAGGAACAGGGAAGAGATTGGAGGGATGCATTAGGGAGGAGAGAGAGAGAGAGAGTGAGAGAGTGATTGGTTGAAGGTTTTCCAATCAAAATGTGGCTCATTCCAGCAGGTGAGTGGCACCAAAATGAATTTTCTATTTATGAAGGATTTATTTCTGAAATCCGCACTAAATAGCCACATGTCAGATGTGTGATATTTCGAGATTCAAATTTTTTTTTTTTGTATGAATTGGCTGTTAAAAAGTTTTTGAAGAGATCTGAAGTCTCAAATCCTCTCTGGTGTTGGACTTGCTGGTCAATTCATCATCTAAAGAAGAAGATATTAAAGTTAATGGAAACTAAGATTGAAAACTGAACCTACAGTTAAAGGTGGAGGAAACGAGAATTCTACCAAATTCTGTGAAGTCAGGCTGTAGAAAAATGTTTTCAGGCAGGTAGGGGTTAAATACGTGACTGACATCTGTGATTACTGATCAGATTCAGTCAGACGTGACTCTACTACTCTACTCTGTGGCTCGACACAACAGAAGCCTGGAAAACTGTCTTCTCTTTTCCACAGTGGTGTGAAATGCTGTCAGGTTCATCTATAGTTATATTTAGTCTTTTGATTTGGACCAAGGTGTGTATTTCCAAATTCTGGTATTTTTCCCCCCCTTGTTTCGGGTCCTGCAGCTTTAAACAATGATTTAATTCACTGACATTTTTGAAAACACCAAAACTAAATAAAAACTACATTGAACAATGTAAGATACAATAGAACTATAAGCAAAACCAGCTTTGTTTC
>JAPQRN010000007.1:19697549-19714272 GCA_037367275.1 Coranthus polyacanthus
AATAAATGACATGATGAACAGCAATAACAAAATAAAGACTTAGAAAATAGATGTAGATATGTTCAGTTTTTGTATTTGTTGTTTTTGTTTCTCATTGATATCTTCTAATCAGCGGTAGATGAAGACATCGACCCAATGTTTTCTTCTACAAGAGATTTAGACATCATGGAAAAGGTTGAAATTTAGAATCAAGCATTTCTCAACAGAATACCTTGACAGACCAAACAGCCTTAGGCTTTGGTCTACATCACTTCAATCTGCAGAGACCAATCAATCAGGCCAATCTTCCTGCAAATGGTGACCGATAGAGTTCAATAAAAGTAATAAAATACATACTTTAGAAGGAACTGACTGGACTGTCAACTGGAAAAAAAATCTGAATGATAAAACAAATCCCTGTGGCTAAACTCGTGGACATCCAATGGAACATAATCAAAGTAAATATTGATTTTTGCATTTCTGTATTATTATTTTCCCCAAAGGGAAGTGTTTCTTGTGGGACCTCTGGAGGATGGTGCAAGACATTTGAAATCATGTGACGATGTAAAATATTTATAAAAGAAAATATCATAAGTAGAAGATATAACAAATTGTGGAAAACTTTAAAAAATAAGAAATAAGCTGGATCTCTTTAGAGCATGAGATGACCTCTGGCTGTTACATCCTTCCCCAGCAGAGAGCCATCTCTCACACAGCTGACCTTGGATATTTACTAAATCCACACAAAATCCACAGTGCAGGGGTTCAGAATGATCGCATAGCAAGGTAGACTGAGAATATATCTATATACAGTTACTGAGGAAAATGTGTAGATAAATTATAGTTATTAATACAAATGTTGGTGATTACAAGGTGGCCATGTTGTTAGACAAGAAATTCCACAATATTTTGACATTGAAACCAGAAAAGGGCTCACATTACTGTGCAGTGTTTTTAGGATTTTTCACATTTTATTGCAGTTTAAAACATTTGTCAGAAACGTGATCAAATATAATATGTTACTTTTCTGAAATGATGTGTATTATTTACATTTTTAACAATCTAACTAGTAATTTAGAAACTATTATATTTCAAAAGTGACCTTCTCAATGCTGTATATGTGACAAATGTTTGAGGAGATGCAGGATTAGCTACTTGAGGCTTGTTGACTTTGGTCTGAACTTTGGTTTAAAAGTTTAGTTGCATTGGCACAAAAGTAGCTCCATAGCTGAACAGAGTTTTGGCACAAGAGTGGAATGTTTGGAGGGGGGTCAACACAAATCTGCTTCCAGTTCTTCTTCAACCTAGTATGAGGGACATTTCTGCATAGTTTGCCACTGTTTTGACCACCAAACCACTAGCATAAAAAACAATATTTCAACTACTGGATGGAGTTTTGTTTAGTTAAATTAATCTCCATTGTGGCATGAGATGACTTTGACCTCTAGACCATGGTTTCTGTTTATATAGTGAAGTAAATCACTAAATTATGTAGAGACATTCATTACTCCCAGAAAAAAGCATCATGAAGACTTTGGTGATCCCAGTCTTATAGAGTTTCTGTAAAGAAACATGTCCACACATTCTAACACACAACACACAACAACAGAAGTTTAAAGTTTCACCCACTCAGTGCCAGTCTTGTTCAAATCTTCCCACTTGAGAGAAATTAACAAAAGTAGTAAAGGTCAAGCTCTGCAAACATTAATAAAAGGAAAACCAGCTTTTTTCCCCTTTTTTTTATATAATTAATTCATTAATTTTGTGTTTGTGTAATGAGTTTGGCAAACTTGCTGCATAAATTTGTACTGTTAACCATTTGCAAACTGTCTCAACAGCAACAACCTTGAAACTGGGATCAGACAGTACACAATAGAGTAAAATATACCCGAGCCCTGCCCCAAATAAGTAAAACCAATAGCACTTTTCTCCCTATACCAGTTTCGGTAAATGAAACTATCCAAAACAATATACGTTTGTAACAGCAGATGTTTCAAGTTGTTAAGGCAGAAAATGCACAGGTGCAACTGATATCATTAAAAATGGCTGCATCTCATTTACGTGAATCTGTTTCAGGCCTTGTGCATGCTGGTTGACTGAAAGGCATCCTGGGGCAACTAAATTAAACAGATCTGTAGATAATGTTATCAGTCACAACCCTGATTTGCCTGCTTTTCCAAGACAACATTTCTACTGTGAAAAAGGCCTATGTTTGTCCCTCAACAACATTTATTTTGCAATAGCTGAGCTACTTTGTGGTGTGAACCCAAAATTCGTGGTGTTTATACAGTTTTTCTTGCTGCTACAGAAATGATGGTTATGTTTTGGTGCCTAACTGTCTGCTTTTAATGCTCCATCAGTTTTATTGATCTCTTGTTGTTTAATAAAACAACACAGCTGGTCCACAGCACAGCCTGAACTGTGCACATTTGTGCAACAACTTGACTGGAGGGACAGTGGTCTTCAAAATAAAGCAAAGTAAATCTTTTATCTTTCTAACAGCATCACTGCATTCAGGGGAGCAGTCTCTGGTGTATGGAGCAACTCTCAGCTGCAGAGAACAGATGTTTGCATGAATTATTTGTCGAGGCTGAAGTCGAGTGCCGGGATTATCAACTGCAGAGCCATTTTTGTGTCACTGCTTCAAAAATGCAATAAAAAGCACAAAACCTGAAATACCTTAGATATGATGAACGTGGTCTACATTATTTATCACACAGTGAAGCATTTCTTCAGGTCGCTGCAAGTGACAACTCGCACAAAAAGCCTCCACATTCTGGTTACATTTATCATACATAAAGTATGTATGGGAGAATAGGAAATTACTTTTACATGCAGCGACGCAATTAACATTCATGGAGGAAGAGAAACAGATCAGCCCGTTATTCCGGACCCCCTGCTGTGGTTCTACATAATTGATAGACCAGAACCCTTAAAGTACGACGTGTTCAGGCTGGAAGATACAGTTGTGTCATTTAGTGAACTGCCGTTAGCGGTAGGTGGAAATGAACTGAACAAGCCACAACAAGTCCAGTCCAAGGTCAGGACTTGTGAGGGATAAGAAAATCAATAGGTTTGTCTTGTTTCTGGAAATGTGCCACTGTTGGGAACTCTGCTGTGCACTTTGGAGTGAAGTCAACTGGTGGTGCAGTGTGAATAGAAGATGATTCGACTTCCGGATATCATCAGGTTTTCTGCAGGTTTCAACAAGTCTCTTTTTAAGACTGTTATTAATCCACTTTAAGACCTATTTCATATCCATACTGGCAAAAGAAGTACAATGGATATGAAGGAAAACCAGAGTCTCAGAACAACTGTCTCACAAAAATTACATTAATATAGAACTAAATTTCAAATCCAATTATGTTTTGTAACAAACATAATGCAGCTCACGTTTATTACAAACATAATCAGTGCTTTGATTTTGTTGCAAAGGAACATCATTTCTGATTGAAGGATCCTCTAATTGTTTTATGTTTTCTCAATAGGCAGGATGAAGGTGAAATCTAGAATCGAGAACCGGAGCTGACGTCCTGACTCTTGGTGCAGAGTTTCTGTATTAAACCTGGTAACTTTCTCAAACCAAGTAGTTTCAGGGTCTGAACCCATAAACCAATACACTGTAATAATGCCGTTGTCAAAACCAGCTTAACTGGGTTGGAAGGAACTAAATAGTGGCATCTAAAATTATGTTAAGAACGTCTAATTATGCTACAAATAAATAATAATAATAATGTAAATAATCCTGGCGACATTATAATTAGGATAAAACAAAACATATGCACACTTTTAGTTGTACATGATCATAATCTCTATGAAAGAGGGTAGTCTGGTATTACTTGCAAACTAAATGAATGTATTCACATTAAACACGGATGAGAGGAGACACCACATTAGTCCACACACCACATAGTGACACTGGCTGGTTGTGCTCTGATAAATCGTGACCAGCTGCACAGTTTACATTACTGCTTATTGATTCCATGTTTGTTTTGTTTTGTAGTTTTGTTTCAGCGTAATCAATATAATTTGTTTCCCTAAAACATATTTAAAAATGAGACTGAAGTTAATGCAACTTTAAAGTAACAATAACTTCATAGTCTAATATTTTTTTAAGACCAGTCAAAATCATTAAACATTTTCTGGAAAAAAATGTATATGATTGAATTTTAGACTTTGGTTTTTGAAGGACCTGCAGAAAGCCTGATTGTGGATACATACATACATATACATATATATATATATACATATATATATATATATATATATATATATATGCATATAAATATTAAAAAATATTCAAAACACACAACGTTAAGATACAACATTTTATTATTGTCAGTCTTAAATATGAGCACACACTTTTCATCAAGAAAATACATATGAACCAACAATCCTTTACAATGTAAGGAGTCAAACAGGATGTTGTCCCCCTTCACTTTTAGAAACAATCTAATCTGAAGAGAGCCCTGTGAACTTGTAGTCAGGCAAAGGGCAGAATTTATGTGAATCATCCAAAATAAATTCTGACAGATCATGAGAGCACTTCATGCGTCTGCTATGATAATCCCCTGGCAGCTGAGACAAAGGTTTGATTTCTCGTGTCTAACCAAAGTTCACATCTGAAAAATGACCTCTTCCAGACTCCAATGCAAATCACACAAATGTCACAAAACACCTAAAATTAATAGTACTATTGGGAAGGTGCAATACAAGCTCAGTCATTTAATTTCAGTTGAATTAAATATTCTTCAAAGACTGCTCTCTTGCCTTGCACATATGGAGAAAAACAAAAGAAAAATACCTTTTTTTTCCTTTTTTTTTTTTGTCACCCAACTATGCCCTTGTTTGCTTGGAGAAACGATGAGTCCAGCAATTGTTATGCAGTCTTCAAACAGACAATGGAATTGGTCATATCAATATAAAAATGTAGCTCTACTGCCAAAATATAAGCCTTCATGGGCTGTGATTCAGAATTGGCTGACTGAAGTTGGATAGAAACAGGAAAAGTTATGTGTATTCAGGCCTGCTCAGTGTAGTTTCTGAACTGAACTTGGGTGTGTGGTTGGATCAGAAATATTTCGCTATTTCCCAGATCCTCTCCTCGGGTTGCTAGGTTTTATCATTAGAAGTTTGGTTTGAATGGGTCTTGCAGTCTGTCTTCCTCATCCTTTTTTAAAGTCATGCTTCGTGGGAGTTTGAAACATTTGCATTTGCTCTAATAAGACAGCACAGAGGCTGACTTTTTCTAATATAATGCAAAAGGAGATTGCGATAGGACAGCCTACTGTTCATCTGAAAGATGGTGAATTATTTTCAATTACAAAAGTCGCTTATTTCCCTCTTAAATAGGTACATCTGCACCTGCTGTGTTCAGTGTGCCTGACCTTGATGCATGTTATATGCAGCTGCTGGAAGCGAGCACCATGGGGAAAAACAATCACTGTTCAAGATTTTACTTTGTTTAACTCCTGAAGAGAATAGTTGCATAAACAGGAAGTTACTGTATCTAGCATACAGCTGTAATCGTCACACTTAAGCCTTGCAATGTAGCATATGAGTCAAGTTAACAACAGGACGATATGACCAGCTGAGAGCTTATTAACGTTTTCTCAAACAAATGAGCCATAACACAGCAAATAGTTCTGTTGTGCAACACAAACCATCTCACGATCTTGCTAAATGAAATGTGATTGTGTTTATTTAACTACTCTGCAAGCCAGCCCGTCTAACCTTGAGGCTACCAGCGCCCATATTGCATTGAGAACACTGGTGCTAAGTAATACAAAAAGTCCTCAGGTCAGAAAATAATCCAAATTAAGCCTTTCAAGTAGCAGCAATGTAGGTTTTCTCCACATGCCTCCTCCTTTTACACGTTTGGAACAGCAGGGATTTGAGAACAAGGAAATGAAGATGTTACTTTTCTTTTAGCCCCACGCAGCTCAAACCAAGGCCAGAACTTTAGCAAATGTGATCTAGCAGAATTTCCAGCAGCGATCTGACAGGCGCTGGCTGTTTTCCATCTTCACCGAATGCCTCCTGTTCAAACTGGATTGCTCTTAGTCTCTAATGTGGGTTGCTGAGCTCAGAGCTCACCACATTTTGGCTATGACCTCAGATCTCATCAGTTTGAAAAAAAAAACAAAACAAAAAAACAATGTTGTTTGACAGTGAAAACTGGTTGGGTTCCTCTTAATGATGCAACTAAAGTCAGAATATTAATGTGCTCAGTTTTGAAGGCTGTACTGCTCAGTGCAGGTTCAACTCTGAATCGCTGCCATAGTGACCATATGGCATTTCTATTATTAGGTGGATTATTCAGCAAGGGCAGTTATACAGCTTCCTCCTTAGTTTTACTCAAAAGTGACTGAAATCTTCCCTTTTTGATTTATTTTCAGAAGTAAATGTTATATTTTGACAGCAGGCCTGCTACTTTATACAGATGCACTTTCAAGAGCTTAACATGGGTAGTAATAGTGTGCTTGGCTCGTTAAATTCTACTGTATTGCAATTAATATGACATCCAAACAAACATAATAAGACAATCATTAAGGACAAAGCGATAAACTGCAAAGATTCAGCCGTCTGTACCGTCCTCATAGAAATCTGTGGATGATATATAAACCGACAGCACAGCAGCGTGGCATAGTAAGGGCTTTTCTAAACAAGCCTCGCTCTCTGTCATTATAGCACACGCAAATGGGCACTCATGACCAGATCTAAATATCACTTTAAGATGGTAATTTCTGTGCCATTATGTAATTGGACAAATTGCTGAACAACTGCTCAGAGGTAGTAAAAATTATAATAAATGATTTTTTTTTTATAACGTGTGCTTGGCTGTTTTACAAAAGAAATTGAGGCAGAAATATACAATAAACTGTCCTGCTTCAGTATGTTGTGAAAGGTAATGTGTGTGTTTGTTCGCTAGTATTTCCAGTCAAACTATCAGGTGAAGTGTTTTCACATTCGGCTTCTTCGAGTCAACTCAAAGCAATGAGACGGTGAATGATTGTTTGTGCATATCGACAGCTAACACTTCACGCAAACCCCTTCTAAAGGGATCCCAGCACAGACCTCCTTGGGAGGTGATCTGACTTCAGTTCAGCCTATGTGGTTAATCTTCTGGCAAAAATACTGTGCAAAATAGACATGCAATCAGTAGTGCCATCCTTCAAGCTGGGATAGAATAATTATCATGTCATTTCCAAAAATCCCTGTGCTGGAGATGAATAATAGTCTGCAGTGTCTGCCTTTCTCCCTTTGTCTTGTGTGTGAAAACAAACAGTGATTAGCCTGTCAGATTCAGCTGATGATTACCCTGATCAATTCCAATAATGACCCTATCTGTTTCATGCTTTTTTGATTTGGATATTGGCTCTTTTTTCACATCAAGGAGCACAAACCTTGTTATCCACAAAGGGACTGAGTTCAAAAGAAAATCTGAGGTGCACATGGGTGATATACCAGGACATCGCCAGAGCCGAGGCAAGCTGGGAAAAAAGAGCTGGATTTTCTTTTAAGAGAGGAGAAAAAACTGAACGTGAACAGAGCAGAGATCAGTCGTTTGCTTCCTCTCCTTTTACTGCTCAGGGTTAACTGAGGATGTTACATTTAAAAAACCAAATGTGAAAACACACTCAGTCAGAGCTGTGAGATCATAAAGAGCGAATGATTGCCCCACACACACAAATTTGTTTTAATTACTGCTCCTGTCTGATGTTGTGGCGGCCTACAAATGCTTTAGGGCTGCACACACTCAGATGATGTTAAGTGCAGCTCACATATAGAAACCAACAGGTTGCTTCTGCGATGCGTCGACAAATGCGTGATACCTTTTGACAATACAAAACCAGTAGCCTAATAAATCTTGCTTTTTGTCGCTGCTGCTCGGGTCGGGGCCTGAGTGCAGTCTGGCAGTTTGTGTGAATTGTTTGCCAACATAAGAGAAAAAGATAAATGACCAGCTTTAATTCACACTGCCATGTTGTGAGAGGTTTCTGATTGTTGCATAAAATCCCCACGCTCACAAAAGAAATAAGGTAACAGACGTGTGCTGTTTGTTCGCTGCCTCTTACGACATCAGTAACACTCGGATCCCTCACTTTAATAAAACACAGAGATATGGTTTTCATGGATATCATTGTTTTCTCATATATCCTGTCTTTTCTGATAATGCAAGCTATATCTCAGGTGATAAGAGCAGTTGTAGCCTTTTTGCTCAGACCCCTAATCAGTCCAGGTTATTGCAATTGGCTCACATACAGTGAGCCTGCCATTTTATCATCTTTAATAAGAGCTGGAAATGTCATGTTCAGGGAAGCATTTCACAGTCGTGCATTTAAAGGTATGAGGGATTTTAGGTTTTCCTTTTCAAATTGCACCCACCTGTGTTAAAAATACATGTTTACTCCCTCAGTATGCTGTTTGTGAAGAGACAACACTATGGCGAAAACGTGTTCATGTCTTCGGTTTGATATTAAACCTAGGAAACAGAAAGCCAATGAAGTTCGGTGCTGTAGAAAACGCCTCAGTCTTTGGGTTACTGGTGTCTAAATACATGCAAAGTGTTTATTTTCTGTTAACATGATCTTACTGAGTGGTCTCTAACCTTCCAGTGCTGGTTGTGGAACATTAACACGAACATTTTCTCAAATAACTGGGTTGTGTATAATGTGAGATGTTCAAACAACTTGCAACTGCATTAATAAATTTGCATTAATTAAGTCAGACATCGACTCCACACAAGTGGAGTAAACTCTTCTGTTTCAACTACTTAATTATAACATAATTATTGTTGACACCATTTTTGTGTGCAACTGTATTGGTAAAAGAAAACAAAAAAGACAACAAATAACACCATAAAACTAGGATATTCATTCTAAATAATTACAACTTCATTTCCCTTCTTAAAAATATTTAAAACTAAACAAAATTCCAAAAATAAAATTATAGGATTAACATAACACAACTGCAAATATATCACTATAATGCTGAGAACAAAAATACTTGAAGGTCAAAAACAATTCTGCTTTCAACAACCAGACTGAATGATAATTATTATACATTAAAATATGATAATACCAGGCTTTCAGCCTCGGGGTAACCTAAATTCCCACTGCTTCACTGTCTCGGTTTGACTTTGAGGTATTTAACATTCACCTCTCGTACTTGCAGTAAATTTGCCTTTTCCTGGAGTTGAGATGAATATGCAATGCTGTTAAAAAGTAAGACAAATCCATTTGAGCAAGAGACACCGCATTTAAAAAATCTTTTTTTTTTTCTGAGACATACGTAAAAAGAGACAACCAAGAATAATATAATTTAGAGAGAAAAATATCCAACATAATTCAATTAAAATGTAAAACATTTGTTACATCCTTGAAATCTAAAAAAAAACATCAGAAACTTTTGTTACGTACTTATTTAGTGGGTCAACATCATTATGTAGTAGGATACTTCATGCACTCTGTGCATCAGTTTATGGTTCCAGTTGAAAAAAAAAAAAAACACACACGCGCGCACTCACGCATACACGCATACACTCCCGCACACAAAACACTCTTGTTCAAATCCATTCCTCTTCAAAATCTGAGCAGGAACGGCAGAATCACTATGAAGAGGAGGCAGGTGTGTGAGTGGACACCCATCGCGCCGCCACTGCCATCCTGAACTGCTCTCGGTCCTGACAGAAGAGAAACAGTAGGAACAAAAAAACAACTGGATAAGTTTGACAATTGAAGACTTGTTTTTTCCTCTGTGTTACCTCTGCTACAGCACAGCTATTAAATGAAGCACCTATCTGCTGATAACAATTCAGTGGCTTAATACTCTTCCAGCATGACACGCAATGTGTGACTTTGTGATTACTCTGACTGTACTGTACAAAGCTGGTAGTGAAGAATTCACTCTGCATTTTTATTATTATTGCACATATCAGCTGTGTTACTGTCAACATTAGAATTAATTAAGGATTAAGATGTTAGGACTTTACAGTGGCGCTTTTTCTGCATAAAAATTACCTAAAATCTGATTTTGATGCACAGACTAAAACCAAATAAAGGGAACCCAATGATCTATCTACTGCGGAAAATTATCTTATATATTTGTGTGTGGGAAAAAGTATGTGAATCCGTGCCGTCGGTACTGGTGTGACCCGGTAACTTCAACTAAACATTTACAGTGACTGTTTATCTACACATTGCCTTGGAGAGATTTTTGCCTCCAAGCTTTAACTTAGAGATGTTACTGTACTTTGCTTCTTTGTATGAACTTCCCTTCAGGTTCTTCTGCAGCATTTCTATAGGATTAGGTCAAAACTTTCTGAAACATTCAATACCCTCGACTTTAACTGTTCCTTGGTAGAACAACTTGTGTGCTTAAGGCTGTTGTCTTGCTGCATGATCCGCGTTGTATTGAGCTTCAGTTCATGGATGGATACTGTGACATTGTGAATTTTCTGGCACAATTAAGAGTTTATATCAGTGATGGAAAACTCTCCTGCTCCAGTGGCAGGAAAGTGGACCCAAAATATGATGCTGTCACCAATATGTTTCACAGATGGGAGAAGATTCTTATTTAGGAATGTGGCGCCAAACAAAAGTTCTACTTTGGTCTCATCGTACCGTCCACAGAACATTCTTCCAATAGCCTTCTGGTTTATCCACGTGGCATTTAGCAAACTATAGACAGGGAGGAGTGTTTTTTTTGGTGAGTAGTGGCTTCCTCCTTGTAACTCTGCAACACATTCTCACTCCCAACCCGTCACATACTGACACCTGGTCGGGGCGTCTCAGTGCGTCACATTTCAAAGCACAGGGTACCCCTAAAGCATCACTTTATGATACGCACTGCCATTTTCTGACACATGGGGAAGTCTGACAGATGGCCAGACAATGCCATGGTTATGTTTTTTTTAGGTTTAGGCATAAAAAGAACTTGATTAGGGTTAGGAAAAAAGGGTCGGGGGAAGGGCTAAAATAAGGATGGCAAAGACAGAAAGAAAATGTGCAAATAAACACAGCATGAAATGGGACACGGAACCTAGTCCACACCATAACCGTCCCAACCTCCTACTAAGGGTTATGCTACTTAACATCACCTGGTCCATGTCATTTAAGGATTTACACTGACTTCTGGCTGGTACGTCGTGTGTCGAAAAATGCTGCTATAGGGGTATCCCAGACGGTGCAAACAGAAGTCAAGGGTTCACGACCCGGTGACGACTTGAGAGTGAGAACAGGCTTAACTCTGCAACGTGAATCATTTGTTGTTCAATTTTCTCCTGATGGTGGAATCGTGAACACTGACATTAGCCACAGCTGGAGAGGCCTTTAGTTTCCAAGACGTTATCTTGGAGTTGAATGTGTCTGGATTAAATGCCATTTTGAGATAGCTGGTAACAGCCTGTCTGATAAACAACAACTGAAAGCAGACACATCTACAGTACAGGCAGCCTTGTCAGTGTGGCTGCTGTGGAATGATGTTACCGCTTTCATTGCCCAAATCTACAGACC
Organism: Coranthus polyacanthus; assembly: GCA_037367275.1. NCBI lineage: Eukaryota > Metazoa > Chordata > Actinopteri > Kurtiformes > Apogonidae > Coranthus > Coranthus polyacanthus. Next base: position 19,709,045 of record JAPQRN010000007.1, read on the forward strand.
TACAGTCGGGATGTGAATTCAAGTCAACTCCAAACACCTAAAATACTATAACACTCATAAACACACTGAAAAATGTAGATATGACATGTATTTTTGGTTCATAGTTTATATGTATTTGTGGTTTGTGGAAATGTACAACAGCGACATCTTTTTTTCTCACACTAAATAAATGAACAGGCTTAATGTTTTTGATTAATTCTTTCATTGGGTTCCCTTTATGTAGGACTTGCACGAGCTCATATTTACAGAAAAAGAGAAAACTATAATCATTCCACATGTATTTTTTTTCTACAATGAAGGAAATTCATAATATAACTGACAAGCTTTGTGTTCTGAGTTCCATTATAGGCAGAAGGGGAACTAGAGGTAGAGGTAGAAGATGAAAATGTCACGTTCAATTATCAAATGCTGAACTAAATTTTAAAAGAATTAAAACTGAACATTCCACAACATCTATTGCTTAAAGAGATTCATTCTGTCTTTAGCAAGGTCAGAAAGAGTCTGCCTTTTAGTTCTTCGTCTGAGTGTTTGGTGAATATTTCTTCAGGTCTGAGAGCAAATGCAAAACTGTACCCAGTGCAGTAGTAAATAAAATTCATTTAGATTAAAGATGCACCATAACAACAGCATAGCACATCTGCTTGATTATTTTTCAGTTATTATAGTTTCTTTTTTGGTTTTTCAGTTTGGTTTTTCATTTCATTTCCATTTTAGTTAGTTTTTACGAGTGCATAATAGTTAGTAGTTTTTTTTTTTGAGGAATTTACTGGTTTTAGTTTAGTTTTATTGTGGCTTTCCAGGTTATTGGGACAAAATTTATACAAGTTGAAAAAGTAGAGTGAAATAAGGCAAGGTCAATTATTAAAGGTCCCAAATTGTGCAAAACCATTTTATTGTTGTACACCATGAACCATTAACCTTTACCTGCAGTTGTTCATTTATATTTTTATTTCACTGCTTTTATTTCCTTAGTTTTCATCAACTATAATAACCCTATTCAGGATGAATTCATTTGTTCTAGTCAGGCAGTGAATTAAATTCCATTTAAAATATCGGCTTTGTCCTTTAATATTTTATGTACCTGAGGTAACATGGCATTACTTAGTGTTGCACTGTTTACATGGTTTTTATGAGCTTTGTACACGATTCACAGAAATCTGCTGGAACATAGAATAGAGTTTTATGATGCAACAACTAAAACACTAGATATTTTTTTCATTATACACTTTTCTGGGACAGAATTCCAAAGTTCCATCTAAATGAATGTATTGTATGAGGATTGAGGACAAACTTTTTACTTTGAAGCTTGTAACACAATGACTGCTAATTTCCCTTGGATTTCTATGAGTTCACCATAGTTTCCTTTGGGGCATCTATCCAATTACTCTGCCACAGTGGATTATCCCTAATCCTGCATATGGCTAATTAGAATAATGACGTTCACTCATAGTCAAATCAAAGCCATTATTGCAATTCTTTTGTGTTCATGGCGCGGTTTGCTTACGAGCTCTGCAACCGCCAGCGACAAGGACGAGTTAAATGACAAGATGGGTGAGGTGTTCATCTTTATATACAGGGCTAATCTACAGCTGGAATCTACATTCTGCTGTCACTTTTTGCAGAGTCAAAATATATTGAGCATGCAGCGAGGCCGACAGCTTTCTATGTTTTCAGTATTTTCAGTGTGAAAAAGAGCTCAAATATAAGAACTGGATGTACAAACGATCACACAAGCAGAGAATGTTAATGAAAGATGATACTTACATCGGAAAAAAGAGCATGCAAAAATCAAATCAGGCCACGTCACACAGACAGGTGGTTAGGTTTGGAAAGGAGAAAGATGAAACATGGTTAGCGGACTGCATTGACCATTTTCACAAAGATTCACATGATGTGTGCAACATCCTTCTATTTCAAAGATGCTGCCTTCCTGACAAGCCACTTGTCAGGAAGAAAAACCAAAAAACAAAACAAAACAAGAAGTTATTCAAATATAACTTAATTTTGACAAACATCAAAGAGGGAAGAAATTGTTGGTTTCTTTCTGTCAAATAGAGCAGAAACTGTCCGCATAACTCCAGTGAGGCTGCCGCTTAACTAGTTTCCAGTTTGTGAAAATGGCAATGTTTGTCATGTGCCGGCATGCAGTTAATACTTTCAATCCACGGTGGTTGAAGTGCATGCTTGTGCAGAATACTAACCTTGCAATAGTGTTGAGCTAGTGGGTTCAATTACCACTACATCAGAGGAACAAATGGAACAGAGCAACATATTGGAAACAGAATAGCAACAAATCATTGACAGCACTTGTGAAAAGCAGGGAAGTAGGCTGCTGGATGAACTTTGCATTGCATTTGCACCGTGACTCCACAGTTCAACACTGTACGTGAACACTAGGTAAATATGATGAAGACCAAAAAATACAGTGTCTAGTTATTTTTTTGTGTTGCCATATGTTTTATTTTTGGGATGTGTTTTAGGCTATGTCCACACTAATAATATGTTTTCTTTTTAAATGCATACCTCGTGCTACAACTAGTGTCCACACTAGTCGAGCCTTTTGGAAACACTGTTGACCCTGTTTTACTTTGGAAACTCTGTGTTGTTATGTGGACGGACATTCACTGTCTGACTGGGTCTTATCAGTATCCTACGTATCCTTTCCTGATTCGACATACATTACCCTTTCCAGAAGAAAACAAGACATCGCCCTTGACGACCAGCTGTTCATTCAACAGGTGATTCTGTCCTTGTCTCTGTTAACAGCTGTTATGCAGTTAAATTCTGCATTTTATCATGATAACACTGACTATATTCACAGCAGGTGAACTGTTATTGGAGCAATTTGCGACGATTCACATGTCCAGCAGTGTTATTAGCTCTTCTGGTCATGTGATACGTGTTTTGGGCGTGTTCGAATGTTTGGAGATTATTTCTGAGACTTTGCTAGTGTGGACGGAGATTGTTTTCATTTTAAAAAAACACATTAGTGTGGATGTAGCCTCAGAACTCTGTTTTTACTGCAGTACATGGGAAACAGAATTCTATTTGAAAAGGTATTTCAGATTTTAGAAATATATATATATATATATATGTGTGTGTGTGTGTGTGTGTGTGTGTAGGGAAAGTCCCTTTATTACTACGTTTGTTAACAAGACAAAAAATAAAGCTGGCATTCTTTTATATTCTCTCCTTGTCAAAAAAATCCCATGAAATACCCAATTGTGAACTTATTTCTTTTTTTATGGATATAAATACACAAATGATATTCTAAAAAAATAAAGTGCAGAGGCAGTATGATTTGTGGATTCTGCGTTAAATCAGCAATAATGCATCATCCATGTTCATCGTAAAGAAGAAGGAGACGTCCACCAGTGCAAACGTGTGATTTATAGCCGTGTTTTTACTAGTTTTTGGAAAGCAGTGGAGGTTTGCTGTGTAAGCAGTTACACACTTTGGATAAACAGAGAACAGCTGTATGAAGGAAAACTACATTCAAACATTCAACCTTCATTTCAACCTTCATATACTGAGGTGAAAGCCTCATTTTCAATACAGTTAATGACAATCATAATTACAAAAAAATACTAAAGGCAATAAAATCCTGAGCATAATTGCATCAATTAAAATATAAAGGAAATGAATAAACTAAAACAAGAATAGCCAAAGGTAAAATGTAATACAATTAATATTTTAAAATGGATACAAAGGATAAAAGGATTAAGTGAGTTGAAGATCTCTCTGATAATTATTCCAAGTTGCAGGTGCAGCAATTACATGAATTACAGTATAATTATCCATCTATTTCCAGCAATTGGAATAAGAAATATCTGTTACATAAAACGAGGAGGGTCTGCAGGGCTAGTTACTTTAAAGATAAGGAAAGTGGTTTACAAGCCACTATCAACTATATAAATTACATACATTTTTCCCTTTCTGTGATATGCAACATATGCTTGTACTCACCATACAGAAGAAAGCTTGTGTTTGAGCTCCCGAGTTTGTTGATGGCAACACAGGTGTAGTTGCCATAATCTCCCTCAGACACATTAAAAAATGTCAGCTTGGAGAGAGACCCGGTGTTCACGATCTCCATTCCATCAAAGCCATTGAAGATTCTAGACATTTGAGAAAACATTTTTGTAGATAAAGAATATATCTATATATCGTAAACGAAGACAAGACAAAAGCACTTATTCACTTGAATATTGTAAATTATGCAATTTTTATATGCTTAGGACTAAGTAATAACTAGGAAAAATGTGAAATGTATTTCATGAATTTTAGGCTGGGTTGAACCAACATGGCTTAATTGAATCAAAGCAATGTAATTAATTAAATAAGCAAAACTAGGTTGAAAGCTGCAATGCACGATAGTTTTTGTGTCATTGGTCAAAAATTCTGTTTTCAGGCTGCAAAACATCTACTCCATGACGCAGACTTTGGCTAATCACAGGTGTTTTCAGACAGGTAGGGAGTTAAATATGTGATTAGCTGTGATTACTGATCGCTGTTAAGATTCCCTCATATGTGACTCTAGTGCGTGGCTTGACACAGAAGCTCGGAAATGTGTCTTCTTTTTTCTACATTGGCATGAAACGGCGTCATGTCATCTATCTTTATATATAACTTTTGGGTTAGGGTTGGACACAGAGGAGAGAGCTGCAGGAGGAAGGTGTGCATTTTCAAATTCTGGTGTTTTCTTCCCCTAATTTCAGCTCCTGCAATTTGAAAATCCAGATTTAAAATTAAGCACAGCTCTGTACAAGCAGTTTCTCGCTATTTCTAAACTCAATCAGCTGATTTCTGTCTTCCTCCAATCACAGCCGGACAAGTCCCAAGTATTAGCCAATCACATGTGAGCTGTCTCCCTCCTGTGTCTGTTTTGCGACCGTCCTCCACCTCTTCTCTGCCTCAGCTCTGTTGTCTGCTCCTAGTTTAATTTTCTGAAGGCATCACATTCTCAGCTCCATCTTCATCTTCATCACCACCACCAGTGTGCAGGCTCTGGTGACGTTTTCTCTATAACTGTAACTCCTAATTCATACGATCACTTTGCATAGAGATCCTCCTGCAGAGACCTAAGCATCAAAGTCTATTCCTTTTGTTCATATTTGAATATACATATACAGACATATATAGGCATAGACATATACAGGTGCATGTTTATTATCCAAGCAGCAATCATCATTTACATCACTCTTTGTTTCTCTGGATACACACAAACT
>JAPQRN010000007.1:19730100-19767219 GCA_037367275.1 Coranthus polyacanthus
CTCTCTCTCTCTCTCTCTCTCTCTCTCTCTCGGAGGTAGGGCCACAGCTGTGCAGGGTGACTCTGAGTATTCTTACCAAGCTTTCTTATCCAGCCCTTAGACAAATGCTGAAGATGAAACTGATAAAAAAAGGGAAACTAAAAAATGGCAGGTAGAATTCAACCCCTTTTGAGAAAATAAACAAACAAATAAAGGCAAGATTATTGCTGTCTTATAACTTACGTGAGGAATATCAAAATGAAAGCTTTTCAAGTTGAAGGTAGTCTATTTACATTTTCATGCCATTCCAAACTAAAAGCCAATAGACATCCCTGAATTGTAGTTTTGTTTGTGCATGCAGAAAGGATCCTTCACTATGAATTTCAATGCACTCCCTCAGATATGGATTTTAAACAGATAAATAAACATAAGCAACCAGTCACAGCATTTATTTTGATCATAAAGAGCGCTGAAATGGGCACAGAATAAAGAATCCCTTTGAATGGGGCTGCTGCTCTGAAAAATGCCTTGTTTTACATAAAGATTCTCAATCAGGCTGGTGTTGCACTACAAACTTGGTGGAAATGTAGCCACATGCCGCACAAACACAAAAACACAACACACACTCCTCAGCAGATATCTAGCGGTGCACGGCTGCACAGCAGAGATCAGAGTTTGTGATCTGAACTGTCTCTATAAAAGATTAGTTTTAAAGCCTTTGCTTTATTGGAAAACACACCATGGGAAAACATGAAAGATGCAAGAGAGATGCTAAGAAACCTGATTTAAAGCATTGATCTGACAAACATGTGCAGTATAGGGTGGTAAGTCACCACAGCACCATCTATTGCAGCTTGCTTTCCATATTTATCAAATATATAGACTACATGGGGCACACTGCTCCTACCTCCTTCTCTATATAAAAAAGACCACCTATAGTCTATACGGCCTTATAGATTGTCACCAAAACTACAGGAGATGATAAATATTACATTGCACTTCCTTTTTATTTTCAGTGAACCTGACAAAAAATGAAACTTGGAAGGCGGGGACTGTTTTCTTTTTCTCTACAGAGACAGGGACATGTACAGTACAGTGGTTTTCTGGCTTAATTAATTGTGTCCATTGAAAACAAGATAGCTTAACAAAATACTTGGTTGTTCAGTTGTTTGTGTGCACAAAGGTCATGTTGAAATGCTTGTGATGAAGCTCTGTTGCTGTACAACAAAAATACCACATTTGTCGTTATATTACCCACATACAAACATTCATTCAAATCTTCATATACGTATAAAACAGAAATATACACATGTACAGCTTTGGAAATACGTATGGGACCACACTTTGAAATGTATTTTCTGTCTATTCCTTTGTGGATCTTGGTGGAGTCAATGCATTTTCTTCTGGAGGTTGTAATAATGGTTGAAAATGCTGATTCCATATATATATATATATATATATATATATATATTGTCTATATATTATCTCAAAAATGTTTTTGGTCATCTAGTGTAAAATATGGAAATTTCACTATTTCAATATTTCATGTTTTTATACATAATTTACTGAATGTATTTTGTTGTTATCAGATTTTGCCATGCCCGTTATAAAATGCTCTAAGTATCTCAGCACTTTGATGAACTTCAAACAAAATTCTAAATGTCGAAGGGCTGTTACATTGAGTTTCTGCAGAAAAAAGAATCACAGGTGTTGAAATAATTACTTTTAAGGCTGTTTATATAAACACCCACATCCCCACATACACAGACAGAGATACATTGGAAAATTAAAACGGGAAGATGAAACATTAAAACATAAAAGAATTTCATACCGATATCAATATATATATATGTATTTTGATAAACATGCACAGGCAGCTACTGTTAAAATGTAAATCAAAACAAACATACTTTTCAGTTCAGTTTAATGCATTGAAATTGAAACTTGATCATTTCTGCACATTGTTTTTAGTCTCCTCCTACGTAAAAAATGTATTTAGAGGCAGTTATAATTGATTGCACCTTTAGGTTGTCTGAGTAGAAAAAAGCTCTTTTGTTAACATCGCAGCCAGAAAGTACAAAAAATCTAAAATAAAAAGCTGGATGCATTTAATGAGAATTCATGCTTATAGTTCCCGCAGATAAGTGAGTGGTTCAGTCCCACGCCTCAGAAATACGTGTCATCCCCTCTGGCCCTTCAGTCAATTCTGACAGACCTTTCTCTCCTCTAACCCATTAAATTAACTAATTATGGCTAGAAAGTACAAAAAAGTGGGGAGACTGCTCACTCTACTGTGAAACACTGCTACAGGTGCGGTTGGCCAATTTTATGATAATCACATAGAAACCAATCACATATACTCTAATTCTTTTACACACTATCTATTGGGCTGTTCAAGAGAGAATACAAAGCTTTATCCTTTACATTTTATTTTACTTTCTCTTAGCTACCAGCATTCAGTTGGAAAAAAACAGCAGAGTGTTTTAACTTGATGCTGCCTCTTATGTGTAATTGTCATTCAATGGTGATGCCATCAAATCCATTAAAAAAGTTTAGTGAACATTGTTCTCTTGTAGTGCAAGATTGTTTTGGTTCATTTGTATCACAGTCAAAATGCTACTTGAAACAAAAAGAGCAAATGGATAAAGTCGACAAGCAATCAGTGAACCATTTCTCTGATCATTGATTAGGCCCTTTAGAAATAACAGTTAGACACACCGTCATTTCTAAAGTAGACGGAGAAAACAGATGTAGTCTGTGGACGTATAAATATAACCCTAGTTTCAGGCTTTTCCAAACAAGCCTTAGATGCCTTAATGTCCATAAACATATTATACATAAAGGATTGTGACTTTGCACTGGTCCTGAAAGATAACAGTCAGGCTTACGACAAGTACCAAAAGAGTTAGAGTTAGAAGGGAAGATAAACAAACTGATGATGGCACAAGAATTTCTATATATGCATAGAATCATTGTTCATGAAAGGACACCGACAGACTGCAGCTTCCTGCACAGGATGTTGCTCAAGCCAGTAGCGTAAGTGTTCTCTAATCCCTGTACAAACTAGGGGTCGAGCAATGCCACACTTTTTATGATTATTGGTGTTGTTTTTATCCAATATCCGATGAACCACACATCTTCATGCCTAAACAACGAATAGATCGATTAGAGACTTATTAAAACATACTACAAGTGCATTTAAGCTGTGGCAGTGGCATGGTTAAAGTTTTGTTTGGCTTAGGCACAAAAACAACTTGGTTAGAGTTCAGAAAAGGATTGTGGGAAGGGCTAAGATAAGTTACAGGGTGATTGTGGTCATGGTTACAGTAACAAACACACAGTTATGGTTAGGTTTGGGCACAAAAACAACTCAAAATAGGACATGAACTCAGAGCTCCTGTGTTTAAATCCACAAAGTGTGTGATTCTGTCATATCCGTCCCCAACTGACATCACCTGGCCAGTCAGGCTGCACAGTTAATCAAATCACAATAACAATATCAACCTGTTATATAACTGCAAAAGGCTGCAGATTTTAGGAGGGCATTTGGGCTTGATCTTATTGCAGAAATGGAAAAAAAATAAGCCCAATCTCTGTCTTATGGTGGTATTTTTTATTTAGTGACAATGAGTAGAGAGTGGTACTGTATAAAACATGCAAAATGAAACTCTTTTTTTGTTTGTTTTTTTAAGTTTCTGTATTTTTTATTCTACTTTAAGTTTGTGTGTTTGACCACAGTAATCACAATGACTTTTTCACCAAACTGTGCAGGCCTAATAGCCACTTTTTACATGTACTTAGTCATACAATCACAAACAATGTCCGTAAACACAGGTCATTTAACCTTCTTCAAAAATAGGCCATTGTTGTTGTTCAGGCTGCCAATAAAATAACTTTAAAATGCTCTGATGCAGCCACAGCTGTCTCGATCAATGACCCGCCCACGGTGCTATCTGATTGGGTAAAGGTCACAAGTAACAGCCTATCAAAACTGAAATGAAAAAAAAGAACATTTATTTGTTTGTTATATAATCCTTCCAGTTCAGCCACAGGTTTAAGGACAGAACAGTGCTAGCACACGAAATGTAACTATTAGCCACTACCTCTGAAAACCCAACACCTACACTGCATGCTACATCAAGGCATATCAGACATACCATCAGCTGCTACAGCATGAATATTTATGTCATGGTGACCTACAGTGAGCAAGACAGATTATGAAATAATGATGTACTTCAGGGCACGGTGGAGCAGTGTTTAGCACTGTCGCCTCACAGCAAGGAGGTTCTGGGTTCACACCCAACACCGGCCGGCTGGGGCCTCTCTGTGTGGAGTTTGCATGTTCTCTGTTGTCTGTGTGGGTTCTCTCCGGGTTCTCCGGCTTTCTCCCACAGTCCAAAAACATGCACCTTAACCATAAAAGGTTAAACAGGTTAATTGGTCACTCTAAATTACCCGTAGGTGTGAATGTGAGAGTGAATGGTTGTTCGTCCCCTATATGTCAGCGATGAACTGGCGACATGTCCAGGGTATACCCCGCCTTCGCCTGATGTCAACTGGGATCGGCTCCAGCCCCCCCGCGACCCTCCAGAGGATTAAGCGGTTACAGAAAATGAATGAATGAATGAATGAGCAGTTACAGTTTTGATGTTGTGAAACCCGGAGAAGACAACGAGCATGGTACAATGTGAGCAACGGCTCCAGCGAGAGCCCATGGTTTTGTAATGCACAAAATAATGTTATGTTTACCACATAAAGTGGCAAGCCACAGTTCTCCAGGGGCATAATGCATCATTGCCTTTCAGTGAGTCAGCAGTTCTCTGATTCCCTGCTGGAAAAATCTCCTCATTAAGCCATTCTCAGAGATAATATATAAATGTACAACAGAAGGCTTTTGTTTTTTTCTTGTCAAATTGCTATACTTAACTAGTAGATAAGAGCTAATTATGACATTATCATTTGACGATCACCCTAAACTAAAATAGACACAGTATGCACTGTGACTAAAACAGCACTATCTACTAACTAACTAGGAGTGGAAACCACAGAGTAACTCACAATATGATACTATCAAGATACGTTGCCCACGATGACACAATACAGCAATTCTGCAATACTTCATAGATGGCAAGACAATCATCTAAATAGACCAAAGCAGGAAATATGTATTTATTCAATGAGTTGTGAATGTGAGAGGGAAAATTGTACAAAAAAGTGCAAACAGTTTTTGATTAGTATATAGTGTACAGTTCGTCTCAAATCTTTGTATACATTTTGCCAAAAATTTGTAAAAAATTCCTAAAAACCATGGCAGAAAGCTTTACTCTTGGGAGAAGTGTATTGATAAATGGATGGATGGATGTGTAATGGAAATGGATCTAGTGAATAATTATGTATGTGTGCTTGTGTGGACAAATAAGGTGGCGGCACCGTTCACAGACTTCTTACAAGAAGCAAACAGAAATGCCATATTAAGCTCTATTCACACGGGACCAGTTCTACCTGTGCACCTCCGAAATTTGTAATAATTGCAGAGGTTGTTTGTGATCTTAATCCTGTGTGGACCTGCCATGTCTGTAATTTATGACGCAAAAATTCCACTGCAAATGACCTACTCTATTTCAGCAAACACAGATGTCCTGTGATAATATTAGTCCCATGCGAATCAGCATCTATTTGCAATGTTTTTGTTTCTTTCACACATTTATTCTGCCTATTTCCTGGTTGAGACCTATGGAGGCTGCGTTGGCGATAAATTAAAGCTTTAAAAGTGTTTTGGTGCAAATTCAGGATTCTAATGTCAAGACATAGCATGGAGAGCCATTCACTGAAAGAGCAAACAGGAAAGCAAAATCCCCAAAAATGATGAGATGAATGACATGCATGGCAGTGAACAGTAAAGGAACATTTTCAACACTATTCACTATTCAAGTGCTGACATGTTAATAGTAAGCCTTGACATCAGATGTCAGTAAATTCATGTAAAAAAAAACATCCTTTGCTTATCCTGTGCAAATGTGCTGTGTGAAAGACATTTAATTAATTTCTGAATCATCAGAGGTCCCATGGTCACACTGCCAATACAGCTTACATAAACTGTGGTAAATTCTGAGAAGCAAGAGGAGGAAAAACGTTACATGAAAAGATAAAACCAGCTTCAGGTTATTTGACAAAATACTTTTTACATCCGTCAGCTCCTCGATCAACACGCATTGTGCTATTGTATGAAATACTACTATAACTGACAAAAATTTAAACCATGATGTTGATCATAATGATCTTAATATTCACATAACAGTAGTGGATGGAATCTCGCATGCATTTGTCATTGATTTTGATGGTTTCCTGATAACTCTGTTAAAATCTGTGATACATTTGACTGGAAACCCGACGATGTCCACGTGTGCCGTCATTCTAAGAAGTAGTGATTCTGGTAAGTCATATTGGCAGGGGAGTCCATTCGGAGGAGCTGCAGGTTTTAATAAAAATATCAGTATTTGGTGCCAGCGTATCAATACTGTATAGCAAGAGGAAGAAATGAAATATATTCCTGTATTGATATTTTGTCCCTGCCCTAATACTAACATACAGAATGATGAATAAAAGGAACATAAGTCTACCATCGGTCACAACAGACTGAGATTGCATCAGGCTGCCACACTCCCAATGAGAGTTGTATTTGTTGTTTTGCTAAAAACAGAAAAAGCAGCTTGGATGAAGATCTGTCTCTTAAATTTAAGTGAAAATGTGACAATGTTCAACAGCGAATATGATTGGGGGATTTATAATCAACGGTTCTGGAAGCTGGAATCAAAGGGAGCCTAGTTAACACTCCTCCATTGAGTTATTTTGAGGGACTTTTTAATGTATAACTCATGAAACACTGCCTTTTGGGTTACAGTGTTCTCATAAATGACAGGACAATGAGCAGTGTCTAGAGATTCTTCTTTTGCTGTAAGTCCAGGACAGAGGATCAGAACGTCTAGCGGGTCCGGTGGGAGATACAGCCGACACAGTTATCGGGTTATGTGTTCTAGGAGCCTGTTTTTAGGGAAGACAGATAAAACATACAAAAGAATACAGGATCCAGGTTCAAAGAGAAGGAACAGATGACACAGTCATTTTAAGTCATACTGTACACAGGGTTCTGGATTAAACTAGACATTCAGACTTTACATCAAATCCACCACACTGAATAATTCTACCGTGCTGTGAATACACTAAAAGAAACAATGTTTTTCAGAGCAAAAGTTGACATTTGTTGTCATTTCCGAGAAAATGACAACAATGTCAAAAAGTGGCCGATTTCCCAATGGTGAAAAAACCTTTAAAATATTCTGTAATCCACTACTGGATCCAAGTTTGAGAAGGACCTAGATGTGGTAGAGAACTATCCTTGTGTGACAAATTTTCAAGTTGAAATGTTCTGCAGATTTTGAGTTACAGGCGAGGACAGACAGACAGACTGCAATACCCTCACCAGGGCGAAGGTAATAATATATTATTTAGTCTTTCTGAGCTCCTTGAGAGACTATACCCTTATGTGTGTCCATTCTTTCTGCAGTGCATTCACTAAAGAAAAAAAAAAAAAAGATATGGGAAAAGAACTTTCACAGAATTATGACTCAGATTATTACTACACTGGACAAATAAGTTTAATCTCTTTTTATTTGATTTTAGCACTTGTTCTGTTTCATATTAATATTTTATGGCGGAATCGAGACTGATAACGGCTTAACTTTTCTCATAATTACGTGAAGTTTTGATCTTAATCTTTTTCTATTTGAGATCTGCACCTGAATTGTGCTTCACCAAGTATTGGCTGCGTCATTTCCTAGTCAAGCAAATATGTTCATCCATTCAAATCTGTACTAAACCAGTTTTTAACATTACATGCAGGCATTCATGCAAACTTAAAAATAATTGCACCTATGTTGTCAGTTCATCCCAGGGGCAAATCCGCATGAGGAGTAACCGACCGATGTAACAAACTGCAGGACGGCAGCTGAATGCCAACCTAAAGATCATCTCAAATTCTGATCCAATATTAACATGTTTGTGCATTTCTTTAGAAACTATGGAGTCTGTTTTTGAGTAATTGATGAACTTTTTGTCTGCTTTGTCCCCATTAGAGGAAAAGAAAAACATTGTACTACTCTCATGTTTCCAATATTTGATGGCTCAGAAGCTCAAAGAGTCCATCTTGTTGTTTGCTGTCATCGAGTCCATTGTTGGGAAATTAGAAAAAAATAAAGCAAGACAGAAAATGAATGTGGGTTCCAGTTTTAACAGTGACAGGATGGCTTTGGGGCTGACTGACTGCAAGAACAAGACTGAATGTGACGAAAGAAGAAGCAGCAGTGACGCTTCGAAAATGATGGATTGATTGACAGGAGTAGCCTTGACTGAGTACAGTACAGTGGACAGATCCAATATTCAGCATTTTATTATTATTAATAAAAATTTAAATATTAATTTATTAGTATTAAGTACTGCTATTTGTTTTTTGATCTGATATCTGATAAAATAAATAAATTCTTAATTCATTAACAATGCTATAATTGTCTGTCTTTGCAACTCAAATCTGTGACATATTGAGAAACTGTTTTCTGCACAATAATCTGGTGCTGCTGAACTGCAACGACTAATTAAGACTCAAATTTCAGGATAAATGTAAGTTTACTAGTTTTAATTATTTCTTTACTGTATTTACTATATATATATATATTGTATGTATAACTCCAGGGAACTGTGTTGTTTTTTTGTTTTTTTTAATTATTTTAATTAGTAAAAGTTGTATTGGATTTTGTGTTACACTGAATTATGTTGCAAATATAAGATTTATTATCTTGATTACTAAGTAGGGCTACAGTGAGTTGCTCATTATTGTGAAATAAAGCCTATTTACTAAATAAATCAATAATTTTCCCAAAAATATTAATATGAAAATGATTTGAAAATAATTTTATCGCCTGAAAAATAAAATAGTCTGTTAGGTTCTATGGCTGGAACTGCACAGAACAGTCTGTTATTTAGACATTACAAGCACATTGTCATCAGCGAACAATCAGAATCAAATATTCACAAGGCTGTGTAATATCATCAAAAGATACTGATTATTACATTTTCATATTACGGTTGACTGTAGACCATTCTGCCTCTATCTGTTCATTTTAACAGTAGAGTTTTTAGTAGAGCAGTGAACATGTAGTGTAAATATACAACAGTAAAAATGTAGAGGCTGAACAATGACACTGTCAGATGTTGCTACATTTGTACTTTCTGTTACATCTTCTCACTTCACTTCACCAAGCTCCTCTCCTGTCTAAAGGTAATATAGCAGAAGAAGTGCAGTGCACTCTTTGCTTAGTATGCCAGGCATATAGCAACAGTCTAGAAAGCTGAAACAGAGCAGAACAGTATGCCCCAATGCTTTTCTTCTTCTTTAAACATTCTGTTTTATTGCGTCTTAGACACTGCATGTCACTCAAACCAGAGCGTCCAGTGTCATTATGTTGTTAAACACAAAGGATTTATGATGCACGACAAGTTGAGCAACATAAATATTGATGATCCTCTTGTGGATCAAGCAGTGAGCATAGCCATGAGCACGTTAGAACAGACTGGGAGGTCTGACTCAGTCTTGTGTTGTTCATATACAGGAGCTGAGGGGTTCTGGTACTGATAAATACCCCACTGATGACAAGAGGAGCTCCTGGGACCAAAATCACAGAATGACAACATGAGCCAACAGAAAGATAGTCCAGTCACTAGAGCCCTTGCCTCAGTTGTGTTAGATATCAAAGTCCCCAGACTTTTGACTCTTTGACCCAGGGAGGGTGGTTGTTTGCAGGCAGATGCCTCCTCTTCTTTAAACAAAAGAGAGAAAACAAAGAAGTCCACCAACACCGGTGAAAGCTTTTCCAGTGTGATAAACACACCCGCAACAATAATGTATGCACAAACATGTAGCATTTTGCAAAGAGGAGCCAATCAGTGGCCCCTCTCCCTGCTTATCTCCTTACAGACAGGTCAGGCAACATTTGTGTCATATTAACATTTCAATTCCCAGATCCCTGCATCAACACAAAGGACAGCGCAGATGAAAGCACAAAAGCTCTGGCTTTTAAATGTAATTCATTATGAATGCATGCATCTTGCCTGATTAAGTGAAGCTTGGACACATTGAAGTCCAGAAATAGAAAAATTCCTCTAGGGAGGAAAAATGAATAAATGCCATTGAGCATGTACAATGCAGCTAACCCAATTCTGGACATCCTGTATAGCATTGCATGCTTGTCTATGCATAATGCGCCACACTATGTTAATGTTCCCTGCATTAATCCTGTCATTCAAGGGCCTCCACAACATTTAAATCCATCCAATTACCCTAATTAATTAGTCCAATTACAACAGGGCCAGTTTATTTTCCTGCAAACAATTAGGTTGTAATGATGATCTGGAAACAGGTAATGATGGGTAATAACTGAAGCGAGAAATCCAGCAGGGGTCAAACAAAGTCAAAGATGGTGTGATAGACACAGAGGGGGTGAGAGGAAGAGAGTCAGGGAGAAAGAAGGCGACAAGGAGAAAGAAATAGGAGGAACAGTGGGGAAAGTGTTTCTGTTAGCAGGAAAACATGGCAAACAAGTTACCTGAAGAGGAGATGAGTTTCCAGCTGACGGAGGGCTCTGGTTTACCGCTGGCCTGGCACACCAGAGTGACATTGGAGCCCTCATTTACCACAAGGTCTCTTGACAGGTTGATAATTTTGGGTGGAACTGTGGAAGAAAATTAAAAATGTATTAGTTTCCTCATGAATGTTACTAATTTAAAGGACAACCCCATTGATTTTACATGTAAGAATAAGCCAGCGGTAACAGTTTCAGATCGTCTGTGTTTATGTCAATAATCTGGTCTCTGAACCTTTAATACTTGGAAAAACTGTTTTAAATTCACACTGATGCATATGTATACACAGAGCATACAGCAGTGAAAATACACTATAATATCAAAGTTATTAGGTGAATGATCTGATTAATTCATGATTTTGTTTTTTTTGTTTTTTTGTATTACCTACACTATGCTTAATCAGAGAATATCTTTGGATGCTTGAAGATTTAATAGGTAACAGGTGACAGTTTTAACATCATAATTGTTTTTTGTTTAGCATACTGTTTTTTTCCTGCATGAAAGTCATCAGTTAAAAGGGAAGTCTCAGATGATTAGTTGTTGCAATTTTCTAGTCTCATTATTTGGAGTCGACAAAGTTTCTTGGTACATCCCATTTCCTGTAAATGAAGGAGCGATTAGTGAGGATACATGAGACCATCCCTCGCAGACAGACGCACCCCTTTGTAGGAAATCTATTGCAGTTGATCATCAGATGGATGTGAAACTGTATCACAGCGTCACTGACGTTTAATACAGAAGTGGACATAGGAATGAGAACAGAGCCAGATCTGCTTTCCGATTCATCATCTGGTGAAAAACAGATTTGAGACTCTGATTGAAAAGAAGGACAAAACTTTTCTCTGTGTTAAAGAGAATGTATACTTTGCATGTCTTATAATCTGCAAAATGTTATAAGATGTTCTAATCATAGAATTATTAAATATTGAATGTATTTGTCTATTAAATTAAAGCTGCTGCCAGTGAAATTCTGAGCAGTGAAGTACACACTGTGCAATGACTGATCTGCCCACAGAATTAATACAGAATGCAGTTTTTAATAAATGTGTAGATGTTTATCAAACTGTTTAAACATATTTGCACATTCATAAAACAAAAGGCAAGTTCCCAAACATTCTAGAAGCTACAAGTGTGGAAATGTTTTCGTTTCGTGATGAAGCCATAATGGAAACAAATCGTGAAGCCAGTCTTTACATCTCTTCTTATAATGCACTACAGAAGGATTTATGTTTTGTTTTTGTAATGTTTATGTGTTTAAACAGGTCACACAGATATACTGAAAAGATGCATGAAATAGTAACTTTCATGCATCTTTTTCTGTGCAGTAACACAGAAAATTGAGATGCATCGAGGATCGTTGTGCATTTGAATAATTGACATGAATTGTAATGATGAATATTTTTTAAATTTGTGATATAATAGATCCGTGTAGAGTACTTGTTAAGCCTCCAAACAAACAAAAGAGATAAATAACATTTGCTGCATAATGTTGTAGGAAAACATAAAGAATTCTGTAAAAAATTATTCTGTATTGATGTTGTGCGGTCCACAGTGTTCTGGTGGTCAGTCGAATTGTTCAGAGAAATTCATCCAGAAAAGATACAGCTGCCTAAAAAGTGGGTCAAGGCTACTCCTAAAACTACTGTGATAAACAGCAAAGCAAAATCTGATGAATCTTTAAACAAACTTTTCTTCCCTAAATACAAACATTTTTAAAGGCACTTTTACATAGTCACTACACATTTGTTTTTTTTTTTGTTGAGTTTGCTGCAGCTGCTCTGTCAATATCTGTATCTATATCAGTTGCCTACTGGGAAGCTTTTAGATGTAAACACTGACTACACCTCAGTGTGCTGCTCGAGGGTAGAGAAGAGCTGTGGAGGTGAGTGGGAGAGGTAGCTACAGGGATTCAGATTCCTCTGGGAGAGGCTTTTGCAGCTCGAGCTCAGTCTTATTCTCCTACACGTGTGAGGAGCTTCATGCCTGTTTAAATTTGAAGAAACGTTGATGCCTCAATGTGATGCGTAGGGGTTGAACGATGGTTGAGCCAACTGAGGTGAAAGTTTGGTATGATGAAGAAGAAGCGGCGGCTGCATTCACGTGTGAGACACTCTTTATCCATCTTCCATCGACGGAAACAGTTTCTGATGAATAATGCACACCGTTCACTGGAGCAGTTGTTTTTGAACATAAATACATTAATTACACTCTACAACAAAACAGATTTCCTTTTGACAACATAAACTCATTATCCTATTTTGCAGCAAACAAATAGATACAATCGATAAAGGAAAAACATTTTTCATATGAAAGGACAATCAGTGTCATATTTAATTCACTCTGCTGACAGAAATATAAAAAATCCCCAGAGTAGATAACATAATGGAGGTTAGGGACAGTATGGATTATTTGTCTATATCTACCTATACCTGTCGGGTCCTTCTGCAGTGATGATGATGTGATAAAAAATACATTATAACAACATCCACAGACCAGCTTACAAACTGATGCCATAATGATCTTTATATATAATATGATGACCATCAGCGTGACATTTGACAATTTATTACATTAATTTAAATGTTCTGAAACTAATTCATTTTCTTTCTCACCCTACATTAAGTAACACGAAGACATGTAATGAGATAATGTCAAATACAGTTTAAAAAAAAGGAAAAAACGTCTCACTCTATATCAACTGCATCTCAACATGCTTTTTCTTAAACTACGTAATGTAATATGTAGTGTTTATTACCCATGTATCTACCTCAGCCCCATGTCCAGTTTACAGTTCTCACTGTCATACAGTCTTGACAATCCATTGCATGTGCAATAATAATTGCTATCTAGTAATAATGCCTTTCTAAAACTTAGGGTCAGGACCCAAAATGGGTCATGGAACCTTTTTTATTGGGTTGCCCATTTGTATATTTGTCCATGTATTTGATTATTTTGTTCATTTTTATTCATGTTCTTGATTATTTTATTCATTTTCTTGATTATTTTATTCATTTTTGTTCATTTATTTTGTTCGTTTTTATGCATTTTCTTGATTCAATACTTACTTTGTTCATGTTGATTTAATATTAATGTTAATATTTTGAAGTTTGGGTCTCAATGAGATGCTGCATGCACTTGAGCTAAAAATGTTTGGGAACCACTGCTCTAATGAAATAATAATTTTATGCTATTGTATAATAATTCTAGATTATGGTCGAATAAATGCATGTTTTAAAAAAATACCTATTTATTAGTTAATGTAACAATGTGTATATAATGCTTCTATATAGTAGTTTCTTAATTTAATGTTGCTCTTATCTATTGTTGCACTTTATTTGTTCACTGACTCTGAGATGTATGCACAGTGAATTCCTATGTTTCATCATCTTTTTTGTTTATTGGCAGGGCTGTCATTGGCTGCCAGTGTCAGTTCTCTGCTGCCTTATTCTATTCAGCAGCACTATCAAAAGTTGTAGAGCTCTGATGAAGTGAAGTAAGCACAGAATGACCTAGAAAAGAAAACCTGAGCTAAATGTTCACTCCTCTTGCCTTTACTCATGGTCAGATAAAGGTAAAATGTTGAACTAACGACTCTGAAACGGACAAGATGAGGTGCTCTGGAAGCTGCTGGTTAGGTGTTTTTTTATGAGCTGGGACTGGAATGCTGGAGATATAATGTTCACATACTTTCCTGGGTACTACGTTTGTTACTGAAGGATTCCACTCGGGGGCACTCAAGAGAACTCAGACCAAATGGCCAGAATATAAACTGCCAGAATAGCACGAGACAAACAACAACCTAGTAACACTCAAGGAGGTTTCTATGTTGTTAATTCTGAGATCACAGCAGAAAAACTACAAACTACAACAGTGCCATTGTAGATAGTATGTGAGGCCCTTAAAGCTGCAGCACTTGATAGTTTTTTGGCATTGTTGGGTAAAAATTCCATAATTACCTTTCAGTATGTTGTAATTCAAGTGGTCTGAGAGGAAACAAGAATTCCGATGTGGACTCTCTGAGTCCACATCTCTGAGACTGTAGAAAATGTAGTCTGTGATGTCAAGTTTGTTTAATCACAGGTGTTTTCAGGTAGGAAAGGGGATTAAATACTTGATTGACAGCTGTAATTACCAGTCACTGTTTAAATTTCCTCAGACGTGACTCTGCTCTACTCTGTGGCTCTAGACGGAAGCTTGGACTCTTTTCCGCAGTGGTGTGAAACAGACTCATGTCATGCATATTCATATTTAGTCTTTTGATTTGGACTGAGAGGAGAGAGCTGCAGAAGGAAGGTGTGCATTTTCGAATTCTGGCGTTTTTTCCCCCTGATTTCGGCTCATGCAGCTTTAAATCGAGCATGTCGAGGCAAAACAAGAAACAAGCAATAAGAAACACCACCAGTATTTCTGAATGTCAGTAAGGAAGTTGCTGACACAGTGAGCCAGTCAGTTTAGCACAATGGCTGGCCGTCACCCTCAGCTTTCTGATAATAATAAAATAAAGCAGTAACTCTCACATCGCTCCTACATTCATCTTACCTTTTTCTGCATAATGCATTTTCTGTAGCATTAATTTCCAAGCGGATGCAGCACATGCAAGGCAGCCATCACGTGCACGCAAACACATAGTTAAAAGGAATTAAAAGGGGTAAACCAGCTCTAGACTCCAGGTATAGACTAACACCATTGTTGTATTTAAAAATGTATAGCTATTTTGTAATGGCTGCAATAATCTGATTACTTGCTTGAACAACCATGTCTGTCACTACCCTTAGCTCTGCCTAAAGGTCACAGACAAGTACTGTCTCCAAAGTGCGGGACCAAAATTAGGCTCTGAGTACTGTCGCTAGTGGAAACCTGTTCAGAATCTGTGAACATTGTTTCACGGCACAGCACATCTCATTAAATTCTGATGATGGGAATGCCCTGCAAGTCTTAAAATTGTATTTCTTTCAAAATACTTGATTGAACATCTGAAGAGAGATAATTTCACTTGCTTCCAATGCAGTTCCACTTGTTAAGAAGTCTTGTGGATTACAGCGCAGTAGTGAATTGATTCTAAATAAATTATTTGAAGCAAGTTCAGTTGTATTGTGTTTGAACTATCTGTATATACTAGAGCTGCAAAAATATATAGATTTCTTGGGAGCCAGACAATTTTATGGTGATATTTTTTTTTTTTCTCTAGGCGGACTGCTTAATCAAGCTGTCTTCTAAATAAACTATTGGACACAGATGTTCTCAGGCAAGTCCCTTATATGAGTGGCCTGGTGTTGTGTGGCGTAGTATTAAAGATGAAGTGTAGTGGGAAGTGCAAAAAAAAAAAAGAAAATGGATGTTGCTCTAACCACTATTTCCAGTTTCGTCTTATACAGATGCAGGACTAACTCAGGAAAAAACAAGACCACTTTCTAAAGTGCTTTATGTCAATGCAAAAGCAGCTTTAAGGCAACAAAAAAAAATCTGAGCTGTTCCAACTACTGTAGGTGACGTCAAATAAAATGTTTCTCAAAAAACCCTCCCTACTGCTTTTGTGCTAAACTTTATAAAGCCATTTTAAAAGTGCGTGGAGAAAAATACCTCTTCAACAAACAAAGGATAGATCTATAACACTGAGCACAAAGTGTTCAGCAAAGGTATTACTAACTCCACTGAGCGTGCTGCTCTGAAGTAAAGACAGATGATTACAACCAGGAGTATAAAACCGGATCTACAATTTGAAGATCAAAGAGAGTAATTTTAAATGAAACATATCGTATCGTTACTACATCATGGTAAAAAAATACAGCTTGGATAAAAGTTCGAACAGACAGATCTGTATAGAAATATGCCAACGTCACAGCTGTGTGTAATATTAAGAATAGTTACAAGTTGCCATCACATCACATCAGTGTTAACATATTTGACTGGCTCTGGGTCAAAGTTGCTTGCAGTGAATATTTTAGTGCCACTGCCTATCAGAAATGATTCAAATCACAATGTAGAGGATATTCCTTTGCATGGAGCTCGTTCCAATAAATCTGATACTACAGCTGGATCACATCAGTGTTGTGTTTTAACAACAGTGTGAAAATGAGAGCCCCATGCAGCGAGCGTATAACACACTGTACATGATTCATAGTTCTACAAAAACTGAATAGAATTAGACCATAACATTTTCTGGACTTAAAAATAGCAGCATCAGTTTAAACTGATTTTAATCAAGATGTCCCCACTTATCCAAAGGCTATTTTGATTCTGTATGAAAGAGATCGCTCTCTTAGTGTAAACAAGGCCCACTTGTGCTGAACACACAGCTCAACTTAAAATATGCTTTATGTAATAAAAAATGAAGAGGAAAATATGGATGATGCGCAAAAAGGCAAAGTGAATTCTAGTAGGGTAACCTAATAGTGTGAAATATCCAGTAGTGGAAGAAGTCTAGATAGAGAAGTTTAGATCCTTCATTTAAAGATGCTGTGTAACGCTTGTGTTGGAGTCTGTTCTGGTCATGTTTTGACTATAATAAACTCCATTCGTAATGTAACAAACTTTCTCTGCTGCTTATGTCCATGATAACAGCCTCAATACACTGGATTCTACGTAGAAGACTCTGGTCTAGATTTTTCGCTAAAATCCTTCAGTGCTTCTCTTCGGCTCGTCACAGCTGCAACATTAGATACTGTTAGCTTATAAATGTAGTGAGCTAGTGTCAAAAAACATCCAGCTCCCAGCAGAACACAGATCACGACACAAACTTGCATCATATCCAACTAGATGATAAGATGTGAGAATAATGTTTCTCTAAAAAGTCAACTTTTCATGAGTACAGAAAAACTGCCCTGCTCTTCAGCTTTGTGATGATGCATTTTCCAGCTGATGAGAGGATTTTATTTACCATAAGGAGAAGAAATTCTCAACCCATAAAGGAACACTTCATCTTTAGTATATAACAAACATTCTAGATGGAATAGAAACATTTGGACATGCATAGTTTTCACTGGTCATGAAGGGGATGGAAAACTGTAATCTGAAAACTAAATGAGGCTGTCAGACAAATGTAGCGGAGTCAAAAGTACAATATTTGCCTCAGAGACGTAGTGGAGTAGAAGTATAAAGATGCATAAAAGTAAAGTACTCAAGTAGCTCAAATGTGTACTTACAGTACAGTACTTGAGTAGCAGTACTTAGTTGCATTAAACCACTACCTAATTTAATAAATTAATTGATTACTTAAAATACATTTAAATAAGTTCTCATTTCCATCCATTTTAAGCAAATAACAAACAACATAAAAGCCTTGAACTTAAATCCTTCAATTCACATTCATTAAAAAAAGCCATTATTAAATTCATTAGTAACACGTTTGACAGCAGTTTTGTAATAAGACATCATGTCGGCCTTTGAGACTTTGTGGATGTCGATTGTGATTACAATATGCTTGGCAGCATTTGACCTCCCTCAAATATGACATCAAAGTAAAAAGTGTAACACTGATCAGCCAATTACTAATCGGTCAGGACCCCCAAAAAATTAGCATGTTGAATGAAAAATAAATTAGAACATGGCCTTATTTGCATTTGAGGGTGAAATAAAAGAGGCCATGTCCCTGAAGAATTCTGTGCTAAAGAGGAATAATATATATGGGCATAAGGTTATTCAGAGCCAATAAGTGATTAGCTAATTAAATGTATTATTGACTATGCTTTAGTCCTCTTTTAATGGGATTACTGTTGTAAGGAAAAAGGTAAAAGTTGTCTTTGTGTGGTGTGTTTACACTCACATTTAGACATGAATCACATCACAACAAAGCTCGAGACGTCTCTGAACATCTCCAAACATGTCACAGGACATCACAAGACACAGTCAATGGCTCCGTGTGACAGTAATGATTTCTTCTGGATGCCTTCTACTCATTAAGTTTTCCTGAGTAAACAGTTTTTCTTCTTTTGCTGACAGATCTGTCTGTGCCATCTCTTTGTCATTTCCATTTCAAAGTAACCAGGACACATCTCTATTTTAACATTTGAGGATCATCATTTAAAAAGTGTGTGAATAAAGTGTCACCAGTGCTTTAACTTGTGTGAGTCGCATCAGACTGTTTGTAAAAGACAAAATCTCTATGAATAATTTATTGGATGTCAACTTAATTCCCATTTACCCTTCTTGAATGACAAAAGCATCCAGCTACTTTGCCAGTGTTTGCTTCTTTTTAGATGTGGTGCAAGAGGCCATGGCTGCACCTCTGTTTGTGGAATCCAAAGAAAAGTTTTTTTTAATGTGAATTCAAAACAACCTGTCAAATTCTGGAACTCACAAACTTTTCTCTAGTACAATAAAGATTACTAGGGAGTACATAATACATTATTTCCATGTTTGTTGTGACACTGCGTTATGCTTGAAAGTGGAGATTTTGTATTTGTTATGAACAATGCCGTTAGAAAATTCTGAAATGTGCGATAACATTGTTCAATGACATAGGTCAATGACAATATGATCTAAAAAAAAGTTTTTTCAGCAGCTCACAGTGGAGCTTCTAAAGGGGTCAGTTTTACAGAATATCACAGTGGATAAAGAAGGAAGTTCTATAACTTTTTAAAAAATGTCCATGTTCAATGTTTGTTAACGTGTATGCTTTTAATACTGAACAATACTTTTTTTCTTGATCAAAACTGAACTTTCTCAATGTGCTGCACACTCATAAGTCACTGGAAACAAATGTAAAATGTCAGTAAAATAAATAATATTTCTGATTTCTAAATACAGAGTGAAAGTGAGAGCACAGACGTTAAGTCAGTATGTCCTCCATCGTGGGAACTCTCTGTAAATTTCTGAGAAAATGTATTCTCTGAAAATATTTGTAGATACTTTTTTCTCTTTTTTTTCTCTACTTGGAATTTTTTTTCCCCAAGTAAATTTACCACTTTAATCTCGGACTGAATTTGTTTTTCCCTTGTAAATTTGTGAGCTTTTTCTCAGAAATGTACCACTTTACTCACAGAGAATATCCAAGTTGTTTTTCTAGTGAATTTACAACTTTTAATCTTGAAAATTGAAGAAAGTTCTAAAAAAAAAGAATATAGACTCGATCAAAACATGTCTGTCTTAAAAGAGTTGCTATTATCTATTAAAAATATCCACTCTGTCTCCTGCAGTTGGAACTTTCAGGACTGACAGTTCTCAGTGAGTGTGAGAGCAGCGTCACATGTCAACTCATCATCAGCCAGACAGAATCACAAATGAGCTGTGAACGTGTTCCCTAATCGCTAATCCTCACTGGCTGCTTTTACATCGGACTTTTTTTTTTTTTTTCTTTTTTACCAAACATATATGTATCACTAGCAACACAGGGTGACTTTCTTTGCATTAAAGGTTTGGCTACCACACTACTACGCATCCAGAACAATATTCAATATACAGTTTCCATTGTAAAGGTTCCTGACACGACTCCAACACTAAGCAAACATCGAACAGCAATGGTGAAAAGTATGACCAGAGATTTAGTCTTTTTCGACTGATGACAAGGTTGAATTGTTACTATATGCTGGAGCAGAAAATAAAGCTGCATACACATGATACATGATTTTTTTTCCCTGATGAAAGATGACAGCATTCATTAAAGAAACGTGGCGATAGTTTAGATCACACTGCAAGAGAAGCTCACAGATGTCTGCTGTCTGCTGGCTTTGAATAAACGTATAACGTCTGTAGGTACCTGTGAGGTGGTGGAAAACAAACATGTGCACCTGCGTCACCAGGGTCAGCAGCATGTCCAAAAGTCTCTTTATTTTCCTGCTGTAGGTTTAAGGAAACACATTTATCCAGATGCTGCCCGACATAGTGTGGTCTACCTGTTTCAGTAGCTTTTGAAGACCACAACAAAGCCAAAGAGAGAACAAATCCTCCAACTCCAAGTCATGTGTATCATTGCCTGCTGGATGTGTAAGCAGGGAAATGTTTGCTAACATATTAGCTGCAAAGCTTCGAAGCTGTGCAAATAGTGGAAACTGTATCTGTATCTGAATGTTATGATTTTTGTTGGCCCTCAATCCATTATTTCCCCTTATTGTCACTACTTTGCACTTTTACATTTCTGGTGTATGTTTGCAATTTGTCATTTCATGTAAATTATATGGTGGGGAAAGGTAGTGGGAGAAATTGTGGACTTGCTTCAGCACAAAAAAGCTATAGTTTGACAGCTCATTGCAGTGTAGACAGTTGCACAATACAGCTCATTTTGTACATTGTGCTTTGTCCAGGTGTCTACAATTGTGACTAAGAGAGAAACAGTTCAGACAAAAAGCTATCCTTCAACCACTCACTCTAAAAAATTGTTTTCTATAAAGCTTGCTTTCTCTTCTAGATGTTCTTAGACTGTATATACATATGCTAAAGGGACATGTGTTTATCCAGTTAGATAAAACATCCAGTCAGGCAGACGACCCTGACTTTGACCTGTCTGTATATGGGGAAACTAAAAGAGAATTTTCCTACAGGGATTGATTGAGTATAACACATTAACAGTAGGGATGGTGTCTACACTGTTCACACGGGTCAGATTTATCCAAACAGCACAGCGTGGACACTCAGCTGTGATTTTAGGCGTCAGGATTAATGAGTATACAGAAGCTAGGATGAAAGGAGGATTCATCAATGCACGGAACAAACATCTCTCTCATTATTTCACAGCACATCCAAAGCAGGATTTCTAAATGGACACAGGAAAACAATTTATTGTGTAGTGTCACATCCAGCAAAGACTAGCTCTTTCTCTTATTTATATAAAACCACATTATGGTGACAGTCATGCCACTTTTTCTTTTAATGACGCTGCCAAGGGAAGTTTACATTTAATGATGCAACAATAATGAAATATCTTCATTAAAAGTTAACATTATTAACAATGCTGTTTAAGAGTTCAAATCAGTGCTGCATAGTGTTAGCACAGGGGGTGGGTGACAATAATAATTGTAATTATATATTGTCGTATAGTGCAGTTAGCATGGTTAAGGACACAGGCACATATTTCAAAAGGTCTGTGTTGAAAGAAAAAAAAAATGATTCAAATATTGTAATTTAATCGATTTACATGTAAAACGTATAGAAACTGTTTTTTGTTTTTGGTGTCTTTGGTATTCTATATCATTTACATGTGGGTAGTTGTTGTCAAATGGCATCTCTGTGCTCCACTGAAAATGTACTGCATAATCTCTCCATACTTAAATATGCACTTGGTGGGTTGGTATGGTTGTATGTTTAGCAAATATTAGGTGAGAAATGTGGATATGCACACAACATATTACAGGCTTTAACGCTTGCAGGCAATAATGTTAGCACTCGGCAAGTCAGTGCAATCTGAGTAGATGATCTGCAATGACAGTAACGGAGTATGAAAATGAAAATGACCTCAGTTTTTATCTTGTCTTAGAGGCAAACAATGACAGGCTATGAAACCCAAAGGAAAATACACTTAAGGAAGAGTAAACCAATATAACCAACCATCTAAAAGTCACTATATATTGTGTGATATTGTTTTCATACATACTTTCCAATATTTCTGTGTTTGCAGTGAATGCATGAAGACATAAAATCAGCAGTTTTTTTATTCTTCCACTTTTAGGACTTCTGGAGTAACCTCCACCTGACACTGGGTGATTTAGTCTAAACAGTATATCTCCTTGGAACATGCCTTGCAAATGTATTGGTAACCAGGTTATTATTTTACTATTATTTTTTGAAGTAACATTTCTCTCTTTATAGGGTTTATCCTTAGATGTAAAAATAGTTTGCCATTTTACGTTTCTGCAAAGTACGGATACATAAAATGTCAGTGTTTATGAACCACATATTAGTTTCATATTAACATTTCTCAATGTGTACTATATCCATGTTTAGTGTTTTACCTGCTCTTTCCTCAACAGGCAGGCAGGGATTTTTCTAACTGCAAATGAGACGCAGGTGGGGAAAGCATTACCACGCCTTCATCCCTTTTTACAAGCAAGATATTCTAACCAGTTCTAATAAGCGTATGACTAGAAAGAAAATGACAATTACCATGTTCAAACTGTATCATAATTGGTTTTACTGTTACTTAAACAATTCATCAAGTAGGCAAAATCAGGGAATACATAACAAAGTTACTGTGATCGCAGATTTACTGATCATCTTATGTCCCACAGTTTAGACAGACAGCGTTATTTGTTGTTGGTCTAGAAGAAAAAAATTATCAATGTGGCCCTTCGAGAACATTTAAAAGCCTCCTCTCTACACCAGTAGAGTTATATTTCTTGTTAGAAAATAGTGTTTTCCATCACAGTTTTGATGAGAGCTGGAAGTGGCACACAGTTTCATGGAGGTGGCCTCTGGTAATTCTCTACAGAGGAAAAACCCTGGCAGGAGGTGGTTGAGGTTGATGGCAGATTTATAAAATCCAAGACTTTGCCACCAGAGACTGGAGTTTGTATCCCAGGTCTGTTAAATTTTTTTAGGTTTAGGCAATAAAACTGCTTTGGTTAGGACTGGAAAAAGATAATGAGTCAGTTTTTTAATCACATCTTTGTGAAGCTAGGGTTAGCAACCCTAACCCTGATCTTTCCTTAAACAAACACTGTCAGTGCCTAAACATAAATGTGTTTGGCTGTGATTGGTTAAAATACTATGGCATCGATACACAAATCTAGAAATGTTGATGAATTATGTTTGTATTCATAAATGTTGGGATTATACATATCTGTGGTTTGCCAAAATGGACAACATTTTATTCTGGCAACTGGGTTGCTGGTTTGTGGTTTGGTGACATACATGTATCTGTGGCAGAAACAAGAACGTAGAAAAACAGTAAAAATTGTTTATTCTCAATGGTCTGTGAAGAAAATAATCCTGGAGAGCTTCTCTTTTTACATCACCTGCTGAAGGAAGATGGGCTTCTTTCAGGTGGCAAATACTTTATTCCATGTGTTGTGTGGTGGACAGTGGCAACAGCAGCAACAACAGCAGCAGTACAGTAATAGCTGTACTCTACACACTAGAATGTGCCTCAATCAAGTCACCAATTTGCTGCTTTCACTGTTACCAAGGCAAAGTGCAGTTATGACTACATTCAAGTTTCAGATTCAAACTCTGAGTGTATGGAGTGGTAAAATGTTCCATTGTGGTTAAATGTTTTCGCTCTTGATGTGTTATGTGTCCATGGCAGTAGCTAGCTCCAGGTACACTATGAGTCCTGTCAAGTACTTAACATAAGCTTTCAACCATGCCCTGTATAGCTTCTATATATATAACTTAAAAAAATATGGCACACAAATTCTATTCAAACATTCTTCCCCTGAGTAAAATACAAGAATTTACGTTTATTCACCTATAAACAGGGATGGGTATCGTTGAGATTTAAATGCGATACTACTACTCTTACCGATAAGAATTTGGGCATTGATGTGATTAAGCTTTAAACACTCCAGTCAACGTTCTTTAAACCACTGTGGGTAACTCTGCTGAGATCTAGTGTCTTGTAAATAATCTATGAAGTCATCTGAATCAGACACCGTGCTTGATAAGTTATTATGAGTGGGCAGAGTTCCAGGGACTGGCTATTCATACTGGAGAACCATCCAACAACCCTCTGATCAAATATTCTAAAAGATCAGGAGGAGTGCCAGCTCTATATAAATGAGCTCTAAAAGCACAAACAAGTGCTTATCTCCTTCACAAAACTTGACATCACTGTGCTTATGAAGCAAGTTTCACTGATCATGTCATTAGAGCTGCTGGTTACGTTACAGATTGTACTTGAACAGTACATTATGACATTTTCTCACTGTGCATATGGATCTCCATGAATATGCACACATACTATATTCAAGTTAGTGTCTGAGTTTGAAGAAAATCATACCAGTTGGCATATACATTACAAAAAAAAACATCTTTAAATTACCCTGTGAAAATGACATGTTTGTGCTGACAACGTGGTGATGCACAGTGTTATTTACATCATCAAATAAAACTTATCAGGAGCATGTATAAATAGCCTTCCTAAGAATATTGCCTCACAGAATGCTTTAATTAATTCTCTCATTATGGGGTGTAGGGTGTTTTTATTGGACACAATGCCATCTGAATGATTAATATCTCAAAAACAATGACTGAAGACAACATCAGATAGATCGCTGAGACTGATGACTAATCTGAGGCAGGTTTTCAGATTGATTATATGAAGTTGATCTTTAAATGTCATCATTCATAGATTCAGTCTTCAGCATTTCCAGGCCGCTGCTAGTTTCCCCACTTTACAACTTTATACATACTGTTCAGTAGAGGTTAGTTAGCATAGACTTTTTACATTTGCTTACACAGATGTAAGACAAATATCTTTCGCAATGGAAGATGGAATAGAAGCCGTGGATGTTAATTAGTCTCTTGTAATGTGAAACAAAGATCCTCTGATGGTTAAAAAGACCATCCAGGAGATTCTGGTTTTGCACAGTATTGACCCCTTTGTACAGTTACGCACCAATCAAAACACTCGATGCATGCAGACAGGAACACCTGCTCTGTGTTGCTCTTAAGACTAGACCTGCATGCTTGATTGCATATGTGTATTAAAGGAATACACAATATAACAAATTAGAATTTGCACTAGTATTACATAATTAATATGCATGGTTTTCCCTACCATTGTAAGACTTAAGTGCAACACTTAATTGTTTTTGTGCAGTGCCTAAACTGAAGGAACTGAGATTTCACTGCAGTCCTGGAGAGAAAAGATAGCAGATTAGCCCGAATATCATACATATATTTTCTTGAAAATACGATTTTAAAACATTGGGGTTATTGATTACTGGCAAAATTGGCAATATCAGATACTCATTTTAAATGGGCTGAGCACCAGAGTAACTACTATATTTTACACAGAGCTTTGCATCATGAGTTATTTGTAGCATCGATGTTACCAGACTAATAAGTAATTTCAAGTTTGTTTATGGTGTGTGGTTAGTCTAATTTAACTGACAAGAGTTTCCTGAATGTGTAATGTGATTTGCTGTCCTTATGAATGAAAATGAGTCCCGAGCATATCCTAACATCTTATCTGCAGAAATCCACAACTAAGACTTACAGCTGTCACAGATGATGAACTCAGAAAGACAGTGTCAAAACTGCTAACTTTCACAGAAAATGATTCTGAGAGGATTGAGAGTGAGAGGAATCGCCTCACTACAGGAACTTAGTGGGCTGCTGGTGGCCACAGACGTCCGACCTTGCAGTAAGCCTCAGTATACTCATGTCGTTTTGTATGGCGCACTGTTAGAAAAAATGTGACAGATTACTTCAGAGTATGGAACATAATTCTTAAATCTCAATGACCATATTTGTTTCTTTTGGCTTATGTCTAAATATTGCGACGGTGTTTGTCCAAACTTTTATTTTTTTTTATCCGATGTTCTTCCTGCACCAAAGTTGGGTGCTGCTTCATTGAAACCTCCCATGAGTCTGTGATGACCTGAGCCTGTGAAACCCTATAAAGCATCCAGGTCTTAAACTGAAAGCAGCCTATCTATAGTGTGCAGATGATAGCACACTATATATAAAGCTGTGTTACAAAGTGATGGAAATATAAATAAAGAGTTTGTGCATGTAATGTTAACACATATGAATACACTTAACAGGGAAGCTCATTTAGTTAAAACCTGCATGTGCAATTCTGTTAGATAATATAGAAGGTAGTGTTTAACCTTGTTGAGAGTGTTCCCTTAATAGCTAAAGAAAGCACTAGCATTGTAAAGTATAATCTATATGTAAACTTCCAACCTCAGCTGTAGATACTGTATAATCAGAAGATAATGTGCTTGTTTAGACCTGCCACCTTGAACAAAGCAGTTTCTTTTGCCTCAATTAAAGGTGATGCTTAAAGTAAGAGGTGCTTTCCATGTCCATGGTTGCCATGGAAATAAAACTTTCCTCTTACAATTCGCCAGGTTGCAGGAACATACACTGAGAGACAATGAAAACGCAACACTGTTTCTTCCTCATCTAATATCCAAACCAATTTTCATGCTCCCAGGACAAGGCCGATCATTCACAGAGCCCAGTTGGTCACGTCGTTGTCACAACCTCGTGACAGTGGATGCATTAAAGCCCAAATGGCGGCAACTTCATGAGCACTCACTTCGGCCTCTAAAAGACCTAAGGCGCAGTTCCTGTTGGCAGTCGAGGAACGCGGCATTCGTCCACTGCAGCAATTCCATTTCAGCGTTTTTTTTCCTTGCCTTTATATAGAGACAATAACCACTCCTTCATTTAAGTCATTGTCTTTACTATTATTCTCAGTCTGTACACTATACTCAAAACAACAGAAACTTGGATCTACTGTCCTGAGTAATCCTCATGATGACAACTGGAGCATGCCATCCTGTCTTGATGGTCGTTTTCACTCATAACTACACACATAGTTATGCATAACTCACACATAACTACACACTTCATGAACCAAAATAAACACAAAACAAAAGTGTTGCGTTTGCATTGTCCTCTCAGTATATATACTAAAAAGCCCCTAAGTACTTCTATAAGTAAAATAAAAGCACTCTTTGCTTCAATGCAAGAGACTTCTTCATGTCTTTTAATCAGTCAAGGAGTTATAAAAAAAGTAATTTAATATACATTTTGTTTTAAAGTACAGGTGGTGTTATAATTGCATTATTTCTATTTGGCATCGTGTTGTTGAGGAAAATGAGAGCATAAGCAATCCAATATTCTCTATTATGATCCTGGGACTGGCCTCTTAAGCTACACAGATCATCTGCATATCAAACAGGCAGCATTTAACCGTCCCATTAAGTACTACGTACATACAGCACATTGCACCTAGCTGTCTACTGCATCTCCGTGAGGACACTATCCCAACGCCACACATCATCTTAGCCAAAGGATCTTAACATCTGGTATTCCCCATTAACCTCACCTAACGTAGTGAAAGAGAAACACACTCCCCTCCCTCTCCTTGAGCAAGGCACTTAGCCTCTAATTGCTCCAGTGGAGCAATGAATGAGGAAATGAGATTCAGGAAAGAGAGTGAGTGCACATGGCTTTGCTTCATGGCAGCTCTGCTTTGTTCACTTATGCCCTCATGTGCTGATGTTCAGGAATAACACAACCATCAATCATATGGTCTGAATCACATGAAGGAAATCACAACTAAAACTAAAATATATAACTAATCAGTGTGATGCAAATGAAAGTGTACTGAGGCGGATTAGAAGATCTGGATGTGTCGAGTCCATGGGTCATTTTTTTATTAATGCTGATACCAGTTTATTGCAGATGGTAATATAAAGCCGCACCTCATTGACAATCCATCTTAGCATTTATCATTTGCATTATTGTTTATTATAAACGGTAGCTATGGCCAGGATTCCCAGAATTCCAAGAAAGAAAAGAGACGATGGAAAAATATTTGTGTTTCTTTTCTATTGCAAAGAAAAAAAAATGTTTTGGCCGTTTTATGCTTTTTTTAATAGATACAGTTAAGATTGACAGGAAAGGCAGGGCTGATAGGTAAATCATATTTTCATTGTCATCATAATATAATATGAACATGCACGTTAAACACATTGCAATGTCTTGGTCAAAACTAATTTGATTTGATTCTAATTTACTACATACAGTACATGTATACTGTCACAGTCTAGTCCCACAAAAAGTTTAATCTTTGAAGGTCAAGGTCACAGTAGACCATTTTTTTTTACCAGCTTTTCATCTCCATGAAGATGAGGATGGTGTGCTCTTGTGATTGTTGGAGGAGGTGGAGTGGTTTCTAGTTTGATATATAAAAGCTTATAAAAAGTCAGAATGTAACATACCTGTTAACAGTTGTATTTTAAACCCAATTATTTAGATAATAAAGATCCACCTATTTGTACTCAGATGTCCAATAAGGTCTGAAAAATCTCCAGAGTACTTTAGTTTGTAATTTTGAAAGTTGAAATATGTAGGAACCATGTAAGGCAGTAGCAGTCAATATTTTGATGTAGAAATGTTGTGATTACCTTGGACGAGGATGTGCACTGAAGTGGTTCTCGGTCGAAGGCTTGTCTGGACCGCACACACATACTGCCCTTCATCTGTCATGTCCACGTTTTCAATCTTGATGGTAAACTCCTCTTGATTGAGGGTCACCAGACTCACTCTGGGATCCACCGACCATTTGTCTTCTCCGGCATACAGTATACTTGACCGGTTCAGCCATGCTGTGTGTGTGACAACGTCCCCCTGTGCACACCTGTAAAGAAAGAAAAGAAGGCCATTTACCAAAGGGAACTGGTGGTTATTTTTAGATTACGATACAAAGTTATAAAATGCAATCTGAATTCTCGATTTATGTTCAAGTAGAATAGAGTAGTTTTGAAACACTCCCAATAGTTGTTTCAATAGGAATGGGCAAACCTTCAACCAGAGAAGGGGAACTAATCGGGGAAACCAGCTGGTGCAGTATTTGGCTGAAATAAAATCATGGAAACCCTCAGCTTCTATAAAGCCTTACTGTGAATCAGGACTAGGTCAGAAGATTTGGTAAATCTCTCCACCATTATATGCTTATATTGAACAGGGTTATTATAGCTGAACACTACTACTAGAAGTAGGAGTGTGAAAATAGTTTCAGTAACCAAATTAAAAATGTGTTTCCCTCTCAATTTACAATGGAAATTGAGGATTTTTACTTTAATTTCATTTAGAATAAGAATAGGTTTGACATGTTTTCTTAAAAAGGTTTTCGAAAAGATGTGTTTAACCTTGTTCCTATAATAATAATACGATACGGGACCTTTAATAAACAATAGTTTTATAAATCATACTGAGTGTAGCACCTCAGTTGCAAAACCCGGACACAATATTACTACATAATAATATTCTGTAGAAATAAAAATATTAACTGCATTTGAGCGATTAGCAATCAAGCCCACATATTGACAATTCTTCAAAAAGCTCAGACATATTGCACATATGCAAATGAAGCTCTCAGGCGTCAGGTTTCTTTTGTTAATCTGCCCACACACTTGGTTTGTGACATTCAGCAGTGATTGAGACAATGAGCTGAAACTACACTGCTGTGCTCCACTGCAATTACAACAGATTGGTTTCACCAGTCACAAAATGCTGCTTTGATACAGGAGCTGGGTCACTGACTTTCTCTACGGAGCAACACATCTGCTGCATTTTCATGACAAATCTTTGGATCAGACTCAGCAGAAGTACTGCCAGAGCTGCAGGAAAAGAACTTTCAGGTGACTGTGCCAATTGAAATTGAAATTTAATTTTGCACAAACTGTGCGTTTGACTGCCAAATTCCCGTTTATCATCTGGGTTTATTTAAGTCTCAGTGGCCCAATTTTCCTGCCGATGTACAGAAAGTGCAGGGGATTTAAACATCAACAGTTTGGAATGGTTGCGATGTAACAGGGGCTTAGTGTTTTGCAGCTGAAAGACTCTCAGCTCCATTTGCGCTGTCACAGCTTTTGTTACGACATCAGTCACTTCCACTTCACTGGCAGCAGTAGGGTCAATGGCATCCTTGGGGCATTCATGGTGTTATGATGGGGAAAGGAGACAAAAAAAAACTGGTGTGTATGTGTGAGTGTGTGTTTGTTGTGTAATCAATAAACCGGAGCAATGGCTTTCAAAAATAATGGATCACAGGGTATGTGAGATGGTGGGTTATCAATTTACTATGACAGAGTGGATTCAAAGTGGGGCTTTCATTTATAATGGCTACAGTAAATTAATTTCTCTGTGCTGTAAATGTATTCTACACACACACACACAACTAAATGTTAACGTTCATGAATAACGTCAACAACAGCAGCAAGGCTAGCGGGGGGTTGCAGGGGGTTAACACCATCATCTCACAGACAAGAAGGTTCTGAGAACAACAACTCTGAGGGCAACAACTCTAGCTCAAACATTAAGCCAGAGCAGAAGTACCTTAAAGTGTAATACCACTGCTAGATGGTGGCTCTAAGTGACTTCCATTGAACTTGAAGTGAATATTTCATTCTAGTCTTATTTGCTTTATTTGGATCCTCTAACAAGGGTGTTGGTGGTCCTTTTGTAAAATATTCCTCTTGGTGATATGATTTTAGGGCTAAAAGAAGGCTTTGATGTCTGCTGTGTGGGTTTTGATTGACAGGTGTGTTTGATGGCTCACTCACTTGCTGAGCATCTGTTTATTTTGTACAGCTCTAATGTAGTTGTGGTTAAGAAGCTACACTTATTACACTTAATGCTATACTTAACTACACTTAATTATTTTGTTACACTTATGTTTCATGAAATGTGGTGTTACGTAATTACAATACCCAGGCTGTTAGAATAACTTAGCTACATGACTGACCTGTGTGTGGTGACGGCAGCCACTGTAGAAGTCATTTATTCTCTGTTTTGTATTTTCCTTTGTCTTTACATCACCATTTGTGAAGATCCATCTCATCTACCATCTCACCCCAAAAGCCCAGCCATTTGCTAGTTACATTTTTTAAGTCTTTGACATGACTTTTGTTCACCTTTTGTTGTTTCAATGTAACCAGTATAAAAGCCTCATTGCAGAAACAGTCAGGCAGACAGAATAGTTTAGGTTTTAGTTGTTTATTTCCAACATGTAAAAGAAATAGCAAAATAATCATACAAGTAAACAAGCATA
The DNA here is from genome assembly GCA_037367275.1 of Coranthus polyacanthus. Lineage (NCBI taxonomy): Eukaryota > Metazoa > Chordata > Actinopteri > Kurtiformes > Apogonidae > Coranthus > Coranthus polyacanthus. Next base: position 19,761,437 of record JAPQRN010000007.1, read on the forward strand.
AAAGATTACAGGCAGATTACAAATGAAATACAACTGCCCTGTTGCGTTATACCTTGTCTCCACTGGAGTGAATAAAATTCAGCCACAATTTCGGACCTCAAGAATTATTCCTCTACAATATCCCGTTGTTGGCACCTCTCTGGACCTTTTATGTCCTTTTAACTAAGTGTCCTGGCTCAATGCAGTATCAGAAAGTGAGACGCTTGTTGTTTATCACATCATTTGAGTCAGCCTGGGAGTCCCCCTCCATCCTAATAACAGGAACTTATTCTCATGATTTTTCACTTTTCTTTCATTTGGTTAGCTGTAGTTTTTGTGCTGAAACAGACTGTTGGTGCTGGGTGACATTATGAAAAGATGTGCATGGATCAGGCCAATGAGATCATCTCTATTACCACATGAGAGCTGACAATAAAAGTCATATATATATATTCTTTGCACTACAGACTCCTGTGTATCTGGTATACTACATACGCCAGCGACCCACATCAGACACTTTTTGCTGATGCTCTGCTTGTCTGTCTATGCATGCAATTGGTTTCTGGAGGTTCCAGAGGTCTGTAGGGAACTTTGTTAAAAAATTCTGAGGTCTGAGCTCATGATATCTTCTTTGCCTGAAACTTTATAACTCCCACCTTCACCCAGTGACATCTGAGATCGTCCCCAGCCCTCCACAAATTTGCAAAGGCTAAGTAGGTAAAGATAATGACAGATTGGATCAACAAAAGCAGAGTCTGATATCTTCCAGCTGCGCTCAACCTGAACCTTTCCTTTGAAATAAACATACTAGGTTTTGGTGTGCATAAAATGATACTGAAATGAACAGAACTCTTAGGTCACCTAGTGATTTCGAAGGACATGCGCTTGTATGTACACTTGTGCTCACTCAAGTGTAAAGACTGAAGGCTGAACCTTTTTTTGGAAGTGATCCAAACCATATCCACTTTGATGAGTGGAATATCTCAATGTCCTTCCTTGACCATTATCTTAAGAGACATGTCCTCTGTCTAGAGGTATTCATCACTAGGTATGTTAAAAGACAAGATAAATAATACTCTCCTTTGAATAATAATGTGTGAATCTGAAAATCAAATCTTTGGGAGGTTGTAAGTGTTTGAAAGCTAGAAATCCAATACTAAACACTTTTGCAAGATTGGAACTACGTTTTGAAAGCTTTGATAGGCTGAAAAAACACTCAAATCTTTTTTTGTTTGTTATTTTTCCTTCTTCAGAACTGTACTGTCACTGTTTGCCATGGTTCACCTGGTGTATTAGTTTGTTTTCCAGTTTTGAAGCCTTGTAAATAGTGATCTGGAAACGAAGTTTAGGAAGGGAAAATCTTTATTTTGAAAGTTTTATGGATGGACATTTGAAATCTACTGCAGACTGTTTTGAAAAGAGTGCCACAGTTGTGAAAAAGGAAACCTCAAACACAAAATGATGTTTTCAGAGATCTGAAAATGCAATGTTTTTTTTTCAGCCATAATGTAACCCTCAGTCTTGGAACCCCTTTTGTATTAGATCTAGAGTTTTTTTGTTTTTTTTCAGTTTCAAAATATATTCATCGTGGTTAAATTTCATGTTTATTTTTTTGTTAAGTTCATTAAAGTTCCGTTGCTAATTATTTTTAATGGAAAAAGCTGGGAGTACCAGACTGAAAATGTTGTCAGTGTTGTCAGAATTGATTGTTCAATACAAGGATTCACTTCCTTTCTGGTAATCAGAAAATTCATTGTCATGAGTTTCAGCGATGGCTTAGACCACATTAAATGTGACAGATCCATATATACGATATATGTGATGATACGACGGCACTAATGTAACAATGGTTTCATCTCATGTCAGACAAACAAAAGTGGTTGACACATGGAGTGGATGTTGCTTAGAAACAAAAAGCTTCTATCGAGATCTATTGTCTGGATTTCCTTCACATTCTTACAAACAGAGTTTGTGGAAAAAATACAATATTGCACTGAAAACCCAATGTTTTCATAGTTGTATCATAGCAGACATATAATGGACCTGTGATGTTAACCGTTTGATGTGTCATCAAAGTAAAAGGTAGCATCAGATACAATAGGCCTATATTCAATAATATATGGCGATTTCTGCTGGTGGGAAGCCGATGAGAGATCACTGTTGATCGCTGGAAACATTGTCTCGTCTTTACTGCAATAAAAGTAGCACTGGTTTTTCTTATTTTTTATTCTAGCTTCATCCTCTGCTTTTTCATGTTATTATATTTGAGGTAGCAAAAGAAGTGTTTTTCATCAAGAAGAGTTTTTCTCAAAACAGCATAGCAAAGTACTAAAAACATTCCAACAATTATTTTTTTTCCCCCAAAAAAATAAATCAGACTTTTGAAAGGATGACACAAGATGAAGGTGTGAATGTTAAAACAAGTTTTGAAATTGCCCAGTGTTATCATTAACCAGTAAGGCCTTCTGACACATGTTGCAGAAGGATTTAAATAGTGTACAAGATTTAAGAAAAAATTACGATGGTATGAATCTTTAAAAAGAAAATCTTTGTTATCCTCTGCTTACTCCTTCAAGGTCAAAGCTGAGGTCAGTGTCTCCGACTGAAACATAGTCTTCAGTAGTTTTGATTTAATTTGAGTGATATCTGGTATCTGGCACCTTGTTTACACTACTGTCCAATTTCCAATTCATGAGAAACAGGTCATGTTGTGTACGTGGGAGTACTGCCTCTCCGAGTGTGATGAAAGAATACAGAACAGACCATAAGACTGCAGTCGCTGGTGCTTCGATAATCATTAGATTCTCTGCCGAGGTACAAGAGAGAGAAGAAGCATTCACAGCCTCCTTTGTTGAGCTGTGAAGCACTTACAGTATTTACAGTTTGTCACTGTTCATGTTCACACAAAGCCTCAGTCACCTGCCTGATTGTGTGATGAAAGATCCACAGACAGCTGTAGCATCACTGTACTTCTGCAACCATACCTAAAGCACTAAATCTGCAGAGCTTGATAGTTTTTTTGTGTGTAATGGACAAAACTTCCTTAATTACCTTTCAGCATATTGTAATTCAAGTGGTCTGACAGGAAACAAGAATCCTACCCACTTCTGCAAACACTGCTCTTGAGCTGTAGAAAACCTACCCTGTGAGGCAGACTTTGTCTAATGACATGTGTTTTCAGACAGGTAGGCGGTTAAACACGTGATTGACAGCTGTAATTACAGATCGCTTTCTAGATTCAATCAGACTCTACCTCTCTAATCCATGGCTCAACAAGCTTGGAAACTTGGAAAGTGTCTTCTCTCTCATGTCTTTTGATTTGGACCGAGAAGAGAGAGCTGCAGAAAGAAGATGTGTATTTTCATATTTAGTTTTTTGGTTTTTTTTACTTCATCTAACACTATCTTCCAAGTTGTTCATATCAGAGAGCACTCTGGTTTGCACAAAAACTATGGCAGCATGACACTTGGTAAAAGGGTTGTGCAAACCCATCAAATTTTGGAGCAGATCCCTAAAATGTGACAAAGGTTGGAATTGTTTTTCACTTTCTTTAACACTGGAGAGTGATTTACTCCAAGGCTAACTTACAACCAAAGAACTTATATTGATAACATATCTTCTATTTTTACTTTTGTTCTGTGCTCTGGGCATCAATATTTGGGCAGTGCGTTTGTAGCTGTGGCTCAGGAGGTAGAGCAGGTTGTCCACCAGCCAGAAGGTTGGCAGTTTGATCCCTGACCCTGTCCACATGTCGAAGAGTCCTTGAGCAAGACACTGAACCCCAAGTTGCTCCCAGTGACTTTTTCACTGGTGTATGAATGAGTGTGTGAATGGGTGAATGTGACACATTGTAAAGTGCTTTGAGTACCATCAAGGTGGAAAAGCGCTATACAAATGCAAATCTGTTTAATAACAGCATTGCATAATGTGCATGGGCAGAACAAGATAGAAAGGAAGCGATTCTGGTTCCTTGTGCTCTTCTCTCTTATTGCACTACTCATAGCGTGATGCATTCCTGTCTGGGAGACAATGCACAGGCACCTGTGTCGCCTCTAATACAGACCTGTCCTTCGGATACAGACAGCAGAGGAAGAGGAAGCATGTGCTTCGGTTTTGTTTCTTGTAGAACATTCTCATAGAGTTATGCAATGGTGAATGCTGGTGTATGTGTGTTTTAGAGCATAACTGCTGTGAGAAAAATCTGAAAATAACATTTTATTTTCTATTTCACTCGATCATTCTCTCTGTGCCTTGTTCACTGAGCAGAGACGAGAGGCAAACTTTAAATGTTACATAGTTTACCTTTAAGCTAAACAGTAGCACCAAATGGTGAAAACTTAGGTCGTAATATGTGGGTTGTTTGTGATTTAATATTGTGGAATGAGAAGGAGAGTGGACTATTGGCCTTGGGGGAGGTCTGCACTCTCTGAAATAATTCTGCTCATGCCAGGTCTCCAGTTTTTTTTTTAGCTTTTACCATTCTATGTGAGTTAACCTGGGGCACTCCAGTGTTCTAAACACTTCCAGGCTCTGGCCCTTATTATGGATCTGCTCCAAAATGTAAGGGATCTGGTAAAACAAGGTTCTCCGTGCATCCTCCAGCAGAAACCGGCAAAGGAAAAGAAAGAGAGCTGGAGTGCACTGATAAATTCAGGGCCTTTAATGGTACAAACACACTTCAGACTGATGTTGCAACACTGTGGTGTCTTCTCCAGAGTCAGCAGGGGTTCGTACGACCCTTTCACCAAATTTCAACAAAATTGGTACAATGATCTTGCTGACAGATGGACAGATGGACAAATGAGACTCATCGCATAACCTCCTTGGTGGAGGTAATTAGTGGAGCTGAAGTAAGACGGTTAGCTTCATCTATAAAGGTTACCGCCACACCTCAGGGAACAGCTCTGATGCTCAGTGCTTAAAAGTGGCCACATTCTGTGACAGATGAATGCACAGCTGGCAAAACAAGACCCATTTCCTATAACCATTAAAAAAAGAGAATTTATTTTCAGAGAAATTTAAGAAAAATATTTTCTGCCATTCAACAAGAACTCAACAGGAAGTCAGCCAGCTCATATTAAACCAAGTAATTTAAAATGTTCAGAAGCTACTTAAAAGATTATACTTTCAAATATATGCATGTGTGTATATACATTGTTATGTTATTGTTATAAAACACTGTATGCCTCACCAGATAAATTCCCTCAGAGCAACAAGAAGAAAAAAAAAATGAAGGGATAAATATGTAACATACCATATATTTTCCTCTTATCGCTCCGGCACAGATGGCAAACAAAATTTAATCCAGACAAATTGTCAATCCTCTCAAAACCATGAAAAGAGGGAGTGGAGATGGGAGATTGGGAGGTGAAACTGTAACTGTGAGTGAACAGTGCCTCAGCTCTCCCCATGTGCTTTCTAACCATAATGTGTGGATCATTAAAAATACATGGCACTCCTTGCTCCACAATTAGATGTTGCCAGTACACTTTGTTTACACTGTGGATCAGCTGAGTTAATGTTTAATGTTGTGTCATCGGGAGAGGAATATGACACTCATCTCCTTGATCATTCTGTAACTGAAGAGCTTAACATCACCTCCTAATGACTCACACACTCTCGGAGGGAAGATGTTTAGGAAGGTGTACTATCCTGTGTGCCCTAAATACAACAAAGGGACATATTTTGTCCATGTTTGTCATTTTGGAAATTTCTTAATGGGCTGCAGGTTTGGTTTTGTGATTGGGAATTGCAGCAGTTTGTTCTTTCAAGAGCTTCGTGTTAGAAAAGGTCATTTGTGTGCA
>JAPQRN010000007.1:19767319-19782986 GCA_037367275.1 Coranthus polyacanthus
AGCAAATGTTTTATGGACTCCAGAGTAAATTGGCAAGCCATAATGATAAATATATGGAGCACAAACAATTCACTTTAAATTTTTGGTATATGGTTTTATCTTCTGACTCATATTTAAACTCAAAATGTATTCATGTAGAATAAGGCAGACTGTACATGATGGATATGATGGCCTAGATGACACAAGAGTGATTATAGTTTGAAGGTTCTTGATTTCAGTTTAGTTTAAGTTATTTTTACGAATGCATGTTTAATTTTTATATTGAGGAATTGTTTCATTTGTATGTAGTTTGGTTTTTCAAATTTGATTTCTAGAAGCTGAAGACAGCAGGATGAAAAGACTAACTATGATTTACAAATCCACTGTTTATTAAAGGTCTCAAATTGTGCGTGCATTTTACACCACCAATCATTAATGTAGCTTTTATCTAGTTTTTGGAAAACTCTTTACATTTTTATTTCAGTTGACAAAATTATTGTTTCACTGCTAGTTTTAGCTTCGGTCTTAGATTTCATCAACTACAATAACTCTGGGCCATATATATATTTTGTTACATTACTCTCTCAGATGATCGGCATGAGGAACCACATCATAACCACGTATGTAAATTAAACTGCTGCACGAAAAAAAAGACAAAAGGACATTTAAAAGACATTCTATTATACCTGCCACAAAAGTATACACTATACACTAGCGAGTAATTAATACTGACAAGTTTTGTTGTAATTATAAACAAGGTTACAGCTTTGCCCTTGTCAGTGTGTAGAGAGGTTAGCAAGTATGTGTATTGTCATGGCATGGACATGGCAAATATCAAGTGACAACCCACTGCTGCTCTGCTGAGTTTAGAGGATTTTTAGTTGGTCACGTGTGACGGTGCTGAGCAAGTCAGGCCACACAATGACATCATATGTAATGCTTTGGGAAATTTGTGGATTTTACATTAACATGAATGTCCACGATCATTTTATGTGGGATTTAAGGTGACAACCCTCTGTGTTTATCGGAAGTCTGAGGAAGAACCTTGTGCTCGAAAGGTTACGGGGCAAGTAAAAACCTTCAGCTATTTGTTGTGTGACTCTATCTACTTTCTTCCCCACAAGATGGTTTTGATCTATGTCTTCATTATCATTTGTGTCGGGATAATTTTACATCAATTTAATGTTTTACAGTATTAACAGACAACACAATTAAACATCATCATGTCCATTTCAACAAAGCAACAGCAACTACATCGGCAACATCACTCATGAAAAAACTGTTAGCAGAGGAAAAAAGGACTGAGATATCACATGAATGCAGGCCAGAGATGTAGCCCATGACCAGTTCATCATAGTTTCCAACAGGTTAATGCATATGGGGCTGTGGAAGTAAAGTGGCACCTGCTCAAACTAAGAGCAACATTTTGTAGTGGTACTCCATAAATGCAAGGTGGTGTAGTTCATGTAAACCACCCCTCTGTTGGTCACTGTCATATATATATAAAGATGGACGCCGCAATGTTGTTTCCTCCAGTTGTGTACAAATGAAGCCAAAATCCTGTTGTCTGTGTGAAGTTGTCAAAAGTTGAACTACACAGGGTAATATGTTATCATATTGTGGTCCGTTGTGCATCGTGCATCCCATTAATGACGCATCCTTGATATGAACGGTTCCACTCACCCCTGTGGAAATGCAGCAGGCACTGCTGAATGAAACCAGTTCAAGAACCTGTACTAATTTGGTAGAAAAGTACTCACACACACATTCATACCTAGGGGCAACTTAGAGTCAACCAATAAACCCATTAACCTGCATGTCTTGAACTGTGGGACGAAGCCAGAGCACCCAGAGGAAACCCAAGGCACAGCCGGCAAGCTCTGTGTTCAAACCCAGGGCCTCCTTTTTCTTTTAAGGAGACCCTCTCATTACTTAATTAGTAATCAGCAATCAAATGTTGGTGAATTCAGCTTGAATTTACTCACCCTGGAGCAAATATTTTCACCACTTTGGTACCAGAGCCTGTCCTTGCCTTTGCAACAATACAGCAGAATTTACACACATACATGGTCAAATTTACAGGCCTAGAGTAATGGTCAATTGACGACACAGTCAAGAAAATCTAAATGTAAAAAGAGCATACCGACACACACATATACATGGAGTGTGCAAACATGAACTATGCATAAGAAGACTGTGTGATCACAAGACTGCAATTGTTGTTGCAACTATCTTTTTATATTGTAGATGTGTTTATATGTTTCTTATGGTTTTTATTATGTAGCAGACATCCTTTTTAGGTCATAGATGTTATTTTATGTCATGTTGCGATTGTTGGGCACATGATGGATAACAAAGTTCAATTTCCAATTTAAATATCAGACAATAAGTCAAGACAATAAAATGTTTTTTTTTTATTTTTATCTTATATACTAAGATGTATGTCAAAACAAAATAAATTGCTCAAAATTTACTGTAGCTGGATTTTGTGGTCTGTAAAAATCACTTCAATTGTACTCAAAAAAATTATTTATAATGTATATAGAAAATTATTCAGCAATTCTATAACATTTGCCAATTGTAGGCTGGCATCCTGCGGGTTTTAATTCTAGTCATAAGACAATGGAATTCGGCGACAGGTATGGAAAAAGAACAGGACTGAGATTCACTGCTAAACAACACAGCAGGGTTGCTGTTTGGAGTTTAAGCCAAATCTTTGTTTTTTGGTGTCAAAAAATGTCAGATTCTTCACAATCTGTTTCCATTTGAATGACCTGTCAAGACATGTCAGACAGAGATTTAGGCTACAGCATGACAACTGTGTAGAGAGATAGAAGTAGATATACATTTACAAGTTTTTAAGGTATAATGAAATATATAGATAATTGTTTTGCTGTAAAAGAAAGTTTTGCAAGATGGTGTTTAAAAGAACTCAAGTGTCATTTCTGCTGTTATTTGTTTAGAAAAAACAAGAAAAATGGTGACAGTAATTGATGAGGTTACACAATTCAAATAACTCTACTCTGGATATTTAATAAATGTAAAAAAAGAAAATTAGAATTCAAAACAAAAACAAATGGAATCGGTGACCTTGTGTAACATCCTTGTCTTATTTCATACTGTGCTGTTTTACTAAACAACCACAAACAGTTATTTTTACCCTTTATTTAAGTTTTGCCTGTATAGTTTTATCATTACTTAGTCATCTATGTCTCTGCGTAGGAAAGTGAAAAATGTGTCAATTATAATAAAGAGACTGACTCATCCACAGTCGTTCTTCACATTACTTATGTGAAACCTATTATTTCAATAGACTTCAGTTTAGTTTAATTTTCTGGTACAGTGTTTATTACAGATGTTGCTGCATTTTATTGTTAATTATTGTTAACAGGTTAATAATAAACATCGAATGAAGTAAAAACACATTCATTTTGAATTGCTGGTTAAAGGTAAAGGGCCATTTAAATACAGCACCTCTGGTTGTAGGAAACAATCTAATGCTTTACACATCGATAAATCATCAAACTAATGGTCAAAATGATTCATTTTACAAATAAAGGTCATACAATTATTTCTTTTGTGTGGGCTTTGGCAAAAACTAGAGCTCTGATACAGCGTTGGAAAAGTTAACAGCTACCATTAATGTATGTTTAAGGTGTTAAGCAGGCATTGTTTCTATATAATCCTTCTAACAAGGATTACAAGCTAACATTTGCTAAGTACTGCTGAGGCTTACAGGAATGCGATTAGCTGAACAAATACGACACAAACTAGAGGGAAATTCTAATTTTGACTACATAATGGAGGTGGATAGAAAATGAAGAAATCACAAAAATAATAGGACATTAACATTAATGTGTGCAACAACTTTTGTATTAACATTAATGTGTGCAACAACTTTTGTGACAATCTATCCAATACCTGCTGAGACATTTCACAGCTATACGTTTTACAGACGGCATCTTCCAGGGATCATGTACATTCTAAAAATATATTTATATATATTACATTTCTTCAAAATACACAGCTTTCCACAGTAGCCTATGGCTAAAAAAAATGACACCAAAAGAAAATTATCACTGAAACCCATCTTGCTAAAAATAAAAAAAGCCTTTTTTTCTTGCTGTGCAGTGATTCAAAGTGTTGGCTCAAATCCACCTGTTTTAGAATCTAATAAATGCAAATGCTGTCGTAAAGAGGTCAAATGAATGTTAATATCAGACATTTATCCAGTAAAGGTTTGCATACGGTAGCTGACACAGAAATAAACTGCTTTGTCTTTTACTTTAAAATGCTAAATTTGAGATCTATGCCATGGTAGCTGGCACTGTAAGTAGTCATGTTTTCCATTTCTGTGTTGAACAAAGCAGATAAACAAGCGACCTGATAGAAGAAGAGGTACTTGAGCTGCCTAATGTCCCGCCATAATCACAATGATATATTAAGCATTAGCAGTTATGCTGATGGGGCCATTAATTAGCCCAATCCACGTATTCATTAAGAAACATTTGTGTGTCAACATACTTGTCCTCATGTAAAAAGTGGGTGGAATAAACTATGCTCTGCATCTTGAAACACCACAGTGATTCTATTGTGACGTGTCCTGACATTTACATGCATGACGGTGAGGATGACGGTGTGTTCAAATTAATTAGGAAGTTTGGTTTGAGAAAACACTCAGCTGTCAAATGTTATGTTTCAGGGGAATTCAATGCACGTTGATCAGAAAAGCTTATATCATGAGTTATATCACCTAATGAAGCATCACTTCCAGTAATAAGACAACACTCTGGCTGTACAGTATAAAGCAACTGAGCCAAAGTGAATTGCATGATGGCACTGTGTGAAGGTCATACAGTGTGAGATACATTAAAAAGATTACTTAAACTGCCCCTGGCTTATTGCCACTGTCTTGTGGCAATAACGCTGAATGCTGGCACAGGTATGAATTAGGATGTGTTGGTTTTAGGCAAGATTGCTAAGTCATCTGAGTTGAGGTGGAAGGAATGATCAATGACAGACATTCGTGTCTGTCAGATTAGATGTCCCTGCAAGTCAACAAGGTGTAGACTGTTTGAGTGTGCTGTTATGTGTGACTACACTTTGAGTGTATAGAACTTCCTCCTCTCCTTTCTGAGTTTTACTGTGATGTTGATGAAGATTCATAAAAATTTAAAACAAATGTGCATCCAAAACATAAATTAAAGCAATGACCAAATAACTGAGGCTAAAGCCATTATGTTTGTTTGTTATTTTGTAAATTAACTAAAATGTTAATTAAAGTGTGAAGAAGTAACAGTTTTGATGTCTGATCCCAAAGATGCCAATGTATTGTAGTATCAAGATATCTACAGCAGTTACTGTGCTAAGCAGCCAGCTCTACGCTGTCCTGTCTTGTAATACCACTCTGTAACACTAGAGTGAGTAGTGAGTTACTGGTGCATCCAGTCTGCCCTCAGTCCAACATGAGACAAAGAAGAGGTAGTGCTGTTGTTTGGGCTGGTGTCATGGATGTATTAGGAGAAATAATACATCTATACAAATCAATTCCATGCTTAGTGATTGGTTCATCAGCTGCTACTGCACTGAAAAATGTACAGATACCATTACTGCACTAGGGCACTAATTAGCATTTTACAATTTTACATAGTTTAGATACTTGATGAAGCAGTACAAAAATACACATACAGAAGTGTTTGCCTTTTTCCAAGTTGCAATATATCCATTATAACATCACAAACTGAATTTATATACAGCTAAAAACAGAGCTAGCTCACTCTCTTCAAAGCTTCAAAACTCCCTTGTTGCAGTTTTTTTTATAAGGTTGGGTCTGAACTAACTTAAGTCACATAATGACAAAAACAAACTAGGGATCGAGCCAGCGGTAGACCAGGGACTCTTGTATTCTACAAGGCTTTAGAGATAGAGATTCAGTGCTTCTGTTCCCTGTCAGAAAGGTCCAACAGAACAAACATAGCCTACGTATTGACCCGCTTCTGCAACCGACACCAGTAACACAACTCTCTGGTAAAATGCTGCCCCCCTCTGTTGACAGTTGGAGCTAATTTTTGAATCTTAATCTTACAAATTAGACCTTTAACCCAATAAATTATACCTTTAAATTCTAATCTTCCAAATTAACCTTTGAATCTTTTAAGGCCAACAAGTCTTCTGACTTAATATTTAACCAAGACCATTACCTTTTCCTAATAAAGTGCTGTGAGTGCCTTAATAGAGTCACAAAAAATGATTATCAGGCTTTAGTTGCTACAACTTGAAACACAATGCCATAGTATATGATGTGTAAGGAAGGATATACAGAAACAAGGAGCAGTTTGTTCGACACTTGCTTCAACAAAAATGTATTATCTGGTTTATATTCTTTTTTTAGCATAGCTGACAATTTCTTTTAAATCAATCAATCAAATCAATTTAAATCAATGACATTTTCACAATGTAATTTCAGACAGTGACACTTAATACAATAGAACACTTAATACTGGACGCAGTGTTTGCTTTATATATTAATCTCAAAAGTGCAGTCTACAAACTCCAGAGCAATGAGGCAGACAAATAGACATATGGAAATCATATATTACTGCTTAAATTGACTCTTTGAGGTGTATCAGGATTCAATCATCACCCAATAGCCTCCCCCTCTTATCCAAGAGCAGTTCCAGCTTGCATTTATGTGATATAATGGCACCTTAATGTGTCAAAAATTATTAACTTGACTCTCCTGGCCCACAGGAATAACATTTGTTAACTCTAAAACTGAGTGGTAATTTCACTTTAAAAGCACCGGCAGCAGCTGTCTTGCAAGCAGGACGTCTACTCCTCTCTTTTAAATATTTATTTGGTCTAGACAGGAGTGATTAAGTGCAGTAATACATGAGAGTAATAAATAAGTTGCAATATATAAGCTTGGGCATATTCCAGGGAGCATTGCTCTTTCAACTCATCATTGCTGCATTGCATCCTTTCTCTAACTGCTAAGTCGTTTGTATGCCTTCTGCTCTGCCCCGTGTTGCCAGTTACTACAGATTTGTACTTAGCCATGTCAGTTCCGCTCAAAGCAAAGACTCAGCAAAGAGAAAGAAAGAGTGAAAGAGACACAGTTTATTATAAGTTGATTGCACTGTTGTTTACAGTGGTTATTGGGACCTCTGTCATGATATTTATAGCATGCAGCCTTTGCAGTAGCAGTTTGAGCTCAGGAAAGTTTTTAAAGTTTTTAAAAACGTAAAGCCTTGCTGATCTGATACCTTTCTTTTTCCAAATGTATAATATGTTAAACTGTGGTTGGAATTGGAATAGGCTACATGAGAATGTCTTAAAATCTAGCAATCGCAGTCAAGTGGTATCAGGGAGGTGGTTATCAACTCACTTTTTCAGCCCAGGGTTTCTGACTGCAGTTGTGAACATGTTCACATATAAGTTGCAGAGGTTGCACCAGGTGACCAATCACAAACACTGACAGGTATAAAGCTACAGATTTCTCACAAGAAGAATAAACTGAAATGTAATGATGCAATATGAGGAATTAAAACAATCTAATACAGACTAAAAGCCACACAGCTGCTGCTCCAAAGTCAGGAAGGAAAACAGCAACACTGCAACTGTGTATGTTAATATTCTTAGCAATATCACATCAATAAGGAACAAGTACATCTGTCTACAATTACCAATGTGTATACTAAATGAATGTGTTCTTAGATGTATTCTCAGACAATTTGAGCCTTATTCTTTCAGGTCAACTCTGGCACTGTTAAATGGGAGCAAAGGACAAATATAAAAACAGAATTCAAAGCATAAAGTGCTTTAGTGCTTTAATGACGCTCTGTTTTGTCCACTCTGTTATATTTACATTTATATACTTATTCTCTACCAGGGCTTACATTAGCCAGTATTGTGTGTAGTTGTCTGGCAGATGAAAACACCAACAGCCAAAATGTCCAGTGGAAAACATGCCAAATAAATCAATAAATTCAAAAATAGCACATTAAATAGTCTAATTCAATGTGACCTATAAAATATGTTGTCAGTGCAAGATAAATATTAACTTATAGGCTTATTATGCAAAAGTTTGTGAGTGTTTGGTCATGTGACTAAGCACTGTGTCATGTAACCATGGGTGTATTATTAGAACTTACATACATATAATACATATAATGCTATGTCTTCATCTTCCAAGTACACAGAACCCCTACATAACGAACCATGTGACTACACTGAATATGTAACATTCACAGAGTGGATGTATTGCAGACTGTTTTTAATGGCTATATTGTGGACAGGATTGTACGAGTCAAAGGTAAAGCAAGATGGTGAGATTTCTTTGTGAAACTGTGTTGTCTTTCCGCACAGCACTGTGAACCTGGGAAGTTCCCGTTAAGTTACACTTAGTTCGTGTAGTACAGGAGTGTCAAACTCAATCACAGCAGGGGCCGGAACTTAAATCATGGTCTAAGTCGAGGGCCAAACGGGGTCAACATTTATTCAATAGACTTAAACTGACCATGTTTTCATCAGAAATATGAACTTCCAAGACCAAGATCCCAAGACATGTCAGAATTCAAAACAAAGCAAGGGTATTAGAAAAAAACAAAAAACAAACGAGAGATGAGAGATCAAATTTAAAATACAAGACAATTAATATTTTTGTCTGCCTCTATATCATCACTTTTTAAGAGTTAAGAGTCTTTTCCAATGAAAACATTTATCACAGGCATCATAAAGAGCCAGAAAACGATAATTTTTCTGAAGAAAATTTAAAGAATTGTGTTTTTCATTAACAGTGCCATCAAGTAAAATTACATTTTGAAATACGATCAAACTGGTGAAAATTTGCAAATATTTCTAACAAAAACTGTATACGGGAAATATACGGGAAAAAGTGCAAACCCCCCCTATATATGGAGGTGTATATGAGTGAGATGATGGTTCTGTTGGTCTTCATCTCACAGGTATGAGCTCCAAACATGCAGAGCATCGAGCAGCTCGTAGGCGGAGTTGAGGCATAATTTTAGGGATGACGGGGGTAACTGTGTGGGGTCCACAGAGTCATACTTTGCCTTCAGTGTGCCGTTATACTGGACTTCTATCGGCTCCATCTGGGTGTTTACAGGTGCTCTTTCCACGTCAACTGCAAACGGATCACTGAGCCTTTCAAGATAAAATTTCCGCGCTCCATAAGTGCGCTCAGTTTATCAGCAAAGTGTGCTGTTGGGAATGCAGCGATGGAGATTATTCTTTAATTACGGCCACATCAGTTCAAACAAGCAAACAGATGTTTCCCTCCAATGTTAACAAACAGATACTCTACCTCTACCTGCCTTAAAATCCCCGGTGTTTAAAGTTCCGTATCGACATTGTCATTAGAGCAGTGAGTAGAGTTCGTACACTGCAACCGCTGCAGTGCATTATGGGATTTGTAGTATGATTGGTGTGAGTGTTGTGTACCGGCAGACCATTAATAATAGACATATAATATTATCTTGCGGACCAGATATAATTGTACCACGGGCCAGATGTGGCCCGCGGGCCTTGAGTTTGACACGTGGTGTAGTATGTGTAATTTAACATCTACAGACTACAGCAGGCTATGGAATGGATAAAATTACTAAACAACTGCCAGCTGGTACTGACAAAATAATGTCAATCAGAGTTATCAGGGAGATAACATCAAGTGGTCACAGAATAAGCAGAGGTCTAATGGTAGATCGATTTAGACAAAAGGAATGGGGAATTTTGCAAAAACAAAGTATGTCCAAAATACCTGAAGTTTGAGAATTCTTCCACTCCTCTTCATTCAATGTTGCTGGCCTTGAACATTTACAGTTTATGAAATGTAAAAAGCAGCTTTTAGCCGAAGCTGCACTTTCTGTTACAAAATTGATCTTTTCTAGTTTAAGGATGTACAACAAATATTTCCAGAGGCATAGTTATAATATAACTCAGATGAAATAACATGCAATCACGGGTGACATCAACGTACCATGGTACTTCTAAAAGTGCCATGTAGCTGTCATGACACTCTATACCTGTCAGGAAAAGTATCTTCCAGCTGCTATGTTTATTGTTCAGCTTCTTTAAAGGTTGCTGACAGGAGAAGGAGGCAGATGAGCTATTGTGTCCATTAGAGGCACGTCAGGATATCTATACTCACAGCCCTTATATAAAACAACCAATAAAATGGAGATATATGGAGCACTGACTTGAAAACTCTCAGGGACAATTAATGTCTGCATGTCTTGCATTAAAATAATGGTCTTACTGCTGCTGAAAAGCCTTGTGAAATGCTACAAGCAGTCTAGGAAACAAATGTGGACACATCTGCATCCACTAAGCTGAAGTGACAGTTACAGAAGAATATGTGATTTTGAAGCAGCTGGCCTAAAATGTAAACTGTGAGACCAAACTCCTATTTTTTTCTGTGTCCTTAGCTTCAGTAAGTTCTGCTGTGATTGAATATAAACACATTTACAAACCTGACAAAACAAATTAGCATCTGACTCAATTAAAGTAATGACTGTGGTAAATATTTACCTTTCACTGTTAAGAATTATATGTCAAATACGCTGACTTCTTTCTTGTAGATACAATGATAGAATAAATATATTTTTTTATAATCATTTAGCTGGTGTAGGCAACAGTGGTGACCCCTTTCTTCCCCACTGCAAAAATCAGTCAATCAATCAATCAATAAAAAACTAAAGTGTTAAGACACATATTATGCCGATATTATGCATTTTCTTTGTGTCGTAGTGTTCAACTTGTATACTGTGCGTTATGTCCTAAGGCCTTTTCTCAATAAGAGCTATCGGTCCCACTCTGGACAGAAAATATGGACTGTAAATTACAGATAATGCTGCTAAGCCATCCTTTTATCATGTTCTTGAGATAGAAGCTTGTGTGTGCTAAATTCCTTTATACAGGAGAAGGCGACTAAGTTCACAAGCTGTTTTATAGCAATGCCCTATTTATAGTCACTCTGGAAAAAAAAGAAGGAGAAAAAAAAGCAAAAGGTACCATATGAAGAAAACACAGAGCGAGAAAGAATACAATCATAACTAAAGAGGCGTCCATCGCTCCATCCGTCCTTCTATTCATGCATCCATCCATCCGTATTTCTACACAAATTTAATATTTTCTGTCATATGTAATGTTGCAGTGTCAGATGTCTGAATTAAATAGAGGTGGGTATTATATAGTAACTCACAATATGATACAATCACGATAGTTACCCATAGTAACATTGGTATCATGATACAGTGATTCTGCAATTCCTGACACATTACAATACAATGACTGTGTAACTGAGGAAGGAACAAAAAGCAGGAATCATGCATTTATTTACTGCATTGTGATGCCAGTCGCACAGAATTTGACAACAAAGATGAAATGATGCACAATAAGTACACATTCTCACTCCCAACTCGTCACATACTGACGCTTGGCCACGGCATTGCATTCCAACAGGGAACCATCAGAGAGGCATTTCTTGACACATGACATGTGGGGTTATCTGAAAGATGTCACACAATGTCATGGTTACAGTTTAGGTTTAGGTACAAAAACAGCTTGGGTAGGGTTAGAAAAAGGGTTGAAAGAAAAAAGAAAGTGCAAAAATAAACACAGAATCGGACCACAGACACTCCTGTCCTGTGTGCAAGTTCGCAAAGTTTGTTGTGAACCACCCTCACCACCTCCTACTGAGCCTTTTGCTACTTAACAACATCACTTGCCTCAAGTCATCTAAGGACTGACAATTCCTTACGTTTTCCTCATTGAAAATGGACACCAAAGGCTCTTGACCAAGCTGCTGAATGTGATGACTTGGGAGTGAGAATGGGCTCCTTTAACACACACACACAGACACTGAACTGACTGCAGCTTCCATTTCCACGTGTGCCATCCTTCCGAGAAGTGGTGAGTCTGGTGAGTCAAATTGACAGGGACATCTGTTTAGAGCGACTGCATGTTTTAATAAAAATATCAATATTTGGCGCCAGCGTATTGATAACATATTGCAAGAGGACGTAATACAATATATTGCTGTATTGATGTTTTGTTCCACCCCGATTATTTAACATAGTCAAAGTTTCAAGACTTTTTGTAAAAGTACTCCCTGCATGTCTCTGGCTTCAGCTTTCAACACTTTGTTAGCAACAATTCTTTCTAATTTTGTGAAAAGCCACAAGATGTGCACACAAAATACACGCAGATGGCATTTTAACACGTCTGCCACAGATGCAACAGAGGCAAATACATACTGATTATGACTCAATGATTAAATCCACTGTTATCTGACATGATGAGCAAAAGAATAACATATTTATAAAGAGGCATCCTGCTGTAATCTTTATTGATGAGGTTTAGGTCATGTTGCAGATGACATCTAGGCTCAAACAGATGGACTGTAAAGTTAGAATTTTAAACAAAGACGAGAACAAAGTCGGCTAATGGCACTGTTTCAGACTGGAACTAAACTTCCAAGCCAGTATGAGATAAATAAGGTTTTGTCTGAACTGACAAATCATATAAAGCTATTCTAGTAGAGTCCCAGAATAAAAATATGGACCAGAAAATGAGCAGAATAAGTTCACTTTAACAGTAAGACATAACTAGCATTTTTTTATGGAAGGACGGTCTCCATACTGAAAAAATCTAGGGCAGAAAGTAGACAGCCAACCCAACTTGTGTAGCTTATATAATCAACAAATGCACTCTGCAGTTTATCAGGAATGACTTAACTAACTAAGAAAACACGAGCTGAGTGTGTCTGGGGGAAGCCTTTTAGGCATCTTTTCATGCCTGAGGGCCCATTGTTTCTTAATTTGACTGTGACCACATTGCTGCTCCACTTTATCTCCCACAAGCTCAAAGAGGTCGCTCATGGGTCATGTGGCAGAGTCCGATTTTGCTTGTTCCTGCCCTCTAGGGGACCCTTAAATAAGAGGAGCAAACACTTGTTTGGGGAATACAAGACTTGTCCCACAAGGAGTTTCGACAGGCTCAGAGCAATTGACATGGCCAAGAAATATCCACACACATGCACTCAAGACTTTCCTGCTGCATCCCAAAATGACACATGAAAATAGGCCAGTTAGACCCCCACCTCCTTCTGACCTTCTGTTTCCACAAAGAGAGAAAAAAAAAAAGGAGAAAGGACATAGGCTGGTGGGACATGACCAGCAGCTCCTGTGATGATAATCGAGGCTCAGTGTCTGAGAAAGTGTATGAGCTTTGTTTAATTGAGCTGGACACAAAGCTAAGCCAGGGATAAAAGTACCCCTGTGAATAATATTAAGGCTTTCACAGCTACACATCAGGCCAAATTTGCTTGAGCACTCATTTCCACTTGTCTTGTATAAACGTTTTTGCAGACTGTACAGTAAATGCAATAAATCACATGCCGCACACCAGACCCATGGTTCCATTCCTCCCCGCAACAACAGTATCGAGAATTAAAGGGGCTCATTTAAAGTATTAAGTTTGCTAATGGCTTGAACGTGTCAGACATTTTTCAGTCTCAAGAGATTCAGCGAGTAGCCGGCCCATTTGTGGGAATCGTTCTTGTTCATTTATCAGCCCACGCTAGCTAAAATTCATTAAAGGCTGTGATGCTTATCTCATGGGTAGCTTGGTCTTGTCTGATAAAAAATGAACAGAACTTTGAAAAGTGTGAGACGTGAGACTCTCACAATGTCATCAAGAAAAACATCCTTCTACTCCAAGGGCAGCTAATAGAATCTACACTAGACAATGCCCAATAGGATTTTCATATATTTGTCTGCCTCAAACTAGTTTGTATGACTTCTAAAAGAACTTTTTTGTGTTCTCTGAGTTCACAGACTGTGACTGTTTGTTCTTTAGGTTATATGCAATAGCTCTGGGAGACAAAGTTATATTATACTGACTGAAACGTTGACACTATGATCAAAGTAATATCACACACAACATGGTTTTATTCTTTTGTTTCTATATTGCCATCAAAGGCTCAAATCAAATGCCTTTTCACAGTTCTACTTCAGATTACTTTAGTCTTTAAATGGGCTTTAATACAATATTTATATACGTTTTCATTAGGATTAGGATTGAAATATCTTTGTATTAAACAAACAAAGCAAATATTCTCTCACCACATCTGGAATGGCATCGCCTATACTCTCCACCGACAAAACACACAATCTTAAAGGCACAGACTCATAAACCTAGCAGCCTTACCCATTTTAACATAGAAATGTCAAGGATAACACATCACAGTAATGTTTCCTTGCAAAATGGAATAGAAATTATTGAAACTGATGAGTACAAACACAAACACTCATTGTTTCCACAAACTGCGACTGTGTATAACTTCAGCATTTCTGAATCAGAAGTAAGTCTCATATTTACAATTCAAGTATATCAATGTATCAGACTTTAACCACTTGCATCTAAATTATGTTCATATATATTTAACTGTAAATTGTAGGTGTTTGAATCATTGCATATATATATATATATATACACATATGCACAAACGTATATACAGTATATATATATAGATATATACACACATATATACAATACATACATATGTATAGATATATATACATATTTACATACATATACATATAGATACACACCCTGCTTCTCCTCCCTCTCCCTCACTCATCAGCTTCAGTCGTGCTGCTTTTGGGTTCATACCGTGACCATTACAGAACAATCTGGCCAAACATGGACCCTGCAGACAACTCATACCTGCCAGTCCTTACAGCGGATGATTTCCTTTCTCTGGAGCTGCAAGTCCGTTTTGACCGGCTCGCCAACAAATATGACAGAGCCACCTCCCAACCTCAAACGACTCAATTGCTCAGACGCATAGACAAATGAATATGAGTATGTGGCCGAGTTGAGGACGGAAATTTCCACCACCACAAAGTCCCCAGAGTTACCTGTCTGCCTCACCTACACCCTCAGACCTGCCGGAGTCTTAGCCCACCAGTCATCAGAATGGGTGTCTGGTGCCCCCCTACAACAACCCAGTACAAGGTGACAAAATCATTTTACTCCTTCCTCAGAATACGTCTGGAAGAACCACCACCCACTGGGCACCCTGCCCTGGAGCTTGAGTCATCTTCCTCCAGTGTTGGTCATGATTCAGCCCAGGAATCGCCTTTCTGGTGGGACAAAGCTGGCTATCTGGGTGCCTCCCGCAAAGAAGCAATGCTCCAGGAGGCGACACCAGAAGCCTCAGGAGCCACATCTGCCTTCAGCCCAAGGGGTCCCGTCTCTGGCGCCAGCCGGTGCATCCCGGCCGCCCGCCCGAGGGGTCCCGTCTCTGCCGGAGGCCTCCCCGCCGACCTCCGGACGTGTTCTGCCCTCTGAGTTTGGTTTCAAGCCCACCGAGCCTTGCCTGCGTCCTGGAGAACTCGCCTGTCTTCTGTCCCCGAACACCGAGCTCTGCCTTGTTCTTCCAGCTTCTCCACTCTCTGCCACTCTGTGCCTAGTGGCGGCTTCAGGCACACACCACCACCTCTCTGGCCTTCTGTTGGACCCCCACCAGCCAGCAGCACAGACCCGGCTCAAGGCACCGTTCGTTTCCACTTGTGTGTGTTCATTCAGTTGTCATTAAACTCAGATTCTGTACAGTCCTAGTTCAGTCGTGTTGCTTTTTGGTTCATACCGTTACCGTTGCCAT
>JAPQRN010000007.1:19822937-19835835 GCA_037367275.1 Coranthus polyacanthus
TGTTTAAAAAGCAAAGGCCAAAAGTTTGCGTCACTCTGAATGCACACGTTACAAGCTCATCCTTCTTTTAAATAACACATGAAAAACCTTTTCTGCAACCTCACCTCAGAGTTAACCTGTCCAGTGGGTAATAATCAGCTGCTTTAAATGAGACACTGTCAAAAATACCAGCTGGAAGAATCAACCGAGTGTATTTGAATTCTTATTTGGAAAACTACTTTGACATCTGCTTGTCTGTTGTAGCAGCCAGCGTCATTAGGAGAGCCAACTGCTCTGAATAAGCTCTTTCATTAAGTTTTACTTCTTAAATGTTCACCCGAGAAACACTGACAGATTCATTTGCTGACAGTTTTATTTTACTTGAATAGGCGGGGGAAACTGAGATATTTGAATACTTTATAGTGGCGGGGCTGATAAAACACCTACCACCTGCTGAAAGGGTTCAGGCAGTTATATAGTTCATATCTTCTCTGCTGATGCTGTTTGTTTACTTTGACATGTAAGTGTGAAAGAATGCTTTTATTACTTCAGTATTTATTACACTATCCAGGTGACATTGTTAAACAAGGACAAACCTTAGAAGGAGGTGGTTGGGGATGGATCTGGTAGAATAACAACCTCTGTTTTATTTCTCTGATTCACTCTTTCACTCTCCCTCGCTGCTCTCTCTCTCTGTCTACCTCGCTTGACCATCCCTGCTCTTTATCTCTCTCTCGCTCACAGTGACGTTTACAGTCTATGGTCTGAAATGAATCAAATTATGAGTAACTTATGTGATTCCACAGCCACACACTGACGTATAAGCAGCTGAGAGCAACATATGTCAAAGCATTTCTGTATGATGGTCACATGACACACTGATGGTTGGTACCTGATCATGTGACAGACTGGCCTGTCTCAATAAGTGACTGAATGACCAATAGTTTGTATGGAGACAAATAGAGTGAAAACAGTGCTTCATGGTGATCTCTCAGAGGAATGTCTTTTTTTCATATTCACTGGAAATTCAGCTGACACTTGAACTTGGAACATATTTATTGTTCAGTTATATTAGTGCATATAAGAAATTATTGCCTTCTTAGCTAATGTTTAACATTACTGGTCTTGATGGATTTGAATTGAAAATTGCACTGTAACATATAGACCTAGATGATCTTAAGACGAAAATAAATGTGATCAAATTACAGGGAATTGTAAGATTAATTAGTTGATTTTTTTATGGTAAATCTAACCAAACCTTAGGCATGACATTGTCACCACCTAATGCAACAGTTATGTAGTATTTTATTTAACATTATCTGTGGTATTTTGTGTCCACAAATATGTGTTGTTTTGGCAGTGATTGGTAATCAACTTTGTTGTTAATTTCTATACCCGTGACCTTCATTTTTATGTCCATGCACACTTATGCGTGTGTGTATGTGCACATAATGCAATCAGCACTTAGATGCTAAAAAGAGGGGAAGGAGGCAAACACAAAGTAATGAACAGCTTCAGGCTTTGGTTTGGTTGAAGAACTGGAACATATTTTGATCTTGGGTGTGTAAAGTTTGAGCTCTAAATTAGCAGCACTTGTCAGAGTTTAAGAGATGTTTGATGTAGTGGGATCCACTATTGCCAACTTACATTAGTAAATGAAATGATCAGAATGTGACAAAATGTATTAAACTACTTTTCCCAAATGATCCATAAAAAGGTCAACAAAAATAACCTGAGGTGATATTCTCCACGTAATAGGCTCGTGTTGCGTGGCGGTGATATTCTCCGTACAACATGAACCTATTGAGACAAAGATTTTTTACATGGTCTGAAGGGGCAACAAACCTTTATTTTCACCACCATGCTGAGCTGACATTTACTGGTAATTTTTTTGGCCTATGTAGCCTCTGCAATTTTAGGTGCTTGGACTGTGTTACCAACAATCACCATTTAAAAGATTGTTTATTATAAAATGAGTTGACGGTTAATTTTCTGTGGACGGATGTTGTTGTAGCTCTGTTTACGTGACGTGAGTACAACTGAGCAAACGGTCCTCTGAGGAAGATGATGACATAGTGAAAATTTGGGTAAAAAAGTAGAATTGATTTTGTTTTTTTAACTTTTAACATATGGCAAAGGATAAAAAGGCAGGTAGGACTGTTCTTCCTCAATTGAGCAAACCACACACTGTATCTAAAATGTTCAAATTAATGAAGAAGTTTAAAATGAAAATACTTCAGTTCTGCCTCAAAGCTGGTTTTTAATTGCAACAATGCCTAGATTGGTCTGACAGAACCAGCCACTGTATAACCACTACAGAGCATGACAGTACAAAAAATGACAGTGTCCTGGTAAGCTAGGACACAATATCTGTACTGTTCCCAGTTCTGATTCTGACAATCCAAATGCAAGTTGAAATGGTGTTGACGGTACTAAATGCCAAGCCTCGTCAAATCTCTGAACCCTCACTGCACACGGAAGTAAAGAACAAAGCACACCGTTCATTCTTTCTACAAGCTCCACTCCTCCACTGATATTTCTGGCAGATTTTCTTTTCCAAAATTAAGATATCCAAGGTGGATTCAGCTTGCAGTAAACTGAATTAATCAACACCTTTCTACACATTTCCACTCATTCTATTTTTAATAAAATCTCTTTTGTGTATTACTGTTTTCACTTTTACAGATGTTATGAAATGACGTACACCACTTATGTGAAAAAATAAAATGCACAGGGAAAAAATAATGACTGTATATATGGAGTAATTCCATCAAAGAAATGCTGCTGAGGAGACAATGGGATGACAGGAGAATCCCTGAACCTGATTTCAGGTAGCATTTGAATTGTATGCAAAGGTCCTAAATAACTTCAAAGAGAAGAGGAGCACATAGTAGTGATGGAGTAACACTAACTTAATTCCTCATTTATTCAATGTTTGCTCCAAGTAACAAAAGCTCCCAAGAGACACCTGGAGCAATAAAACACTTAGCACTTAAACGTGTCTCCTGAAATGACTTCGCAAACAAAGAACAGAACACCTGAGCCTGCAGAGTTTGAGATTCCTATAGATAAAGATCAACACATACCAGTGTTTTATCTTATACATCTGCTGTAAGAGTCATGCCTACGTGTTTGCAATTCACATAATAATATTAAACTAACATTGTGCCATCGTGGAATTTAATAGCAGATTAAAAGATGATTTAAGTAATTAAAGTCAGAAGAACATTTGATCCTTTGAATAGCTGTTTTCAGGGTTGATGATGAGCTTTTCTATCCTGTTGTGGTCACAGTGAAATGTACTGCAGTGCGGAGGTGACATGCCATCTATTCCAGGAGTTCAATACTCAATACTCAATGCAGTGATGAGTTTTCCATCAGAAACAAATAGGCGTCATGGTAGATAATAGTAAAAGTGACTCAAGGCTGAATGAGTGGAGGACAAAAAAAAACCAAAGTCCAAAACTTTGGGTTGTGAGATATACGCACAAATGGTGTTAATGAATGTCCCTTAATACATTTTGCACCAAATAATCATCATTTTATCTTTAAAAGTCTTTGCTTGTGATGTAATTTGGCACTGAAGCAGCTCCTGTTTCAACAACGCAAAGTATGACCTACATCAGCATTTGATGGCTTCGAGCACCTACAGGCAGAAATTGAACAAAATGGCAGATGCTATGATGAAGGTTGAGTTAGGTTTAGGAACACGAACAACTTGATTAAGGTTAGGAAAGGATTGTGGTGAGGGTTAGAATAAGAACACTGTCATGCTTACAATAACAAACAAACTACAACAACAACAAACGGACAATGGCGGATGCTGGTACAGTTCGTAGTGTTACACACATGCCGGTAGAGGTGAGATTGGTTACCATGGTTATGTGCCCCCAACTGGCAAGGAAGCTTTCAGGAAGTGACATGTATTCTCGTCCTGCGCAGTGCGTCCGAAAAGACACATTCTACTGCTTATTTACACAAAAGTATTTTAAATGTTAGTATAGATATTGTGTATGTAGTACTTAGTATGGGATTTTGGACGGACCTTCTCATTTTAGACTTACCAGGACCTTTTCCTAACCCTGTTGTGTCTGATGCATGGCACTGTCTCAGGCTAAATGCAAGTGATTTTGTTGTTGTTTTTTTGTGTCAGAATGTTTAACATTGTACTGACTGACTTATGAAACATTTCTCCACCAGCACAAAGCACATGGAACAAAGGCTGAGTGTATGGCTTTCAAGGCAACATGACAACCAGTGTCTGATTTCTACAGTAGTGGATGTAAAACATCCCCCAAAACTCTTTTACTGACATTTATCAGTTAACCCTAAATTAACCCTAATCCTAAATAAAAAACAGGGTTAGATTTGGATTTCACATAAACACACAGCAGTGTAAAATAGCTGAACAGCATTGCCAAAATACATGTCCATGGAGACGAGCTGCGAGTTGACACTGATGGATCTATTAATGAATTCATCTCAGGGAAGAAGAGAGCAGAAGCATTTGCCTTGTCAGAGCAGCTTCACAGGTAAAACATTCCTTTTCATTGTAAATATTTGAGTCTAAATTTATCATAGGCTCATGTATTCCTTTGGGTTAGGTCTACTACACTAGAGCGTGGTGTAGACTCGATGAGCTGCACGATTTCTAAAAACTCTAGTATTGCATGAAGAGACAAAGAGCTGAATCAGAAATGAGTAAAAAAAAAAATCAAAAAAACTTTGGGAAATTGTCGACTGATGATTTAAACAGTTAACCAATAAACTGGCATTTATGTGACATATATGATACTTCATTATGCTCTGTGATCTAAAATTAATGTAACCAGTTCTCATATTCCATATTTCAGTCAGACAACCAGAGAAGCAGCTGCAGTGGATGCCTCACCTCATTACGATGCATCATCCTCAACTGCCATCAGACTGTACAACACCTTAGTCAATGGAAGATAGACTGAAAACTAAACTAAAGATTGTTTGAATAGTCTTGAATAGTCTTTTCTTGAATTTCCCCCTGGGGATAAATAAAATTAATCTGTATCTCTATCTGCATCTGTATATATAACAGAATACAAATGCAGTTTGAAAAATTAGACCCTTTCGTTTTCCTCCACAGTTAACAATGCCAGGTTCTCCCGAAAAGTATGATAATGGAGGAACCCCACCTTGTGTGAAATAAAGACGCTATTAAAGGAAATTATTACATTTTTATGACATGCATTGAGCTTCAAACAATATTAGCCCAGATCCTAAACACATAACTGTTGCATGATTAAGGACTAATGTTGAATAATTTGACCACAATTCTATTTGTCTGAACCAGCTGAGCAAGAGATTGATTGATCAGCCAGTGCCTTACTGCGTATGTATATGTTGGAGGTTTTCTTTAAGAGCACACAATTTGGAGAAAAGGTATTTAAATGATTCACACAACGTCATGTACTAAGGTTTACTGTCAACTTACTGTCAATTGTGCCATTATTAATGCATGTCTTAACCTGTTTTGCACCTGACATGTCTGAATAGTGGAGGCGCCCTGGAGAACAGAGAGCAGGTTGGTGTGTTAATTTCAGTGGAAGGCCAGATCAAGGTGTTATCAGGGTATATGGGTTGCAAAACAGTCCACATTTCACCTAATTTTCAACTAATATTCAGATTCCACATATGACTTTACCAAATGGCCAGGAAACTCTCGAAGACAAGCAGGAGTTTAATAAACTCTTACTTTCACATAATGTCATAAGGCTTCACGTCACCCTTCACACCAAAACACTTGAAATACATGAAACCTCAGCTTAATAATGGTCACATTTCCAAGTGATTTTCACGTTTCTGTAGCCTATATGATGGCACAATGTTTGCCCCTTATAAACGATATTAATAAAAACAATAGCCTACCAGCCACATAGAATCGATGTCAGCTACTTAGACCAATTTGTGTAACATAAGTTACCTTTGCGCCATGCGCCATGCGCCATGCACCATGCGATAATTTTCCCTCTGTGGATCACACTGCATTTACCTCAGTGCTTATCACGGTATTCCAGATGTACCATAGCAAACTGTTATGGACTGGATATTGTGATTTTAGCTACTGAAATTAATACATTCAGTTTGTCAGAATACAAGTAAAAAGCCATGCCTATGTTGTTAGTAGAACCCCCCCCCCCCCCAATCAGGTGTACTTGTTTACAATCTGGTGCCGTGCTAATATGCGTGGCTCTTGGTAGATTGCTTTGTGTTCAAAAATGTGTGCATTGTTAGTAGATCACCAGCAGAACTAACCACTTCCATCGGTGCTTTTTTGGATTGCAGCCTCATGCCACTTACTTAATCTGGCCCTCAGTATGAAGCTGGCACTTGACCTTGAGTATAGTATCTGATAAAATGCAGACATGCCTGATTTCAACAATAGTCCCACTGCAGATAAATAATTCTCTGCGGGGTTGGATGTACATGTAGAGCTTTGCCTGCCTGAATTACACTTCCCAATTGATAAATGGTGAAGAACTGCAAACTGCATCTCGGTGAAGCAGAGGGGAAAAATGATTCCTGCAAAGACAGATGCCTCATACATATTTAAAAACAGGTAGAACAAGAGAACAATAGGTGAGAGCTAACCCTCTGGTGGATCCAAAATTATACCAACTAATATAAGGCTCCAGCTCAGGAAATATTTAGATAATGAAAACATGCACAGAATGGAGGAAGAGAGAAATGACCAGCTGTCCTCTCTCAGAAGAATAGAAAAACACATACATACAGCTTGACTCCCTTTATAAATAACTAAGCAGACTGTTTGCAATAGTTAACAAAAAACGACTAAAACTAGCAACAGCAGAAATGAAAATAAAAATGGCAGTTTTCAAAAGCATGAAAACTTAAAACCTACAATAAAATATAAAATATAATCTGAAATAGAATAGAATTGCAGGTAAAATCATCTTTGTTTTCATTTTACCCCAGTGTTTTTTTGTTGTCTTTGAGTTTTTTTGGGGGTTTTTTTTCCATCTGTGATACACCTGTGTTGTCAAACCCAGCCAAACGTATCTAAAATACTGCAACATCATCTTTTTGTCTGTTTTTGATGAATTTCCGGCTGAGCATTTAGGTGGAATGAAAACCAAATGATTAGAGCTAATGCAGCAAATGAGGAAGAGTGCAGAGTTTGCAAAAGTGAAATGCTCTCCCAATGATGAGAGAACAAAGACGGCCTTTTATCACAAAGTAATAAGGGACAGGAAAGGGAGGGCATTGGTGATTCTGTGAAATCTGTAGGGAAACAGGGCCCTCATCATCATCATCATCTTCTACAGACACTCGCTGTGTTTAGTTGCTTGAGGATGTGTGATGTGGAAATCCCTAGATTGATTTCTTTGCTTGTCAGCTCATCCTTTTTACTGCCACCTTCTTGACAAGATGCTTGACTCAATAAAAGACTTTTACTTCTACTTAAGATCTGAGTGCCTTATTTCCACTGAGCGTCAATAAAGATGTACTTAACCGATTATGCCAGAGATCATTGTGATAATATGAAGTGTCCTTGCTCTTGACAAACTTTACTGACTTTTATTAACTTAATGAAGATGTATGGTATATGACATTTCATCAAATGTTTCATGTCATCTTTTCTGCAAATACTTCTGCTAACTGCTTCAGTCTGATAAAAGCAAAACGCAGCACTGTAGGCACAGGATAAAGATGTTACTGAAGCTCTTACTCGTTAGGCCATATGGTTTGAAATAAGTGTAACTTCAATGTGAGATCAATCAAACATAGAAAGTAATGTAAAACACCTAAGAGTACAATGGTGGTAACTCAAGTTTGATCTACTTGACCTTTGTTAAAATAGAAAAACGGGCTGCTGGTTAATTTGCAGTCGTTGCTACAACTAAATGACTATTTCATACTTGTTCAGCTGACAACAAACTGAATTTGCTGGATTTGAAGGCTCCAAATAATGATTATTTTCATTCTTGATTAATCTGTTGTTTACCTTCTCAATTAAGCAATTAATAGTTTGGTCTATAAAATGTCAGCCAATTGTGAAAAAATGATTCCCAAAGCCCAAGATGACATCCTCAAATATCATGTTTGGTCCAGATTAAGAAGAAACCAGAAAATATAATAGTTTTTCTTTAAAAAATGACTCAAAGCAGTTATTGATTATAACAATAGTTGTTGATTGATTTAGTAGTTGAAACTAACCAACTAATCCATTTACATTTGCAGCTCTACTGGTTTCAAAAAAATGAGATGCGAGCACATAGAGCAGCAGGGGACTAAACACAGTCTGTGTAATGGTTAAAGAGCTAAACAAGACTAAACTTTGTTACCTGTGATGTTTGCAGGTACATCTTCTGCTTTACAGTAACTCTGAAGTCCTGAAAATGCCTATCACCCACTAAAAAACAAGTAGGAAACCCATAGAGCGACTAGGATTTGTCCCATACATCTGATGACCCCTGCTCCTAGGTGCTGGTAAAAAGAAGGAAGCATATTAAATACAGGACGATAGTTGAAAAAATGAATACATTTTTTTATACTTTAATGACTATTTGAATACTATGATCATTATGACCCCGAGTTTAAATGTAACAGCATTAACTTTCAGAATCAAACAGGACAGGAACACTGGTTTCCTGCGTTTCAGTCTGCAGGTTTGTTACATTCACCCTGACCTCCTCCTGTCCCTATGAAACAACGTCACCAGACCAACATTGCTCCATCTTGTCACTTTACATGCATTAATGCAAGAAGTGACCGCTACAGGTCGTCCTCGTAAACAATGCTTCTTTTAACCCCATTAAACAATAATAATTGTGCTGAGGGACCTCACAGCAAAAAGGTCCTGGGTTCAAACCCTGTGTGGAGTTTGCATGTTCTCCCCGTGTCTGCGTGGGTTCTCTCCAGGTACTCCAGTTTCCTCCCACAGTACAAAGACCTTAATAGAGTAACTGGTGACTCTGAATTGCTTGTAGGTGTGAATGTGAGAGTGAATGGTTGTTTGTCTCTATATATTAGCCCTGTGATGAATTGGCCACCTGTCCAGGGTGTACCCCGCCTTCGCTCGATGTCAGCTGGGATCAGCTCCAGCCCCCACCGTGACCCTACATAGGATTAAGCACTTAGGGAAAATGAACGAATAAACAATTGAGTATTATCATCATTTTTCTGGTGGGGTCAAACTAGGTGGGCGCATTTAAATGTGATGTAACCCTGTAAATTGGATGTGGAAATAACTTTCCATCCTGTGACTCACCCACCTCCGGATCCACCACTGATCAAATGGGAAAGGAACAGTCTGCATCTGAATCCATTTAAAATCATGTCACAGCTAAGTGGTTATGTTGAAATAATCTGTAAATTACCGCAATTATTTTGTACTTCAAAAGTCATTGTATGTCATCTTATCTGATGTAAAATTAGTTGAATGACCGTGATTTTGTGTCCCTTTAAAATATCTATGCTATTCTGTCTTTTCAGAATAGCATAGATATTTTAAAAATTACAGATGGATTAAAATGGCACTCGAGGTGGCCGTCGACAGAAAAACACAACATTTCAAAGTTTCCTTTTCTCAAGCTCACTCTTGCTTTCTCTGCCTTTCTCTATCACACACACACACACACACTCACTGACAGACAGGTACAGCCATCAGAGACATGCTTCGACTCCATGGACATTGACAGGCTGTCAAACTGTGGACTTGGGCCTGAGAGGACACACCTTGCAATCAGCTCAGCATGCAAAAGGGGTGAATCAGAATGCATTATGGGAGAAAGCACTGACAGAGACACTGAACTGGTCCCTGGTGTACCCCGCAGACAATCTAAATTATTAATATATTAATTATAAATATGAAGAACTGCATGCCACTGTGCTTCTATCAACATGTATCAAGCTGCCCTTTGTATTTAATGGCACTTACTGGAATCAGACACTGAATCACATTAGCCTTTTATGCCACTGAATCATAAGCATATCAATTTAAAATATGCTTTGCTGAATGTATCAAGCTCCACAGGCAGGTATCAAGGGTACATTTGTAATAATTATAAAGTAGCAGTATGAGGTATGACCTCAATTATGCAGTATGTGCCCAAAAACTACTTATAATACAATGGTATTTTGTTCATTTATTCATGTGCAATGTATTAATGCAATCAAAAGAAGGCTGTAGATCTTTGAAATATGGCAACCTTGACTAATTATTACATATTCCTGATAAAGAATGACATATAGCACTGACTTTCCATTTGTTGGCAATATAACAGTCTAGTATGTTAGGTAAGCTTCAAGGCCCTGCTTGGTCTCAATTCATAAATATGTGAATAATAATTAAAGTGAATTACTTGATTTATATTCATCTGTAATGGCTGTCCAAATGGCTGTCCAAATACTGTAACATTACTGAAGAAAATGCAGCGATTGTAATTTCACTCATCCCTGAGAAAAAACATTACCCTGGCTAGCTTTGGCTGTTTTCAAACAAATAAATGAAGATAGATAGATTTTCAAGGAGACAGCTTGGACTAAATGCTGCACTCTAGGTGTTTCTGTATTTCATTTCACACTGTATTTCAGGGATGAATAGAAACACCAGCACTGAATCTCTCCCCAAATGAACCTTAAAGCAAAAGTGCTACAGGTATGACTGCAGCAGTATTTTTGTGTAACCCTCATACAAAGAGCTCTCAGACATCAGGAAAGAGTCTATGAGCACCAGCAGCAGTGAGAAGGAACGTTCTTGCTGGTGCAATAATGAAGAAGAATTCCCTAATCTCTAGTACAGTAGATCTCTACCGCCTCTATAGAATCAGACATTTGAGCGCTTTAGGTAAGTGAGGTGAGAAGGAGAAGATAATCTGCTTTGAATACCACCCGAGTTCACTTTATCCTCTGGAAGATACCTAGCATTCCTTCTCTATTTGGTTAATGGACCGTGCATGCCCAGGAGAAATAGAAAATGTTGCAAAGTGACTTGCCGCTTGGAAACAAATCATCGACTTTATGAACTGAGCTAAATATAATAAGACACCAGGGACATGCATATAGTATTTCTGCATATACATGTTACATGTGTAACAAGCAGGAAACATTCAGGTACAATCAGTTCAAGAGACGATATGTAAAACTGACAATTTGAACATAAAGTATGAATATAAATGACAAGACATAACAGGAGAAAGCAGTGAGTCTCAAGTCAGAAATGTTATGTTGCATACAATATTACCCATTACCTGTATAGTTCACCCTCACTCAGCGTCATCTGTTAAATATTCATGGTAATTCTTTAGCCGTATTTGCTGCAAAACAGGACGATTTACAACAAATAGAAGGGAAGAGATGAAAATGGATTGTGTTCATATTTACACAAAACCAAACTTTGAGCAGTAAGGAAACATTTAACAGCAAGGACACAGTAAATTGTTTCTAAGACTACCTGTGTACAGTGAGTTTTCAGTTTTCAGGATAATGTTTCTAGTTGTGGTCAGAATTACAATTACAATTACAACAATTTCTAAATCTTATTTTTGCAACCTATGAAGAAAAGAAAACCTTTTCACACTTTACACACATAAAGGGTCTGCCACCAACGACTATATTCATTACTCATTCGTCTGTCGATTGCTTTCTTGATTAATCATTTCGCCTATGAAATGGCCAACACAGTTAGCCTGGGAGCCAGCAGATGCATCTGCCTGAGAGAAAAATGTTCATTTGCTCTGGCAAATCAGTCTGGCACTGCTCCCACTGAGCCTAGATCTGGCTGAACCAATCACAAACATGTATCTGATATGAGGCGGGTCAGATGTGGTTTGATACAGTGATGGGCTGCAATCTGTGACTGCTGTCTGTCCAGCATTGGCTTTTGTCTGTGACCCTGTATGTTTGTCCAATCGCATCCAGGGACACTTTGGTCTGGGCCTGTTGAGAACGCCCCTTGGAAATCAAAAGAACTGAATTTTAGGAGGTTAAATTAAATTGTAAAAATGTAAAAATATTGGATGCTCATGGATATTGGCCACTGCATGCACCCTGAAAAGTTCTAGTATTAATAGGACTGTAATGATAATGACACTTCAGTTGACAATTAATTGTCATGCAAATAATTGTGATTAATTTAATAGTAGTTTTATATGTATTTTATGCCACAGCCAAACAATAGTTTATTTATACCCATATAGTACAAGTAATGGCCATTTACTGGCACTGAACATTGGAACAAATGAATTCAAATTGCACTTCTGCCTTTTAGACTTTGTAAACAAAAATTGCACTTGGCAAATTTGACATAAAGAACTTACATATACTACAAAGCCTATACAGAAATGACTGATAATGGTAGATACCAGAGGTGAGGCGCCTTGGGATGAAAAAGGAACAATAAAATGATGTCATTAAAAGAGTCTCAAAATGGTGTGTATGCCATTTCTTTTAGTTTCATCCAGCTGTTTTCATACAAGTGAATGGAGATAATATCACGCTTATGTGAAAATAATAGCTCAAATAATTGTGATAAGGCCATTATGCAATAATTGCAACAGGTCTGTTAATGTGGTCAGTGAATTGTATGGCAATGTAACTTTATCCCCATTCTGAGCCTTACTCCACCCACTGCATGATTTTAAAAAGTGCTACAAAGTCGGAAAGAGGCTTAGAGGAGGTGAGGGGGTGTGAGGTGTGGTGGTGTGAGACAGGAGTGTTTCAGGGACATCCTGAAAGGCTCAGTTTGACTTTTTGTACTATTGTACTACCGTATTTTCCGCACTATAAGGTGCACCTAAAGCCTTTAATTTTCTCAAAAACCGACAGTGCACCTTATAATCCGATGTGCCTTATATATGGATCAACATTGATTAATTATGGCTACCGTAGTCAGGGGGCGTCGCCGAAGTAACAGCAGTAAAAA
>JAPQRN010000007.1:19838711-19874525 GCA_037367275.1 Coranthus polyacanthus
AGAGCAGCAGCGAGAGAATTCAACATTAATGAATCAATGGTACGGACGTTTCTATTCTATGCGCCTTATAATCCGATGCGCCTTATAGTGTGGAAAATATGGTACCTAAAAAAGGCCCACTTAAAAAAAATAAAAAAATCAATAACACTTTAAGAGTTCACTATATTTAGAATATTTTCTACACTTTACCTTGTCATCATGCAGTCCTTTCCCACAGGGAACTGAAACCCTGAATTGCTCTTCAAACCAACCGGACTCACCCAACAATAATAGTAATTTTGTGGCCACCTCGACTGGCCAGCCCATTTGTGTTACTTTGATGTTTTAACACGTTAGACCAGATCCAAACTGACAAAGTAGCCGAT
Organism: Coranthus polyacanthus; assembly: GCA_037367275.1. Taxonomy (NCBI): domain Eukaryota; kingdom Metazoa; phylum Chordata; class Actinopteri; order Kurtiformes; family Apogonidae; genus Coranthus; species Coranthus polyacanthus. The sequence continues at coordinate 19,839,077 of JAPQRN010000007.1, forward strand.
GAAGGCAGCGGTAAAAGATGTATGAATCTGGTTTTATCAAACGAATCCAGTTTCCCATCAGAACTGAACAAGGTTTGACAGACTCAGAGTGACGGGTGAGCCACTCACCTCTGATTCAAGGCAATAACATTGTTTTCATACAAACTTGATGTAGAGAAATCCCATGCAGATAGCATTAGCATCAATTAGTGAAGCCTCAGGATGATTTTAAGACAGCAAGTGTTAAGTCATTTTCACATGTGAAATGCTGATTTTTATAAATTTGCAGATTTGTGTGTGTCTTCTCACCAGCACGGATGTGTTTCATTCACATAATTTGGTTTACAGCTCAGAAAACATTTTTAGTCTTTAGTATCGCTTTAATTCTAACTTGGCAGACGATAACAAAAGAAGAAAGGTTAGGTGTCACCAAAGCATTTGGACGTCCCTATCGGCAATGCATATCCACAGTTAATTTAACTGAAATCAGTTTAGTATCGAATGCTTTTATAGATTACCAAAGGACAATTTCAAGCCTAGAATATTTAAGAGTTAAGGCAATCCTGCAAATCCTATGTAGACTGTAAATATCCATATCAATTTTTATAAAAGTCTGGCCCAATGTTATAAAGTGTTGAACAGACAGGCCACTAGCAGGTCAAAAGAAAAAAACGAAATATAAAAACTGATAAGGATAAATCAAAGCCTCATATTCCAGCCTTCCACCTTCACCTGAATACTGTAGGTGTGATTTAACACACTGAGTGTATTACATGTTTATGTACCCATAGTCAGATTGCTTGTCAAATAAATCTAGCTGTTTTATGATGGTATATAACACTTGGTACCAGTTGTTGACCTTGCTCCACCTCCTCTCGACAGCCTCCGATCCACTCCTCTCATCACCAATAACCCTCACCGGAGTGCAGAGTTCATCACATCCCATTTTCTCCATTGACCTCCATAGTAAAATTAAACACACTCACACAGAAAGGACACTAGGTGCATGTGAATATTTTTACATGGAGCAACATTTATTTTCTCTTACACCTTACTTATGATAAAGCATGCTATTGTCTTCAATAAAAAAATGAAGAAAAATATTCTTATGATGATTACCACCCAAGGAGAAATAAAAGGAAAAGGTCAGAGAGCAATGAGTGAGCTATAATTGTATAAACATAGTACATCTGAATCATCATCATTAGAGAATACAGTTGCTACAGTTCTTGGCAGCACTGCTTGATACATTTGATGTAAAAAATTAGCCAGTAATTCAACATTACCTTCCCTTAATCAAATCATAGCCTTAAATTCAGGTCCTAACCCTAAAATATCCTTCCTTGAACCTAATCTTAATCCCAAACTACTGGCAGGAGTGAGGACAAGCAGGATGTTACCATTCATTTTTTATTTCCCTGGCTTATATATCTTTGCGAGGGCATTTTCTACATAAGCATAGAGGAATATCCACCAGCACACACACACACAGCGACACAGTTTGTGATGAGCCATGAAGGGTGTGTTGGAGTTGTAGCCTGGAGCCCTGCCTGTTCTAACTCCACTCTCCCCATCTCTGCACTTTGAAGTGAAAAGTCAGTAAAAAAAAAAAAAATTACTTTAGCCAGGGGAGAAGTTTGTTGGGCACAATTACTGCTGAAAAATAAATAAAGCAGTTTGTTTTCACCTAAATGCCAGCTGGCTTCTGAGTGAAAGCAGAGGAAAGGTATTCACATTGATCGGATGCACTTATTTGATCGGTCATTTGTTCTCAGCAATCACGTATAGGAGGGAGATGCCAGATCCTGCAGCTATAGGGAATGTTTACCTCGGACACTGTCGTTTATCATCTGGAATCCTTCGAAGATGTGAGGACATATGCATCTGGAAAAGCAATCCTTTTTTCCAGTGTGTCTGCCAGTTCTTATTTGCTGACTGCATATTACTGTTGGCATCAGTCCTTGGCTTATGCAAAAATGTATGAAAGTCAGAGAGGTGAGGACTTTTTTTTGACACCATATCACTGTATGGAAAGAAATTGAATGGGTATTGCTAAAATCAATTCTACACTGGCAAACACTCAATGTGGTCCTGCATGTGCACTGAGGAATACATTTGGTGGGTTTTAATCAATGCTCTGAAATGTGTGTAAGTCAGTTGTCGTTTGTTTAGCAGGATAACTAGGGGCAGCAGAACAAGCCAAAATGTACAATATCTGAGAAATCACGTGCTTTAACTGCGATGGCAAAGGTTAAAAAAATCTAAGTTTGATATTACTTCTTATTTTTTTCTCTGTTTTGGTCCATACCAACTTCTAATCTCATCTTTGGCATGTCCAAGTAATTTGTTAGCTGTTTGGTGTAGTTCCAGCAATGTATGCTGGGTTTATCAACACTTTTACGTAAAAAGCAAAGCTGCTTTTGAACCAAACAGGGTCATAAAATAAAAAGCATAAAAAACACAAATGCTCCATATGGATCGGGGGAAGTGCACAGTCAGGTGTGAGATATACAAACATGGAATAATGCAGCATTAACAGGTTTTCCTTCCTTCATAATAATGGCATTTCAGATTACTATTGTCTTAACATAGCAGCTGTTCAAAAAGCTGTCAAATTAAAAAATCTAAACTTGCAACTGCTTGATTTCATATTTTCCATGCCATATGTGATATTAAACTGAATAATTTGGGTTTTGCATTGCTGGTAGAACACAAAAAGCTAGTAAGTACATCACCTTTGGTTGAAGGACATAAAAATTCAATAAGCTTCAAAAGCTCCAGTGCTTGATAGTTTTTTGGCATCATTGGGCACAAATTCCATAATTACCTTTCAGCATATTGAAATTTGAGTGGTCTACCAACTTCTGTGGACTCAGGCTGTAGAAAATCTACTCTTTGATGCAGACTTTGGCCAATCACATGTGTTTTCAGGCAGGTAGGGGAGTTGAATACGTGATTGACTATAAAGATTTCCTCAGACATGACTCTACTGTGTGGCTCAACACAGAAGTTCGGAAAAGTGACTTCTCTTTTCCATAACAGTGTGAAATGTGTCAGGTCATCTGCACAAGCAAAGTGTGTATTTTCAAATTCTGGCATTTTCTCCCTTATTCCGGCTCCTGCAGCTTTCATTGATTAATTGCTAAAAGAAGCCATAGATGAATGAAAACTGAACTGACTGTTTAGGACACCGACTGAATTACTGAAATATGGAAAGATGTGTTGACTTTTGATACCACATTTAAATACCTATAGAGTAGTCAGTGCATGCGGCGTGAACACACAACTTTTATACATTTTTATGAGTTATATTATGTGAACAGACAGCTTCAATTTGTGATAAACAGGTTTATTTTTTATGCTTGAAAACTGCTTTGAGTGGAAAAACAGCAGGGTGCTGAAACATATAAGAGTTGAAATTGACAACTTATGCTAAATAATCAAAAAATAAACTTAAAATACCATATCAAATATATATAGATTTTGTTATTATTCAGAATTTAACGTGATATTAACAGCCAATAACAACTTCTGCCTCTGGAGCAATTACATGGTAATATTGGTGTCCAGCAGGTTTAATTTTTGTTTGTCCATTTTTTTCCAAAGCTGCCTCATACTTTAGCAGGTGCAATGACCTCAATGGGAGTTCTATATTGGACTGGTCCACCAAAGTGATGGTGAGGTATATCCATAACTAATCCTTGTGTTGGTAAACAACACGTGTGTGTGTGTGTGTTTGTGTGTGTCCTACAGCATTGATATCTTGGTGCTAAAGGGGAGGTGGAGCTGAGAATCTTTTAAGCACATAATCCTGTGCACTCCACCTCTCTACCACCCATCTCCTTTTCTAATACCCAGACAGGAATGGAGCCCTGCTTAAGTCGACGAGACGCTACACCAAAGCTCCGATCATTCTGCCAGTGGGTCAGTCAAACTCTTACACTGTTTATTGCAATCACACACTGAACTGAGGCTTTTTAAATTCATGCTGGTGCCACAGGCAGCAGACTTTATGCACAATATGTACGGGCAGATGGTTGAAGTATCTTGAAGATGACACAATAACTCGAATGAAAAAGGACTAAAACTCAAGCTTCAGCAAAGCCATTTGAGCAGCAGCCCTATCAGGAGATTATCAACTTCTCAGAATTGGTATCAGAAAGCTTGCAATTGCTGGCGGTTAGGGTTATAAGAATGAATCTGTGCAATTCAACCTGCACAGTACTCAATTCAAAAATCCTGGATAGTCAAAAAATGAATGTTCACACAAGGGCACTTGTCCAATCAGCTACACTTCATTACAGTGGCTTTGTAATTTCCTGGACAGCATTCAAGGCGGAATTAAATCACTTCAAAGCAAGACAAGTGTGAGAGGGGAGAGTGAAGAAAAAAAAACGATATCTTCCAGAAATTACTAACGATGAACCGGCACTGCTCTACAGTTCACGCTCAGTCCACTGCCTGTAATCCACAGGGGATATGAGATTATTCTCATCAACAATACAGGGAACCTGTAAATGTAGGCCAAGCTTCTTCCCAGAGCATCAGAACAGTTAATGTCATGAAATCTAACAGCAGCCATCTTGGTCTTTTTCACTTAAGACTCATTAATCAAATGTAGTGTATGCTGCAGGACTTGGCATTATACTTTTTAACACATTGCCTTTAAACTCTTGGATGCTGCATTATACAAGCTTACTTGATATCACTTTGAAGTGTATGACCTTTTCGAGTTGATTCAAATTGCTTTAACTTGTTTTTTTAATTTAAAATACTGTATTGGGCTCTTTATTCATTATACACCACTGAAGCAAAAGGCTGGTTTTATTCTACATTTCTTAAATGTAGAATAAAACCAGCCTTGTCACTGTCCTGCAGGCAGACTTGACACTGAGCAAGATGGGGCTCGCCTCGCTGCCTCATCAGGTGAGTGCAAAAAGGTTTCAGCTTCTCTCATCAATTACACACCAGCATGTGTTGTCAGCCCTTTATTTATAACTCCTCCTGTTATCCCTGCACATTTTTGGAAGCGCCTTCCTGTTGTACCCTATTATTGTAATGCACACTGACTGACAAAAAAAGAAATCTGAGTCAACTCAGGTCTCCTGACGGTTGGCTTTCATGACTTTCAGGGTCTACAATTTAGGCTACCTTTATGATCAGAGAAGCTGTGACGCCATGAGTGACTGCGGTGAGTTTCTGTGCTGAAGACAAACCCCTGCATTAACACAGAATGCATGTGAATAAAGTGACAAAGAGACGCTCTGTTCATAAACTAAAAGCTGTGTGGAAATAAATGCTAAGAGTAGGTCACTGCCCGCCATAATATACTCGGTTTACTATGGTGGGTAAAATTAGACTACAGCTTGCTATACTCTGTAAATATTCTTTGACAACTGTGAATGTACCTGTACAGTGCCATCCTGGTAAAGTCTATACGTGGCATCATTCGAGTTTCCCCACCACTGCTGATGAAAATTTATCTGACATGACTCAGGCAGAAATCATGGTGAAATCAGGTACAGATGACATAAATATATATTAGAAGTTTAGTCACATATTATTTAGTGATGTTAAGTCATTTCATTGTAATGAAATAGCCACAACTAATGTCAATATTAACATTAATACTAACATTAGTAAAGGGGATATGACACTACTGACAGACGACCAAATTAAATGGTTACACTGAATAAATTACAGAATAAATTTTGAATTCCTCTGCATTTGAACATTGCTAGAAACAGTTGTTGTACATACACAAACAAACAAAACAACAAAATACATAATACATACTCAACATATGTCAGCTTTAGGTTTTTTAATGCCTAAACGTATTACAGCTTAACATAGATGCAAGAATGCACATAGGAATGTCACAAAATTTGATTATGAAATTTTAGTTAGTTAGTAGTGATTAATTGTCATGCAAATAATTGCAATTAATGACTGTATCTCTTTTTCGTTTACTTTTTGCCACTATTAAAGTATAAGCCTAATAATAGTTTAATTATAAACATAAACCTTATGAAGAAAAAGGGGCATTTATTGGTATTTACTGGACATTGAAACACATAAATAAAAATTACATTTCTGTTTGTGTTCAAGGCTTTGTAAACAAAAACTGCATAAAGTGTATTACTGAAATATACAAAGAAATTGATGACAAATACAGCTAACAATAGAAGTAAAGCGCCTTGAGAGGAATAGTTGGTCGATCATCTCATTCTCCAGTCACATGGCATTAAATCATAGCAGAAGAAGAAGAATTATCACAATTATGCAAAGTAACTGCAGTCAGCTAAAATAATCATGATAAGGCGATTATGTAATAACCGTGACATCCTGAATACACTTTTGTTTTCTAATGAGTATTTGCAGAATCAGGACTTTCATATGAGGCATTTACTGAAATCTGGGTGTTAAATTAAGAGGTTCACTGATTTAGACAACAGATTTATTCACTGTCAATTTTTGTCTTTTTCATGAGCTTTATAAAAAAATGAAAAAAATCACCACCCTTTACTCACATTTGGAATAAAACTCATTTCTCTCACCTACTGATGTCCCACCAACTTAAACTGAATGCTGAGTTATCACCAAACTCCTGTTTCATCCTGAATCTCATCAAATTAAGGAAGCAAGATGCTATCATTCTTCTATTTCAGTGGGGCTTTGAATGAAAGAAAAAAGGGTGCCATAAATGGTTTGCGTGCCTTTTAATCATCGCATAGAGGTCATACTATCATTTTCCTATTTTATCCACAGGACTGCTTATTAAGCTTATTAAGTGACAAGTTAAAAGACAAACCGACATAAAAACTAAAACTCAGTGATGTGTGGGGCAACTGTGAGCCTTCAGAACAGCTAAGACTGGCCTAGATTTTGATGAGTTACTTCCCATATTCATTTTTTATCGTCCCTTCTTCACTTACTTTTTTCATTTGTTACCCATCCCTATCTGAATAACAATCTCTATCTGAAGCCAAACAAGTCCAAACTATTCAAATATCCCTGGAAAATTATAAAAAAGTCTTGGGGAAATTTACATGCAATGCAAGAACAGTCAGCAGAGCCATGCTGCACTCTGCGTTCATCCTTTGACACTGAACACCAGAAAAGGGGAGACATTTATGATTTATGGATTCTACATGTTTGTGTTCATTACACTGCTCCACCTCAACAACACAAACCAACTTTGGTCACTAATTTCTACTTAGGTTGCATGATAATCATAAAAAGACAGAAAAGAAATCAAACCTACTGCTGTTTAATTAAATGAGAATGCTTTCAGCTATATTACAAGTGAAAGGACTCCATAAAATCTTGTTAACTGATCAGACTGTACAGTGATCCTATTCTGCTGCCATTCTCGCTATCAGAGCTTTCTTATTTTGACAGCCCCTTTCTAGGACAGTAACGCTGAGGACAATAAGCGAAACCGTGGGACTGATGGATGGTAGCTCGGCTAGACGACACAAGGTGAAAGAAAATGGAATTACGGGGAGAATCGTTAGCGTCCCTCGATGAAATCTAATTATCAGCTTTCCATTCTTGGCCCACGGCATATGCGGAATGAAGTGGACGTTAAAAGGAAAGCTGCTGATTTACCTCCAGGTATGAATAGGAATACCTTCTTTGACAGTTCCATTCACAACCGAAACAAGTATGAAAACTCATACATGTGTCTGGCAAAGAGCTCTACAAGCTAACTAAATATCCTCTCTGTCTGGAATAGTGCCTCATCTCTTAAACATTTAGCCTGGATCATGGATCTGCTCATGAGGCAGCCAGGAGAGAAAGGATTAAATGTTAACATGATGTGGCTCTGAGACCAGCATGGTCTGTGCAGGTAGATAAGCGTCTCAGGAAGGTTGTCGGCCCACCTCGGCCACTGTGGTGACATTCATTAATCGCAGTCTCAAGAGGAAACTTGTCTCGTTCTAAGTCGATTTGAGTGGGCAGAGCCTTGGGAAATTAATGTGCTTCTTATATAGCCCAGAAATAGTCCGTTTTTCATGCACTGTGCACAGACCACTATTTAAGGATTTTTTTTTTCTTCTGCCAGGATGCAAACATGTTAACAGTTTGAGGACAAGCACACCTAAACCATCACAATTCACTGTCGCTATTGACTACAATTAATGCAGCTCTACCTAGCTTGTATTATCATCATTACTCTCAGCCTCTTTGTATTTAACTGCTGTCCTTGTATCCCATAGAGAGATTCAGTAGCCTTCTACTGCATATAAGGAGAAATAGAAATTTCTTGGAACCAGGATCAGATGGTCAACTGAAAGCCCAAAATGGAAGTAGGAAAATGTAGCCTTCCAAAGCAAAGTAGAGAGCAGTTGAAGCCTCATACAATGCTGATTTCATGCTTACCTTTAATACAAATTGGCTGCTATCAAAACAAAAGCCTATATAGAGGTCATTAAAACTCACTGTCCTTGTACAGTTTGTGCAAAAATCATAAGAAAAATAATTTCATTTAAACCCATCATGTATTCACACAAAGCCTGCGAATAGTTGACTAACGAGATGTACCCCTGGACACATGGGCCTTCACACCACATTCACACCACTTCAGCAATCATGAAGCCCCAGATAACTATCACCTACCCCCAGGAATCAATTTTGTGGTTCTTTATTCAGTGGGTACAGGCTATTCAGAAGACCTGGGTAATACAGCTCAATCATGATAAAAATTGCAGTCAGTATTGATAATTATCATGATAAATGTCAAATATTTGACCCTGGGTGAAAGTTCAAGAAACCAGATGGTTATTTGGTATTTTTTAAATGAGTTTTTCACAACGTAAACAAAATAAACCCTTAAGACACAACATTTACAGTAATTATTGTGATATAAAATTGTATTATTATCATTATAGCCATTCAAGGGAACAATATAACATAAAATTGATATCGAAATATGATATAAAATGATGTCACTATAGCCCTACTATTCTGTGTTTGAGGTTTATGTTAAAAGTGTAACTTGAATCGGACCTGTATAGTTAATATTCACATTCATTTATTGCAAGTCATTGTTATACTGAACAATGAAATCACACATCACAGATTTTACTCATATTGTGTATCCATTTATCATTAATTTGTTTTGAATTAGCTTGTGCAGCTTTAGTGTGGTCTTTCTTTATATTGGAATATAATTTTCCTGAGTATAAATAGAACAAATGTTCAATAAATGTTTGATATATTGCGATGTGTAGATAGTACCGGGATGCCGTGCATGATCTCTGGCCAGTAGAACCCCTGTAATATGCCAGTGTAGCATCCAGCCTGCTAAACCCACAAAGAAGAAGACGGTTTACAGGCACAGCAGCTGACCGGTTTGTTCTACCTCCAATTTGTGAAACAGCTCTGCTGTTTGTGTGTTTGCCATGTTCTGACAATAAAGCATAGTTTAAAACCATAGTTAATCTGGTTTCTTCAACCTTCTCAAAGGAGCACAAATCAGCCTTCGAACTTAGAAGAAATAATGATTTTTGGCCATATCCTGCAGCCCTAGGTCTTTATGAATCAAGCTCAGTTCAATCAGGCTGAAATAATGGAAAAAGGACTGCTGGCTATACAATATATACGTAAATCAACAAAAGGAAATACAGTTTATTGTCTTAAATTGTGTCAGATAACTCAGCCAGAGGCTTCTATCTTCTGTCTAAGTAACGATTTCATTGTCTGTGGTAGATGTACTAATGCTGTAATGTACTATAGTTTTGCCATGGCTGCATTCTCTCCACAGGCAGTTTTAGCGGCAGCTCGACTGGGGAGCTCAGATCTCAGTGAGATAAATTGATAATTAGTGTTATTTATAAATCATTTCCTCAACTCAGGCCGCAGCTCTGAAAACAACATAGATAAAAGAAGCAATAGCAGCTCGCACTTGCTTTAATTTAAAATATTATACCACCCTCAGTTTTGGCAGTTGTCAAAAAGGGCAATGGGGAGCTTGTTAGCAGAGAGCACAGCAGGGGTACTAAGTCCCATGCCTATAACAGCATTTGTGAAGGAAGCACACAATACATCCAAATTTCCAAGGGACTATAAAGGTAATACAAATTGGCTCAGTCAGCTGATGGAAATGTGGCTTTCCACAGTCGCGTATGCTACCACACATACTTGGTACTTTTAACCATGATCTTAATGCCCATGTGCCTCAAATGGACCATTACATTTCCATGCATTGTCTGCTTATTTTACATAACCCCACTACCCTGCATGAAAAAATAAACACAAAGGTCAGGACTTCAGTTGAAACTATATTAAAAGAAGTCTGCAGTGAATTTGAATCGTATTAAAATATGTCCTGGGTGGGAAGCTGGAAAACAAACCAGTCTTGACTGGCTGGCAGCAATGGGATCACACATACTGGGTGGGTAGTGTCCCACTTACTAAACTGGCTTCAGCATATCTCAGGGGTATATGAAAGAATGCAAGGGACATGCAAAACAAGAGAAGAAAAGATCTGTTTGGAATTCATTTTTATCTTACAGACAATCTTAAAGCTAGAAAAAGTATACACTGATATCATAAAACACGCATAAAGCCTTCTCATAGCAATGCAGTTGTGATGTCTTGTCTATATGCCTCCCGTCCCTCAAAACAAAAGAGCCATATTTAAATGGAAAATAATGAGCAGCAGAAAATTGAATTTCAGACGCAGCCTACAGCTGGACTGCATTACAGGTTGGGCATACTGACTCATAAGAGCCTATACTTCAGATTCAAATGCCTTTTAAAGCCATGTAACTATGTAGGAGTGGGCCCTCAGACTCAAGATGAAAGCAAAGCACAGCCACAAAATGTGAGAATCAATTTAAGACTGAAACAGCCATTACTGCTCAGCTTGGAGAATTGATGTACATCATGGCGAGTTCAGACTTGCCAGTTTCAGTGACCTGCGTGGAGCTGAATGTCTTCATAATAATGATATTGCATGGAGAAGGAGAGCTGCAAAATTGCAATGAGTTTTCAATCTACACTTCAAGTCCTGTTTTGCAGTGTGGCTATGAGGATATGTAATTGATCAGGAAAAATAATATGCTTCAACACAGCCACCACATGGAATTTTTACAGCTTGTCCTCTGACTACAGCCTGAGTAATGGCACTGTCCGTGGTGCTGAATGAGGTCAACAGTTAGGAACAGCAGCACTCCAACAAAACTCCAACAAGTGCCTAGTCAGAAGTCCACAGTAAAATTGTCAAGAATCAATTTCTCACTTCATTTTATGAAAGTACATATAAGAAAAATCTAATTTAAGACAGGTGAGTGTGAATAACACAGTTTACCATCCAAATTCAGTTTCCGTCGGCCAAAAGCCAATTGCACACTGCAGGGTTTTTCAGACCTCTTCAGATGCTAAACTAATACCTTTTCACTATTCTCCATGCTAAGAATGTCCCGGTAGGATATTGACAATGTTTCAACTGAAAACACACACATCACACAGTATGAAACATGAAGTGAAACATTCTCCTGTCAACAGGTGATTATCGCGATGTTCTCATAAAGGACCCCCACACACCCGTTTCACGTGTTTTCCTTGTATTGCTGTAGCTGTAATTGTTAAAAGTCGTTCTGTTACATTCCCCAACTGTGTGAGCTTCCAGTTAATGAAAAAATAGTCAATTTGGGCAACATTCTGATGACCTTAAAATACCCTCAGGACAACAGTTTGTGAGGTTCCAAGAGAAAAAATCAATGTTATCTTCTTATACTGTACAATTAATGAGTTACAACATCAAAATATGGATGTTCAGATACAAGTTTTATCACTTGTAAGTGTAAGAAATTATGCTAGCTACAACTAAAGTACTTTATAACTGGTTCTTATCATATATAGCCTAAGCAACCTGACATAGAGGCACAACTGATGTTGTTATCATTGTATTATTGAATAATAATTGTATGAACTTTTAACTTTTTGTCTTTATATGTTGACATAGATAGTAATGAATAGCCTAATATTTGTTTCGACCAGTGACTGCTGAGATTGCTACAACTCACCAACACATAAAAACCCACAATTTTGTGTATACTTAAGTCAAGATAATGAATATAAATATTAGCAGCAAGAAAAGCCTGGAAAAAAAGCCAGCTGCTATGTTTTTTTTTTTCTCAGCAGCCTCAACTCCCTGTCACTTTGTTTGAGCTCACTTTTACAGTTAACCCACACTCCTTCAACATGAATGCAACATCACTCTTCACCATTAACTATTTTTCTTCCGTGTCCTCCATCTCGCACAGGTCACATCTCACCATCTCTGTTTGAAGGAGTTCAGTTAAAAAAAAAAAAAAAACATTCTTCGCTTTGTTATTACTGTTGGGTGTTAGGTTTACATTCCCGACAGCACTTGAAAGCATCATAAATCCGTCTATGTCCAGTAAGCCTCTGAGGTTGCATAGGAGGGGAAAGGTCACAGCAGGCAACCTCGTATCTTGGGGAATTGCTAGTCAATCCATCTGTGTGTTTACGTCTTTTTTTTTTTCTCCCAAAATGCTTCCACAGTCTTTAGCAGCGACTTAACGACTGTTTTTCCCCCTCTTTCCTGAGACACTTTTTTTTTTTCTTCCCTCCACCTTTAGTTCTGCATCGTCACACAACAATTAAAAACCGCTAAGTCTCTCGTTAACAGCTGCTAAAGATTAGCAGAGTATCGCTTCTGAATTGAGTGTTTTCCAGCGACTAATCCTTTAAAATCCCTCCTTTTTTTTTAACGGCGGGAACACGATAAAACAGACAACACTTCAGTCGTGTTTCGTTCCCTCTCTCCAAGCGATCAATTGCAAAAGCCTGCAGCGCTCAACTTTGGTGGAAAAAAAAATAATAATAATAAGCAGAAGCGAGGAGAGGATAATAAGAGAGACGGTTGACTCACCTGAGAAAGACAGTCTCGCCTTGTCGGACGGTGATATTGTCCATCACTTTGTTGTCGGATTGAGAATCCCCTTGGCTGCGGACTGGCAACCCTGCAGGCACAAGAAGCAAAATCCTCAGAGAGAGAAGAACTGTGCATTTTGAGAAAGCGACAAAGTATCCCCGGACAGACATCGTCTTCAGCCTTCAGAGGTGTAGAAAAACAATCCCACAGCGAGACAATGAGTCGGTTTTCGCCCCCGTAAACGGTCCCGTGGAGATTATTTACCCCCAGTTCATTAGTCTTAATCCAAATCTTCTCGCCAGGTAACCGCGGAGTGAGCAGGGGAAGAGAGACACTCGACCCTATCTGCCTGCACTGTAACACATCCACTATTTATTGCTTAAAGAAAGGAAAAGAGGAAAAACACTCTCTCACAGACAGTCCGGACGGCAGCAGGCTGGCGGCGTCTCTATTCCGTCAAGTTTTTGAACATAATAAATCATACACAGACAACAAGAAAACCCCAGGTGTAATAGGCACTAATACTGTTAAACTGCAGTCTAATGCCGACAGAGACGGGAAACAAATGACAGGCGAATCATAGCCTGTTGAGAAGAAAGACAGAGGCGCCAAGTTTGCGATTTGCATCGGTTGTCAATGAGTTTCTGTGTCGCTGCTCTACATTATGAGCACTTTGTGTCTGCTACGTCAGACACGGACAGTTAGGGAAGTAGTGAGAGCAAAATGGACTCACATTAGGCTGTAGCCATCATGAAATAAATACATTCATTTAAAACATGAAAAATGAAGCCTCTACTGTAGCCTAATTGTCTGGATCCTGCATTAATTATATATTAGGTTATTTTTTTAGTATCTTGCCTCTGGCACTCAGCACTTGCTGTATATATGCAGAAGGCTACTTTGTATGCATTCCTGTACTTCTGTAATCTGCAATATTGCAGACAGGAATATTTATTTAATAATATTTTTAATAAAACATACTAACTTTTTGTCATAGTGCATAAAGGAAAGCAACTCAGTACTTTAACTCAAGTACTTTACTTAAGTACAAATTTAACTTCCTACTGCTTGAGAATCTCCATTTTCAGCTGCATTATTTGTCTTCTCCACTACATCTCAGAGGCAAATACTATACTTTTTGCTCCACTGCATTTATTACAAGTAACAAAAGTTATGTTACTTTGCAGATTGATGATGTATTATTATAAATTAGGTGACCTTACAGCCCCACCAGTGTCATCTGCAACATTCAAGATCAATACATTAATGCATCGATAATGACATCTAGTAGCAATATTACTCTGAAAATGGGCCATTTTACACTTGTACTTGTAGTTAACGTAACTGAGGTTTTGATTGCAGGAGCTTACTTTAGTATTACTGCTTTTTCTTAAGTAAAAGATCTGAGTACATATTCAGAAAACAATCAACAGAACTATGTACGCAGATTCCAATTACTTAATATGTCATTTAAAAATAGGGGTAGAAAAATTAATTTGGTACATTCATTTGCATACATACGAGTTTGAATCAATACATACAGTCTTGCTATTACATCTTTATTTGGTCTGGTATATGGCCAGTGGCTTCTATTATTTGGTACTAAACTCAAAATAACACATATAAGGGTTATGATTAGCTTTCATGTTTTTCTACTCCAGTTTATAACAATTCATGCTGTACTTGTGTAAGAAAACAAGCCACGTCTGCATATGTTATGTAACTTATACTGTATGAAAAGCTTATGTCTTTTTTATCTGATTTAAGGTGAGTAACATCAAAGCCATGTGCAATAATACTAACATTAAAAAAACATTTTTACTTCTAGTTTAGTTCTATGTTGTCACTCAGCAACAAATTCTGATAAATTAAAAAAAGACTCATACAGAAATAAGGGAAGCTGTGGTTTGTTCCATCACCCATGCCATGCATATATAATGTTTTATAATTCTGAATTTCCAATTCATATTCAATTTGTTTCCAATCTGAAGCCCTGTTACTTGTAATAGAAACAGCTGCTGGCCTGAAATGAATTTATGCAACTGTAAACAGAATACTTTGCAATTGTAAGTCTGTACTTAACATTAACAGATTCATTGTTGTCATGTGTCTCCCGTTGTATCTGCCGGCCATTTGCAGTGCAACGCATCAGGCCCACTCTTGATTCCTGTGTGCAATCAATGTTTGATTACTGTGATTTCATTTTAACAACCTCTGAGGATTCTGTCATCTACAGTACACGTAAGCAGTAAAAAATAGGGTTAGAAAATGGGAACTGATAAAGGCAGAACAAGTGCATTTTGTGAGTGAGTCCCATTTTGAAATAGTTGTGGATGTCAAGTTGTTAACACAAGGTTCAGAAAAATGTATTTCTGGCATGAAATGGTGAAACCAGACATTGTACAGAACACAAGTTCATGCTAATGACCTCTATATTCATAACCAGTTGTATTTGTTCAAAAACTCATGGAGTTCAAGAAAGCAAACATTAAGAGATCGCGCTTTACAAATATGAGATACTTCACGTAGAAACATCTCTGATTCCTCTCTCTCTCTCTCTCTCTCTGTCTCGCTCTCAAAAAAAAGAAAAAAAACACACAAAAAAACACCTGGATACATTTATCACTGTAAACACAGCATAGCCCAAACAGGTGTAAGCTGTGCATCAAGATGATGCTGAGGGGAAAGAAAAGCAAAAAAGAGGAAACGGTTGTCATGGCAGCACCTGGGAGTCAAACAACAGATGTGAGGTGATGTGCTTAATTATACATCATCTCAGTTTAGTTGACCTCTACAGGCAGTGCAGTGTAGGCCGCTGGACACTGTATAATAATTGTATATAACTGCAGCAATATAAGTCCATAATACATGTGAAATGAACAGGCTATTTTTAAGCCAGTGAGTCAGAGTCTCCATAAGTGTATCATTTCCAACAGTGTACTTCCCTTACGTAGGGTATATCAGGATGCAATCAAACAGAAAAAAAGATAAATTGACATTGTGTTTTGAGGCAATTGTTAACTTGCAAGATGAGCAATAGTGACTCTGGCAGGAGAACTAATATGTGACAACTGCCTGTCGCGGAAATAGTAATTTTCCAAGGCTGTTTAGACTTAGCTTGCTACTTTTTTTATCTTTTGTAAGTGTCATAGCAGACAACATAGACTGTTTTGTTTTGGATTTGGGCAACTGGTCCATCTGCACCATGTGACTTTGATGCATCTCTGATAGACAGCTCTGTTCTGGGCAAATGAAGCTTATATAATTAGAACATTTGGGATGGTTAGTCAGTTTCAGTGGCAGGCCTAGATGTTTAGTTTAATAGACATCAAACTGTCAAAATAGGAGATAGTTTAATGGTAGGAAACTCTCTACCTGGAAGATTCTGAGCTGTTTTGGGTTTTTTTTTTCCTCACTGTTGATGACACAGGAATTGATTTGTGTTTGCCAGACAGATTAAGCTGTTTGTACTGCTGAGTCATAATGGAGTTCTGTGAAGATACAGATGTTGTTTTCACAAGTTATGAATCAGCTCGTATGTGAATAAACATCAAAACAAACTTCACTTGAACGTTTATCCTCTTACTTTTTTTCATTTATAGCTACTTATTCACATAACCAATGAATCACCCAATATTATGACATTTGGCATTTTAATATAGTTTTAGCCTAAGCTACCTTGTTGTCTCCAACAGCTGCCTGTCGCCCAGAGGAAAAAAAAAAAACTACACATATAACCACACATTAACTGCGTGGGCAAGAATTAAGTGATAGACAGAAGTTTGAGAACATTTCTTCTTTAACAAAAAAAGTATCTTATGATAGCAGACCACGTACCTTGTATATCTTTTATTAACTGTTTTATTTATTTTTTAGTCTTTTATTATTTTATTTCTTTTAAGATTTTATCTTTAACTGTTCCTGGACATCACTGTAAATGAGGATCAGAAGTCAAATATTTTGTGAGTATAAATAAAGGTTCATTAATTAAATACTGAAACAAACCAAGTACTTTTTGGTGTATGAATGAGAGGACTCATTTGGTAAATGACAAGGGTGAATATTATGATGAGAATTAACTGAACACACACACAAAAAACAAAAGAATGTAAATGAAGAGCCTCCAACTTGGACAAATATCTTTCCGTAAATATCAGTCCGCTCGCAAAGTAAAAGTCTTAATTTAAAGGCAAGCTATAATGTTCTCAAGCCACTGGGAATGTGTAGGTGTGACAGCTTCCTACCATCTGAAAAGGATATATTTCTGAATAAATAGTGAGTTTTAGCTCACACGCACATAGAAAACAAGAGCATCTGTTTAAGAATGGCATTCAGTTGCTTATTATTTGATGATAAATTAAGTAAAAATTGCCAGAACACATTATTGCTTTTTCTTGACTTATCATGTTCATGGTTTAGCCTAATTACTAAGTCTTAGGACTGTCAAAGTGGTCTTCTCTGCTGATTCCCATTCATAGCGTGACACAGTACGTCTATGCGGCTGAAAAAAAAAAAAAGCCAGCATGCAATTACTCACTCCTGTGCTCACAACTGCCTCGTCTCTACCTCATTTAATAGCAGATTTCACTAATGCTTTTCCATACCCGATATTTTGCCTTTCAGCACTTTTCCCTCAATTTGTCACACAGGTAACACAAGAACATAGAGTGCAGGTAATAAAGTCAAAACATCACAAGTGCTGCAATCGAAATGTATTACTGCTAAATATACAGTTCTTTCTTCACTTCAGTGGGAGCAAATATCTATTTCATGAGGTTTCTTGATCTGTGGGTTGAGGTATTCACACGGCAGGAATGATAATAAGTTTTAATTAGCCGGACTTAGTCTGAGGTGCAAGTTTGTGTCTGTGCCTGAGAAGCTGTAAGAAGCCCAGCATGGCCAATAAATGTCAAAATTCATTATACATGTGAATATGACAGCCTGCATTCATTACTGGATGGAATTCAAGGTCTTTCTGACTTCAAAGCACATTGACCACTTTTCAGCATCTGTGGGTGCATTTTTAAGCAGCAACTATGTGTTCTCTTAAGTTTAGACTTGAAATGTGAACAAAAACATTTCATTCTTAGTTTGCAGCAATATTAAATATTGTATCACGATTCTCCCTGCCAGCTCTGAGCACTATGTTATGAGGCTAGAGGAAGTGGGTGTGCTGCAGGCCTGACAGCATCGCACCTATTTTATAGTCCAGATCTTGAAAGGGAGAGAATGAGATGTCACCATCCAGAACAACGAGCCTCCAGGCAGCACATTCCCAGGAAGCTATACTGTCACGTCACTTGACTTTCCTGGAGCGCTACAGCTCGTGATCGAGGCTCCACCTCCACATAGACTATAAATGCCACTGCTCTGAGCCCCTCTCCATCTCACCTGAATGAATTTGTCAAGTAAATGAATGAGCAAACTAAGGCTTCCTGTGGTAACTTCTACTGTTCTCCGGCTGTTTATTTAATCATTCATCATCACAATTTTAAACAGCTTATGCTATATATATATACACACATGAAAAAACAGGATGATAATAATAAAATGATAATTCTACCTCAGTAATGTCAAATATAAAGACATAAAGACTGATATTATGAGTACAACATAGATTTTTACATCTATTATGTCTATCAAAATGTCCATTATTCCATTAACACCTCAAAATGAATTACCTTTTACAACCTGCAAATGTGGTTGCAGCAGAGAAAACTAACCCAAACATCTTTGAAGTAGGATGGATGTGAAAAACACAACCTCTTCCAATAAGTGTTTAACACTAGCGGACATGGTTTGTACATAACACAATAATTTAGACATGTTGTTTAACATTAAATCGTGTTCTCAACACTGCAGCTGGTTGTAACATATGTGTAATGGTTTCCCTTTCTGAGTTTTGAGGTCGTAACACTGATGACACTTATTATTATTATTATTATTATTATTGCCACTCATAATGTCACAAGTTTGACTGATGTTTTTTTTTCTAAGATTATTGAATAAGGGTCACCCAGGACTGTCATATTGTGAGAACTATTAAAATAAAGAAAAAAAGGTTAATAAAGCAGCCTATTAATGGTACATTTGTCTTGCTCTTATCTTACTGTTGTCAAAGATAAGGCATAACTGTGAACTCAATAATGCATTATATCGATTAAACAGATAAGATAATGTGGTTACTCACGTATCTCACGTACCGGTTACATACATCCAGTGAACACACTCTACATAGTACCTTGCATTAAATGTTTGTTTAATGTGACAAAATTGGTACGAACACGAATAACATAAACACATTTGTCCATATCACAGTTTACATTCATTAAAATTCAAGGCTAGAAACCCAAATTAACTTGGCTAACACTGAACACACCTCATTAACTGCTTTTTACCAAAGGGAGGAAAATGTCCCTATCTTTGTTGTTTCTCTTGTTTCTCATACAGCTGTCATCTTATAACTTGTTAAGGACATTACACAGGCTTTAGGCCACTTGGAAAACTTGGACAACATGACGCACAACAGCGGTAACGCACCTTTCTCTCTGTGTTTTGTGGTGATGAAAACAGCCCATGCTACC
This sequence comes from Coranthus polyacanthus, assembly GCA_037367275.1. Taxonomy (NCBI): domain Eukaryota; kingdom Metazoa; phylum Chordata; class Actinopteri; order Kurtiformes; family Apogonidae; genus Coranthus; species Coranthus polyacanthus. The sequence goes on from JAPQRN010000007.1 coordinate 19,858,550, forward strand.
AAGTTTCATTAATAAAGCTACTTGATTGCAAGCATTGTTAACTTAAAATCAGTTTTCTGTCTGCTACAATTATTGTTTTTGTTGTTAATATACAAGTCAAGGCAAATGCTTATTATTAGTGAAATCTGTAGTTAAATAATGCAGAAGAACGCAAGAAAGTAATGACACTGTGAACATTCTGTCTGCAGTTGCAACTGTGCCTAAAAGTAATGAAGTACTAATTGTTAAGTAAATAAGGACCATGAGGAGATGAAAATAAGACCTCTTCCACTTGGTGAGGACTACGTCTAACTAAACTAATGGTAATGATGCAGGCCTAATTGGGCAGTTTAATCAGCAGACCACAGGGAAAACCTGTATGAAGGCAGTAAGGGACACTCCTGCTTCAACTACTGTCAAGATGTCACTGAGCAAAGTGCTTAACCTCCAACTACTCCACTGGAGCAACTGGACAGTTTGCTGGCATGGGCGAGTGTGTAGCAGTGCATTGCTTGCTGTAAAAACACATTTACTCAGCACAGTCTCACTCCTCTACCTTGAGGTAAACTGACATTGTATGAAACTGTCCTGAGACATCCTGTTGGTGACGTAGATTTAAGCTGTTGGGAGGACAGGATTGTGAATGCATGAAGATAACAAAAGACCTTTTTATCTGTTGGTAATTGAAACGAATGGCGGAGGGAAAGACTGACACGAGGAAGGAAAGTAAGACTGACACACAGGCGTTGTGGTCGTTGCTCATCAGCTCTCTGACTGTCTAATCGTTGTAATCAGTTTAATGACCACTATAAGGCAATCCACCAAAAGTGTCAATCAAAGTGCAATGCTATTAAAAGCAGCAGGGGGTAAGTGATGCTACACAGCAGTCGAATCAATATGGAAATGATGAAAATTGTCAAACTAACCCCAAGTGCTGCCCACTTGTGTCAAAGCTTGTGTGACTGTAGAGTAGATAGACACTCATACTCATAAGTCAGGTGTGCTATTAAAATTAAAACAAACATGCCAAACATGGTTTTTCTTTTAAACTGGTGTATTGCGCTGTTTTACTACAAAAAGGAGTCATAAGTATTATTACTAAATGCACAGAATGAGCTGTGTTTGATCATAAACTAACATGGAAACAACATCATGATTATGTTGATGAAAAACATTTAAATCAGTAGCAGTTCTGTATAAATCTTGAGACATTTAAACTACACCAACTTGTATTTAACTTCCTACTCACTTCCTTATGTAAGTTACTGGGTAGAATTGTGAGGGTTGACATTTCAAAAGGCTATAATTATTCATACTTGTATAAGTATAATGCAAAATATGCAGGTATAATGTTCTGTGCAAAATCAAAGTCCCTCCCAAACTGTACAAAAGTCATCTTTTGTCAATACAGGAGAGTACATATTAACTGAGAGGTAATTGTAAGTTGTATGTTGATTGAATAAAAAGTTAAAGGGATTACAAGAAGATGTATTTGGTTACAATATTTTGTGTTTTCAAAGGGAATGTTTACAAAGTCATTTTAGAGGGTTACAAGCATGAATAATTTATTTTGTTGTTGTTTTTAAAATGATAAGAATGTAGACATGCATACGTATAAGCATTTCTGTTGAATTTCCAACATTTACTGGTTGTCAAAAAACCCCAGAAGCACATTCACTTAAATAAAAATCACTCACTGGACACATCAACCTGATAATATCCTTACTTTAGGTTTTTTGTCTGTGTTATGTTGCCTACTGCAACAGGAAAAATGTTTTGTTGCACTACCACCAGAGGCCATGGGGTGGGGTGGGGGTGAACTAAACGTAGTTTCGTTTTGAGTAAAGATAAGTGAGTACTGTAAACACGTATCCAGTCCATACTTTCAGATGTGCTGCTGTGAAGACAGATTGAAAAACTCCTGCTATAAATATGATTTGCCTTAAAAGACAGCAGAATGCAATGATGGAATACTTATCTGTGTAGACTGCATTTAGTTTTCACTCTTCATTGCCATTTTTTGTAAAGCCATCAATTAGGGATTTCATGTTATAATAGTTCTCTATTTTTTAGAGTGCTTCTGGCATTATAACAGTGTTCCATAGACATAACGGTACTTACGATAACAGGTGCCTTGTAATCATTTCATTTCATCATAGAAACTAAAACTAAACTGCTGCCACTGGCTGTCTTGAAGAAGTTGTTAAATCATGTGGAAAAATCAACATGCAGTTGGGGAAATGACAGGAACAAACTCAATATGGCATCAGGCGACAACAAACAGCATCCCCTGATCAGTTGCAGTCGGTTCTATCTTTCACACTATAATTTTCACTTTGGTTGGTAGCCACAGGCCAGATGTGCATGAAATGGATCACGCTGGTGTTCAGGACAGCGAGTTAAACGGTTATCTCTGCCGCTCTGCACTGTGATCCCTCTTGATGACTTCCAGATGGTCATCCTCCATCTTTAAGACTCGCTTTGTCCACAAGGGAACTTTGGGTAATGAGGTCTTAGTCACTGGCATTAATGAAATATTGCTTTGCACACTGAATGGACCAATATGGTAAGAGAATCGCAGCAAGGAAGTCATCTGGACACATTTGAAAAAGCTCAGAAAAATCTTGATTAAAAATGTGCTGTAAATATTTCACACATTAATCAAACACATTTCTCCCTGTGTAGAATTAAGCTTGCAGTATAATTGGATCTCGAGAGAGCCTGGTGTGAAAGAAAATGACAATATGAATGTGTTTTTGCAAGATTTCCCCATTGTATGCAAGTGATTGCACGTCTAAATAATTGTGCTGGAGCACTTGCAGATGTGCGGACAGGAAACACTTGACTTGGGGTTTGGGCTTTTGGAGAAAAACAATAATTAAGAGTGAACAAACAGTGGTGATAGCAGCTGTGGGAGAGACTCTGTGGTTGAGTTGCCGTGAAGATGGGTGGTTGCGGTCTGGGAGAGGTTTCCAATTGGCACAGAATCAGAGGACAATTGAGCCTGGGGTGCTGTGCTCCACTCTGCTCCACCCCGCGTATACCCAACACTCACCAAACATTTGCCAAGATCTTAATCACGGAGGGCTCAAGCAATCAATACCAAAGTGGCCCTTAGGTGATAGACATCCCAGAGTGGAAGTGACCATTACTTTCTAATAAAGAGATTGATGCCAGGGAAGTCGTCTTCATCGCCCTTTAGCAATAGCTTCCTGACTGAGAGGCATGTTAAGTGCACTTTGCTGTGACACGTCCTCAGCTATCAGTGCTCTCTGACGATAGAAAAACACATTCCATACCGCAATGCCTCGCCACTGAGGCAGAAGCATTTTCACAAGCATCTCATTGTATCCTTCACCCCTGTACGAGGACTATGTGAGAACAGAAATGGAGTTGAAATCTTTTATCGAACAACTTCATGTAGTCAAAAATGTAGCTCCAGGTGACCACACGGGTCAGAAGGATATGAGCCATAAACGCACCATATGAAAAAGCTATTTTATCTTTAGATCTTTTAATAATGTGCCGAGCTGGGGAGGAGCTGAGTAATTATTAATAGCAATGACGTGGGCTTGTTTGTTTATTCATCTCAGCAGTTTTTTTCGAAGGGGGAAATACAACCCCAACACAATAGCTGTTTTAAAAGAGCTACCCCCTATACAAGGCTTCCCTTGAGTAGAAGAACTTTAATAAACACATTTTTGCTGCACTATGGAGTTTTTTTTTTATTCTGGTAAAGCTTTATAAAAGTGTCAGCTTAAGGCGGGAAGGTGCACACATCTAATTATTATGTGGTTATATTCTTTTGTTGACAAAATCAAGTCTGTACAAAATTACCTATGGGAATGTAAAAAGAAGCTTACTGTGACTAATAATACATTAACCAAAGAAATATGCAAAGCCTTGTGGCCACCCAAACTTTGTGACTTGTTTTTGGCACAGTCTTTTCATGCATATTCAAAATGGAAATGTGATTGAAACATGCAAAAATGACTGTAGGTGCAGAAACTCCAAATATATTGTATGCTTTTGGTTATAATAATATCATCATATATCATATACCATTATTAGTTTTTGACAATGTGGATGTGCTTTAAAGTATAACTAATGATGTTAATTTAAAGAGCATGAAACACTGTAACACAGATGAAAGCTTGATTATTGCAAAATTCATCAGGATTTACTGGTTAGAAGAAAAGGATGTGTAATTCCTTCACGAGGAAACTGTGCAGTTGCATAATGAATCAAGTTATTTACAGTTATAAAAGTGTGGGAAGGTGCAAATTTAACCGCATAACTTCATACATTCTTCAAAACTGGTAAAAAAAACACTCTAATTGTCTGACTAATATTGACACTCTTTTCAGCAGTGCCAGTATGTTTGCAGGGGTCATCAAATAATATGGTAAGAAAATGCTATTCATTTAAAAAAATATTTTAATCTTGTAACCTTGATATATTTTCGAAGTAATATTATTTCTTCCTGAATTTGATGTAGCACTAAAAATGCTGGAAATGCTCAAGTAATGTACAGCATGTACTGAAATGTATCTCAACTCAAAAGGTTCTCTATGTAAGATATGCATGTGCTTACTCTGAGTTGGAGTCTGTGTTGTGTTGGGAGCTGGACTTCTGTTGGCTTTTGCTGGCTGCATTTCTAAGCTGAGAGCATCTAGTATTGCAAACTGTTGCAGCAGCAGAGGAGTAGAAGAGAGGCACTGAAGAACTCATGAGCGAGCGGGAGGATTTTCACAGAAAATCTCTAGTACATAGACATCAGTGTATTATGGCAACCAAGACCGTTGTTAGCATAGTCACGGAGTTAGCTAATGTCAATAAAAGATCACAACACAAAACAGACTCCAACAACTTCAATTGGATAATGCACCTACTGTACAGTTTTTCAGAGCATTTATGTTCAATATTTAATGTTTAGTTTTAAAAAAATCAGCACAAATAATGGAGATAATTTTCCCGCAATTCATGCATGAAAGGGTGAAAAGCCAATGATGTTCAACAGATTTTCTAAAGAGTATGTGACAATTAATCTACAGACAAAAGAGCTAAATTGCAGAATCTCAACAAATGCTTTGTAAACTCTCTATCCAAATAAAATTCCCCAAGAATCTTTATTAACAGGAAAGGTGAGCAAAAGTTCAGAGCACAGCTGACATTTAGTCACAGTAAGAAAAGCACAGGTGTTACTAATCATTTCGGATAAAATACTGCTGTGATGCTTGTGCAGTCTGTGCTTCTGACCTTGACTACTGTTCACATAGCACACAGTGTGCTACTAATGCCTTCCTCTCACATGATATATTTGATTGTTTATCTTCTGCAGTAGCACAGTGCGGACCGGGTCGACATCCCTGGAACCTGCTGCCCAATTGGGAGAGAAATTATGAACTCCAAATGCAGTGTGCCATCAAAACAAAACAAGATAAATCGGGCTAAAATGCCTCTTGATCCGATACTGGGTGTAATACTTCACAGAAACAGCTACCTTGTTTACTATTAGGTGATCTAACATCAGTGCTGTAAGTCCTGTACAGTCACCTTTGCTTAGTCAAGTGCTGACAGCCAAAGTAAAAGAACAAATGAAACATATGTTCAGACTACGAGAGGAAAGTCTATTTCATAAAACAACACTACACTAAAAAAATCACGAGAACGGAAAAGGCAAGCATAAAAGGCATTATTTATATGATTCAGATTCAAAACTTACTCCTATTATCAACAGAGGGGTGCAGCTTTTTACCAGTTGTGGTGTTGGTTTCTACTGCCTAAACTCACAGTCAGTATCAGTTTAAATGTACACTATATTTATATATGTACACCACTTTACCTTGTTATCACACAGCCCTTTCCAACAGTCAAGTAAAGCCTTGAAACTCTCTCTGAGAACACAGCAGTTGCTGGGTTTACCACTGCCTCAGTTATTTAGTTTGTTTGTTAGGTTTGATCCAAACTAACATGTTAAACACAGTATACGAACCAAAAAAACGGCGCTCCTTATTTTCACAGAGGACAGAATAGACGCTATAGTGACTTACGCTGTGTTCCTCGGAAGCTGACACCATAACGGACAATTCACAGTTTTAATCAATTTTTTTTCAACATGAACTTAAAACATCCTCAGAAGTTGGACGTCAGAGGTGGGAATGACTTCACACCACAGTTGACTGTGTTCAGAAGTCAGAAAAACAATAGCAATAAGACTTTCTATCTAGGTTTTCTACTGTTAGCTATACTACTCGATAACAAGGCCTTGCAGATTAAAACACTATGGTGACATATCAACAGATAAAAGTTGGACAGTACTGTGCTGGGTACAACTGATTTAATGAGACACATATAAGACAATAAACAATAGATTGCTACAGCTTTCACTACTGGTCATGCATGGAGCAGCCGATTTGAATTTGAAATTGGGGTTGATGAAGGGGGTGTTCAGGGGGCGTTCCAGTTGAAATTTCCAAAAGGAAACACAGAAATTCCAACCGCAGCATTACTACACATCTTAGAGACACGAAGTGGTATAACAAGACTGCTTACTCAGGAAGGAATTGGCACAGTAACTACTTTGGATATCTCTGCAATACAATACATTGACATCTTGGATGTAATGTAAAACCTTATTTCTTCACCTTTGATTGTGTTACAGGAGAAATATTACAAATATTTCATTTAAGGAGGCTTGTTCTCTTAAAAAAACAAAACATACAAATTCTGCCTTTCAGTGATCAACACCTAATGTTAACAAAGTAGGGTAAACACTGTTTGCGATGCTGCAATTTCTGCCATCTGTTGTTTTTAATAAACACACTGCAGAATATCCACAAACATGACACTAAACAATGAACCTGTTCAATCTATTACAGTCTTCTTTGACTTAACTGGTAAAGGTGAACGGAAGCAAAATGAAAACAAAAAGCAGTCCCCGGTTTGTGACACCCACACACCTCTGAGTGAAGGTCATGGATTCATTTTTGCCACATGGCTTGGCACAGCGCATTGAATTGTCTTTGCTGCTCCAACTTGAAAGGCTGCAAAGATATTTTGGTAGGAGAGTGACAACTGGACAAAACGTGATCATATGGGCCCAAACTGCAGTAACAAACACTACAAACCTCTGTGTACGCTGGATTTAGAAAGAAAAAGAAGTGCCAAGTGAGAAATTGGGAACCAGATGATGGGAACGTCACACCGCTGCCAGGCCACACACACATGTGCACACAGTCTCACACAAAAACGAGACAGTTCTAGGTTACCCATCAATTCTGCTTCCCTATCTAAAGATGATACAGCTGCTGTGTTACTTGCATCTTGTGCCATGGCAGAGGGGTCATTGAGATTAAATGCCAACCTCAGACCTGCCTCTTAGTTGATGAGGCCTGTCAAGGCAGTGGGAGAGTGAGGGATTGTGCTAAAATAGGTCCCCCCAGCCTGCCAACAATACTACAGCTTTAGTGGTAAGTCAGGGCAGATGTTAAGGCCTTTCAGCTCTGTTGTACATAGGTGTTCAGTTGGATTAAGTGTGTAATTAATTATTCCGGATAAAGGGCTTTGATAAACAACCATATTTAATAGTAATAGTCCCTGTCGGTCGCTGTCGGTGCATTGTGTTCTCTAGGCCATTTACACAGATTTTAGCCACAATTTATAGTACCAAATGTTCTCTTTCTTTAGCCAGAGAATAAAGAAATACTGGTTTACTTTTTGCCACATGGGCACAGGTCCAATATTTATATCGTTTAACCCCCCCAACCCCCCCTACAAATCGACCTATTGTCATTTTTCTGGCGAGGCTGGGCCGGGTAAGACATAAGACTGAATTACTTTTATGAAATCTAGAGCGCAGTTCCTTTTATACATTGAGAGGATCATGCTCCCACCACAATATTTAAAGGTTGACATTCCCTCCCCACTTTTTGCTGTGTCAGCCAGCTGTCATCATACAACTCCCCCTGAAATAATCCTCCTGCCCAGTCAAGCAATGAAGGGCACCAGGACAACTCCTCCTAGACAGTCAGGATGCATATGTGTGCTGTATTGGGTGTGTGCACCTGTGTAGATAAATGTGCTTTTACCCTTCCATTCCCTGTCGATGAATAGCATGGAGAGTTTACTCTCCACTTCAACTCTCCTCTACACTCGTGTTCACATTAAACATTCAAGTACTGGCTGCTGCTATGGCTTCACAGTAATCTTGGCTTGGATGGAATATTTTATATTCTATTCAAATAGAAGTTTTAATTTTCTCAAAATGCAAAAACCAAAGATGCATTGCAAAAAAGCTGTATTATTTAATTCAATCAGTCTCTACTTAAATTTGGGGGACTGAAAATAGCAATTTTTGACTTTTGAAATATGGCTGAGGGCAACGCTGCTTGAAGGTTTCATAATAACAGCTCGCTAGTGACATTACATATGGATTTTAAACTACTGTCACACTGCTAGAGAGTTGGGTTCATTCATGGAAAAGGAGTCAATGGACTTTGTGGCTGATGATGAGCGTCATAGCCTTGCACTAAAAAGGGGTGAAAAATAGGGGAGGCACCAAGGTGTCATGTGGCCATCACTGCAAATCAGAACTAGAAAAGCAATAGTCATTTCACCTGGGAATAAATGTCAGTTATACCTTTTCACACTGAAGCAAATGACCAGATGAAAGAGGATCTTTTATCCAGTGTGAAAGGGATAAAGAGTCACCAATTAACCTATTAACCTAAATGTCTCTGAACTGTGGGAGGAAGCTGGAGCACCAGGAGGAAACCCATGCAGACATGGGTGATAGACAATTTCCCGAGAGCATAAAAACAGTGTAGACAAACGCTCAGGAGACTCTCTGGATGATTTGAAATTTATTGAGCTCGGAGAACAGAGATTGTCCACTAGAAGTGATTGACAAAATCCAATTCTGAAAGTACTTCCCATTGTCCCGTACTTAAACAACACTAACACAAAAATCTTTCACTGGGTCTGATGATTGTACTGGGTACTGAATCCTGAAGAAATTCTTGCTGTATCACATTAAACCTGAGTCGTGCCAACCAGGGCAAGGTTACGACACAAACAAAACATTCTGAGGTACACAGCCTGCTAAGTTATGTGCATGTTTTTGCTATGTCCAGCACCTGCTGGAGGACAGCAAGCTGACAAATGAATTGACTGACTTTTGTCCTCTACTCATACTGTAAAGCACTGTGTCTAAAAAATCTCTGACAATGGGGAGAAGATACAAACTCCATACTGAAAGGCCTCAGAACCTTCTTCCTGAGAGGTGTCATTGCAACCAGTGAAACTACCATGCTGAACAGCCTAACATAATTTATTTGAAAGAAAAAAAAGATCAAATCCACCTGCTGCCCACAAAATCAGTGCTAGAGAGGAACTCATTTTTTCCACCTAACTGCAAGTGGAATAAACCATGTGTGCCTTTCAGAGAGGGGAGGCCCTGTGAGAGACTTGAATATTACTGGAGCCAAGAAATAATCTGTCAAACTGTCAACTGTCAACAGTAAACATTTACTAATCATACTAATAAAGTACAACTTAGAAATAGGCTTTTGGAGGCCCTGGGTAGTTAATTTCACTATTCCCCTAACAACGATGTGCAGAGTCTCCACACTTCTGTGAAGGCTTTCCACAAGATTATGGGAGTGGGCTGTCAGAGACATGACCCCCTTTAACAGCAAGTACATTAGTGAGATCAGACACTGATGTCTGGGCGATAAAGCCAGGCTTGCAGGTGCTACACAAGTTCATGATGAGGGAGTTTTATGTGGTAAAGATCAGAGCTTTGTGCAAACAAGTTTGAGCACAACAAACTTGGAACATGATTTCTTTACAGAACTCACTTTATGCACCGGGGCAGCGTCATGTTATTATAGTTTTGAAATGTTCATTAGTTTTTATTTTAATTTACGTAGTCTTTCAGTTTGACTTTCAATTTCAGTTTAGTTTTATTTCTCATGTATTATTAGGAAAGCTGATTTGTAGACGCTTATAAGGAAAAAGAATGCATGACATCAAATATGATTTACAAACTTTTACCAAAGATATTGTTCAAAGCCATTTTATTGAGAAATTATATTATTTGAAAATGCTTTTTAAAGTGGTGTAGCAATACACAATGTACCCACAATTCTATTAACTTTAGTGCATTGTTCATTTATCATGACTGTCTTCTGTTTTTATTTGTATTTCAGTTAATAAAATTATAATTTCTTGACAAGTTTTAGTTTCAGTCTTAGTTTTTGTTAAGTACAATAATCCTGGTTAAAACAAAAAAGAAAAATGAGTCTTTCTTATCGAAAATATCATTGCAACATTATAACTGTGGCATTAACATAACATACAATTTATGTAACTAATGTGAGCAAAGATTTTGCCAGAAAACTGCATGATAATATCTTAATCATATGGTGAAGTGCTTGACTTCCATCTGCTGCATTGACAGAATATCTAAAGAGCATATTACTGATTCGAACAATAACCTTCAAATTAAAACCTGCAACATTATTTGTGCATTAATACTGGACTCCTCAGCTTCCTTGACATTTAGAGACTAAAATTGAAAGTGCAGTTTTATTGCTACCAGATGTTATCAATGGAGACAAAACACGAGAAAGGGCAGCAACTGGATTTGTGACATGTCCTTTCAAACCAAATTTGATTAAAAAAAGGACCGGTTTCCTGCGGATAGCGCTGTCATTAAAAATATACGAGAAGTGAGGTCCGCAGTAATTGAAGTGGCAACTGAAACAAATGTATTTTTCATGTTTCCAGTCACACATTTCTATAGTGCTTAAAAATGTCAGTAGTATTAAATATTTTCACGTTGTGCTCAAATTTACACAGATTCAATACCATAGCAGGATTATTAAATATTAAACTGGTGCTCAAACAATGTTGAGTAATACAAATATCTATATATAATAGTGAAGAAGGAAACACTGAGAGTGACTACACAGTAGAAAGGCTGTGACATAAAAAAAGAAACAAGGAAAGATTAAGTATAGACAGCAGGTTTTTATAGAGAAGATAAACCAAGCAATCGTCTACAGTAATTACCTGATTCACTGCCACTGCTGATTGACTTCTTTACTTTTGACAGTGGTTTATAGTCTAGCTGTGGCAGCTATCTTAATGCTTTCATCCCCTTTAAATATATTCTCTTTTAGTTTCCGGTAATAGGCTCTAAATATATCCGGCCTGTGTGCCTTCCTTGGGTGTTCACACGCCATCTGTGTGAAACAACCTAGTCTGTGAGTGCTTCAAATGACATATCTGTGAAGGGAAAAAAAAAAAAACAACCTGACGCCGGCTTATCCAACTGTTACACCTCTGCATGTTCACAGCTTAAATTTATTTCCTTAACAAGGCGACTGTAAACATGTCATTTCCTGAAAATGATGCCGTCCCCCTTGGAGCCAGAACGGAAGGAGTGTTATGTTTGGCCCATAATTTTAGTTCCCCCCGCAGGTCGATCCATGTAATTTTGAGGAAATCAAGATAACATACTTGACATGTAAACACATATACAAAAATGAAGGAGGTTTCCATCTGTGTGTCAGCATTAAGCTGGAGATAAGATAAAGATAGAGCGATAGACAAATCAGTTCATCATCAATTACGTTGTAAGGAAACAAAATCAATTTATTGGCTGTTACACAACACACTTCTTTCAGTGTCTGCAGAAGAAACCAGAGCTAAAGGAGGTACTGTTTTTTCCTAAAAATACCTGCACCCACACTGCAACTGTCTTTCGTGACTCTGTTTGTCTGTTACTTTGGATTTTATTCATGCACATCAAGTAGTAAGTGGTGAGGCAATCACAGAGCCTCTGAATTAAATGGTTTGTGTCCCTTCCTTGTATTTGTCTTCATGATAAAGCACAAGAGAAATGACATGTTTGGCAAAGATATGAAATAAATGGCCTGGTTAAAACCTAAATTCTTATATAACACAACTATTATTTGGGGAAAATCCTGGAGTATTTAGTAAAGAGACAGATATTTATGTAAACCTCTAATGACAGATCAACAATGTATTAAAGCGTGTCAAAACAGTTTGTGGTAATTATATAATTACAATTTTACAACAGATGGAAAAAAATATATAACCTGTGTAGGATTTTTCTTATAAATGACGACCTTTAAGGCTTGTATTTATTTAACTGACGTCACCACAGCAATTTAAAGAAATTACCACTAATTATTACCTTATAGCAACTTTCAGAGGATTTGAAGGCAACATGGCGGTCCTAAATTATGTGGTAGAAAAAGGCCACAGGAACTCCTCTTTAGCTTCCTCCCTAATCACCGAGACCCTCGACAGTGTAGCGTTGAAAAGCAGGGCTTTAACGAGCTCCTACTGTAACATTTGCAGCTTCCACTTAAACAGACTTGTCATCAAAGATATGGAAACAAAACATATCTCTGCGTTATCGCTCCCTGAATAAAATGCACTGACAGTTATTATTCTGTTTCATTTGCATCCCCTTTTGGCTTCCTTTTACCCTTTCCTGACTGTGTGTGTGACATTCACCCACAGAGACACACATACACACCCAAACAATTACAACTTGGGGAGTGTTAGAAAGCTTGTTATGAAATTGCAGTGCTGGGAGGAAAACAAAGTAAAAGCAGGCAGTTTGATCGAATTTTGGCTGTACACATTATTGTGATGCATGTACAGCACTAGCTTCTTTTTCCCTCTTAATAACACTCAGTGAACAGCATTTTCATTTCTCTGTAAATCTCCTGATTGCGTAGGAGGATGGGGACATTCCTATCTGCCTTCATTTAATCTCATCTCATTGCTATAAGCTGTACAGAGGATACTGTATGGGCTAAACCATGATGGAGCAGTATAATGATTGGCAGCCAATACTGTAAAACAAAGACATCAACCCTGAACATTCTTACAAATGGTGTCAGACCTGAAAAAAAGGACAGATGTGCATGTAGGGCTGATAAACTGGGGGAACTTTAGTACGGCATGTAATTAAATTCTTCCTGTGCAAAATAAAGATAAGGATTCCATTAGCCCCCTAAAACATTCCGGGATAATGGATTTTTGTGGTTGATGGAGCACTTCATGTGGGACAGGTGGGATTTACTCCTAGGCTTGACTCGGCAGTGCGGCAGGAAGGCGCTGCACCCAACCACAGGAGCCAGCGAAGACATTTGATGCACCATTGGCACCAGAGGCAAATGAGATTACGGCAGGGGGAATGGAATTGACTCTCTCCCTGACAGATTTACAGATCCCCACCGGATAGAATACAGGCAAAAAGGCTGTAAAACCCATCATCTGTAGGGTGAATTACACACAGCTTGGAACAACTTGTTTGGTTTAGGAAATCCACACACCAGCCTCTTTTGATTTACCTGCACCGAACCTCCTCCTTTGTTCCTCACCCATTCTTGTGGAAGCTTGCATGGGTGGAGGTGTTTAGCTGCAGCTGTGATTCAAGGATCTCATCTTTTCATCAGTTTGCTAAATCACTGCACCGAGCTGTCCTTGGGCTTTGATATAGTAGCTGCTTACAATAGAAAAATTCCACACCCTATTAATAACTGTACATCATAAGATTTGTAAGACCATCGATTTCTCTGTATGCCAAACAGATACAATCTGAATATGAGCATTTAAGTCCACTGGAGTCTCCCAGTCCCTGAGCAATAACATGTGGAGGTCAAATATAGCTGTTGGTCGATTCCACAATAAAAGTGTCTTTACTTCACTTTGGGAATTCTGAGAAAAACTATAAAGACAGTATATTAAATATTTAACTGTCTCTCAGCTCATGCTGGACTCCATCCATCACCTTGATATTGATATTACACACCGTGGTGGTAAATATTCAGATCCTTTACTCAACATTACCACACTGGGAAAATGTTCTAATCTATAACCATACATTTAGCTAGTTTATTGTTCATTAGTTTTCAACAATGCATTAATTTAAACATTTATTAGTGTTCATTACTTCAATCCAGTGCTAGAAGCTGTTTTCAGGTCCTTTTTGTTTTGTTATATTTTTTGGTCCAGTTAATTTTGTTTTCACACTGCAATTTTGGTAATGGACTAATGTATCCTACCGTCATCATCAACATATGCTGCATTTCCCTTTATAAACAGGTGTGTGTCTGACTTTGGCATGTTGTTTTTTGGCAACAATATCCTTGCGTAACTTCCTCCGATTGGTCCAAAAGTACAAAGTATCCAAAAAGTGAGTTTGAGTTTGGTCTGAGTTTGATTCAGTCCGAGAGCACTTGTTTTGATTGAACCAAAGACCGGCAGTTTGGTCCGCACCATGGTCCTGGGGAGATTTCACACCTGTTAATTCGGTTTGGATCAAACTGGAAAGAACGTCCGGACCAACCGAGTATGAAAGCGGCGTAAAAGTACAAATGCCACATTGTGGAATTACTAAACTACAAGTAAAAGTTCTGCATTCAAAATCTTACATAGGTAAGTATTATCAGCAAAGTGGACTTAAAAATATGAAAAGTAAAAGTCACTGTGTCGTAAAATGTCAGTGTTTAAATATTATGTTCAAGGTTGAGCTCATTCTAAGTACTTTATACATCATTAGGTAGTTTAATGCATCATATTATGTTCTGTTCTGTTTGCGGAGCTGCTATCCTGTGAGAGGCACATATTTCTTAAAGTAAAAAAAACAGCCCTGTTTTCAGCTTTGCGACAATGCATTTTCCATCTAATAATGAAAGAGTTTATTTAGCTGAAGAAGGAAGAGCATCTTTTCAACTCAGAAAGGAACACAATCCTTCCCTATCACAAACTTTCAAGATCAACATGTGGAGATATGAATGATGAATATTTGTCATCTGAAAAGTAGCTGTCAGACAAATGCAGGAGAGTAAAAAGTAAGAGCCAATATTTGTCTCTAAGTGGCGTAGAAGTACAAAGCTAAAGTCAGGTACAAGTACCTCAAATCTGTACCTGTACCTGTACCTGAGTAAAAGTATGTTGTCACATTCCACCACTGTTTACATGCACATACACAGGAAGCAGAGGTTGTATATAACAGCGTCTATTGTGTCTGTACAAGGAAGAAATTGAGCTCCTGCACCTAAAATCTCGCCTGCACCCCAGCCAGGCAGAACTGATAAATTCCAATCCCAGTTCTCCCTCAGCGGTGAGTTCCCCACAAATGATTTCTGTTGCATTCTGGGGGAAATCTCACACATTGCAGAACATAAAAAGTCAAGGTGTTGTATAGCAGACTGTGGTTATGGGATAATATGTCTTTGAGGGGTTGAGATACATTATGAGTGGACTTCCTGATCCCAAACCTGCGCTACTTACACACTTCATTATCTGCTGTGCGAATCATGCTTGTTCTATTAATCATTTCATAAAAGAAAAACTCATTTCATTGAATTGAAATTAATTAAATTAATTAAAAAGGTGTGCGTGAATCTCCATCACAAAACACCTAGGAGTCATCCAGGAGTATATTATTCATGAAATTGATTAAAAAATGTTTTCTTGCCACAGTGAGTTCAAGCAAACTGACTGTGTGAGCATTTTCACACAGGATGGAGCTTAAAAAAGGGAAGAATACAGGTGAACAGCAGCTGCAATCAACAAACAATGACAGATTGTTGTCACTGGCGATGACTATGGGATTCATTATAATCCTCAGAATGCATAATTCATATGCATATGCTCATTACAATTATTTCAATCAAACACTCTGGATTCAGGAGATTTTCAATAAAGGACCACGTGCTTTCTGAAATGTTGTTTTGCCAAAACAAATTTCAGATGTGAAAGAAAAAATCTGATTGTAAATGATGGCAAAAGATGCATTAGTAAAATCTGCAGCAGGGACACACACACACACACACACACACACACACACACACACACACACACACACTCACACACTCACACACTCCCACCTGCATCTAAGTGTAACATCTACAAATACTGAAAGGTTACTGGATACAGGGGGTTT
>JAPQRN010000007.1:19874625-19893467 GCA_037367275.1 Coranthus polyacanthus
CACACACTCACACACTCCCACCTGCATCTAAGTGTAACATCTACAAATACTGAAAGGTTACTGGATACAGGGGGTTTTACATTTCCCTCAGCTCCAATGTGTTTCTCTAGTTTATATGTGTCAGTGCCTTGGGTGAATCTGGTTGTGCTTGGAGCTCAAGTCCACCAATCGCAGCTTCAAGCCGGGATCAAAGCTGAGTAGCAGTATCATATTTTTTATGTTGTCTAGATTATGTGACTAGATAAAAGTGTGTGTTTGGTCTTGTTGACCTCTTGATGAGGACTCAATTTCTGAGAAACTGTACAGAGAAGTAGTTAGTTAGAATAGCCAGTTTATACCAACTTGGTGCCAGAACAAAGGTGACAATATTCTGTAACAGAGTCATAACCTGCACAGTTCTGCACAGTCAGAGGCTAAAATAATCTTCCACTTTTCCACAGTGGCTTTTATAACTAGATTAAGTACCAGATGCAAAGTTGAACCCCTCTTATATACAGTATTTTCTACAATGAATGATGTCCTACAGCAACATGAGTCAGAATGCTCTCCGTACTATTAATCTAAGGGTGACCGAGTGGCTGAGTGGTTAAAGTCCCTGGTTTGATTCCTGACTTGCTGGACCATTTACTGCATATCATTCCCACATTTTCTGTCTCTTTCCACTGACAAAATGCCTCAAAGATATCTTTAAAAATAGGACTTGCTCAAACAGAAATGTCTATATGACCATATATGCATTTACTCAAGAACTGTTGCACTTGATAGACGTTAAGTGACTCCACTACATTTCTGTGGCAGGTATTGTTCTTCACTACATTTATCTCACAGTTTTAGTTACTTTCCAATATAGTGCTGCAATGACTAACTAACTGACTGACTGATCAGTCAATAAATTGTGACCCAGAAATCAATTATTAATCATTAATAATTAAAAGTATTTGTTACCAGCGGTCCTAACTTTTTGTTTCAGTGAAGACAATGCAAGAATGTAACAGATCTTAATTATTCCATAATTACCATAAACTTTCCTTTTGTACTTTTCATGCCAAGTACATTTTAATAATACTTCTGCACTTAAGTCTATTGACATTTGTAATAGTAATTAAAAAACAGTGTATTTACTAGTAATGTAATAGTTTTCTTCAAATATAACACACTTAATGAAGCCTAATGGTCTTCAGGGCCATTTGATTGTCCCTGTGCCGACCCACAATGTGATTTTTGGCTCCCTCGCTGTTTTACAGCCCTGTGATTCTTTTTTTCTTTTCTTTTTCTTTTTTACAAAAGGAAACCAAAGACAAAAGAAGGATCCAGTAATGGTGAGTCTAGTTTTATCTCTGCAGAGTTTGCTCAAGCTGTTACAGTTCACACTACAGCCGTTGCTCCTCTCTTCTGTAGTCTCTTAATAGTCTTCACATCACTGCCTGAAAATAGTGAGGGCAGCCGAGTTTACATTTTCATAGTGTCGTCTAATGTGGCAGTGTGTCTTTGTGTCTGTGCATTCATTTTCATTTTTCTTAAATTTCTTTGGCTGCTGTTAACCATTCCGGTTCATCTAAAAGGCTTTCTTCTCCTTTCAAAAAGGATTTGGCCTCCGCAGTCAGAGGTTTCTCTTTGGCTTTTTTGAAGAGGTTGTTATTGTAGAAGTGGCGCAGATATTGTAAGTGATTTTTAGTCCTTCCACCAGCTCAAATCGCCAGATATTTGGAAAGATCAAGTAGTAGTAGAACAGTACTGTTTGTAGCTGTTGTGTCATAAAGCAGTTCAGCAGAATATCTGCAACATTCAGACCCTGGAAAACTTTTTGTAGAAGCAGAAATGGCTGCACACACCGGAATCATCTTGTTTGTTTACAGTGATCACATGAACAGCAATGTAGTGATTGCATTTTGTGGTGTATTAAGGTAACAAATGGCTCTTAGAGTGACAAATAATAGCATATTTTAATATTTTTCATGATGGGGATATAAAGGTGTTAAAAGCACAACACAGGCACTTGTCAGGATACGCTAAACAATAGTCAACCCAAACCTGTCAGTGCACTCGTTCCTGCAGTTAAACAAACTCATAATTACTGGTTTGTTACATCAACAGAGCTGCTACCACTTTCCTGTCATTACTTCATTGATCTGTGGCTCTCAAGCCGAACATGAACTTAATATTTTACCTCCAATCCCAAATTGATTTCAACCACGAGCCGTCAGTGGTAGGCAATTGCCTCGTATCTGAAGACATTTACAAAATAAACAATATAAACCCATCTCTCCCATGATAATGGTGCTGATAATTGCTTAGGAATATCGGTATCAAAGAGCAATCTAACCTTTTTAAACACAGTAAATAAAGCAGCAGCTGCATAATTGGAAGGTTTGCACTGACAGAGGAAATTAACACAACACTTTCAGAGAGCAGTTTAGACAGATAAAAGTAAGCAGTTACGGGCAAAGTAATGACATTGATTCTTGCTGGGAAATATTTCAAGCTTGCACATTACAATAAGTAAATTATATACAGGTAGTTAACCATAGAAATAGAAATAGAAACCAGGGGCATCATGTGAGCCAAAATTCTGGTGGTGCACCGTTAGAGCGTATTTGGACCCTTCTCCATATATTTGAAAACTTTAGGGGATTCACTGAATTTGTCTTTTTTTTTTCCGTCGTTATTGAAGAATTACATTTATTCAGTTTCTTCTGTGCTCTCTTCCACTCAGGTGCTCCTTTTCTTGAAAAAGAGCAAAATCTTGTCCACCTCACCCAAACATTTTAAGGGGTATAAATTCACATAAAACAACTATCTACAGTTCAACATCGTAATAGCTGTATTTTGAGCACAGATGAAGACCGTGATGAATTCATATAGCACCGTCTGCTCCATTAACCAATGAAAGATCCATCATCACCAGTAGACTAAATTAATAGAACTTGTAACCATTATTATTATAGACCATTATCTACTGCCTATTATCATATCAAAAAGGGAACAATTCTCTAGAAATAAATCTCACCTAAGATCAACCTTCTGAGTCAGGACAAGGCTGTGGCTTTCAGTGTCTTTTTTTTTTGTTTGTTTTCAAGAATGATGAGATTTTCCTTTGACTCTTGACCTGCAGATATCAATCTAAATTCAGTGTTGGCCAACTGTAACCTGCGATAGTGGTGATAAAAACAGCGTAAGTATGTATTCGTCCTCGGATTTCATTAACACATTTGAAAAAGGGATTGATGTTCTACTAACCACTTCAGCAAAATACTGTTAACACGTAGCAATGTTTCCATCCAGGTATATTAACTGCTGCTGAAGTGTATTTTAACATTTTTACCTTTGCTAAAGAGGTAGTGTGACACACCACAGTCAAATTTGACCCTCCATAGTCTCACAATAAACTGGAAACATTTGATTTAGTTACTCTCAGAAATAGTGAGATAACTCGCATTTCAAAGCTTTTAGTTTATGAGCAGAGGATCACTTCATTTACACCCTTCTGTGCTAGCAAACAATGACCCATGATGCAGCTTATATTACTTGTTGCACTGATGTGCAAAGGAGATTGTGTTCCAGGCAACTTTTGGAAGAAACTAATGCCAAAAGGGACAGGATGTGTGTGACATCTTGAATTTGGAACAATGGCATAATTTGAAGAATATATTTGACTCCTAATATAAAATGAACACAACTACATATTATAACAAATAACAGTAGTGGAAAAAAATAGAATGGGCACCAAGCCACTGTATATAACCATCACAAAAGCCAGTTAAACCTTGGTGCCTTGATTTAAAAAGGCAGTCTGGCTAATTAAAGTTTGGCTTGTGAATTGGCTCTGTCAGTGATCATGCTGCCAGACACAGGAGTCAAGGATTGGAGACCAGAGAAAGGGACTTATTCTGACAGGAAGCCACAGTCTTAGCTAACATGAGCAACTGCAACAAAGGCATAAACAACTGTTACAGTCAAATATTTGTGACAGTAGCAGTTAAGACGGGCTTGGCACTAAGAACAAGTGGAAGGAAAAAAGCTGAAAAATGTGATTCATCCTTCAACTGGGTCTAACAGTTGAGAGAGGAAAAAGAATAGGGACTTTGTCACCATTCATATAGTCAATTATTAAGTGCATATTGTCACAATTTCCCCACAGAAATGGCCCTTTTCAGGTGCTGAAGGAAAGGAGCTAAAAGCAGTAAAAGGGGCATTAGTCTTAGAAATAAGGCCAAGCTAATGAGGGTTAGTCAAATACTACTCCAGTCCCCTAAAAGACCTTGGTATGAAGGAATGAAGGGGTGGTGTTCCCCTGGGATATTTCTGTCAAATGTGCAGTACATATGGAGAGAATGAGGTTGCTACCATTGCATTGAATTAGGACAGCTTAAACATGAATTACAAATTGGGGCGGAAACAGTCATAAACTTACTTTGACCTGCAGAGGGGAGGTCAGTCGACACCTTAAGAGCAAGACAGCAATTTGTAATCAGTAGTGGAATATAATGAAATACTTTTACTACTGTATGTACAAATGGTACTTGTACTTTACTTGACCATTTCCAAGTTGTGCAACTTTCTCCTTCTAAGCCACCGGATTTGTCTGACAGCTTCGGTTACTTTCCAGATAACAACTTTTCATCCCTTGTCCAGTGAAAACAATGTATCTCTGAATGTATTTGAATTGATTTTAAATCTTTGTGATAAACTGAAGGATTAAATGTTCCTTTATGGGCTGAGAAAATTCTCCCAAACTAAATAATCTCTTTCCTTATTAGTCAGATCATCACAAAGCTGAAAACAGGCCTCTTTTTTGGAGCTTACACAAAGTTAATATGATGCATTGCTGCATAGATTTAATGACTATCAGTTAAAATGAGCTCAACCTTAACTTCTACAGCAATAAAATGAAACATACACATTAATGCAGCAGTAAAATGAATTCAAAAACATTGTATTAATAATGAAACACTGACAGGGACCCTTTTACTGCATAATGACAATCTGAATGAAGTACTTTTAGCTGAGAATACTTAGATACTTTTACTGCAGTGAGGTTATGAATTCAGAACTTGTAGTGCAGTATTGAATAAAGGATCTGAATACTTTTTCCACCAATGTTTGTCATGTATGGAACACTTTGGATTGTGTCTGCAGATGAATCTTTTACTGCGTATTATTCTGCAGGAAAACATCTGCTATGCTGATGAATTATCAAAATCAAGATTAATAAATCACTTGGTTCGGTCTCTCTGGTTTTGAAGGCAGCCATTCTTCCATAACTTGTGACATGGTACAGTTCTTGTACATCATCAAATATTTTAAATGAATTCCCAGAACTTAAAATGAATCAAAAAAGCCTGGTGGAGGCTAAATGAAAAATTAGTAATGCAAGAATGACGATGCAGCCGAATAAATAATTATGCAGTCAACATATGCCGCATGTCATTTACACTTTGTGCTCTATAGATTTTATTTTTTCTCTGTTTGGTAATGCAGAATGAATCCTGAATAAGCCCCATGCCTCTTTCCATTCTCACCTCTGTCCTTTACATTAATTAACTAAGCAAACAGGAATTGACTAGACAAACACAAGCAGGCATCTTAGTCAAATGGCAAATACCAGCGACTTGCCCACATGCACAATTTTAGCCTCGCAAAGTGAAACAAAGTGCTAGATATAGGAGTGAACTGAATCAATCTTCATTAAAAATGCCTTTTTAGACATCCTAAGGGACCATCTTTAGATCCTCGCAAAAGAGCGAGAGCAGGTAAATCCTAATGCATATCTGTGCGTGTTTAAAGTTCAAACAAAGCCTCCGAGTCCCCGCTGACCTGCAGCTAGATTCTGCTACATTCTGATAAATCACACGGCTTCACAATGAGATGCTAACCTTGGTATTGTAGAGCAAAAGGTATATGCTGATGTGCCGAGTTCTGTTGGTGCACTTATTGAAAAGCTCAGGTCAAGGCTAGGCATTTTTACCAAGCAGCAAAATGCTTCATAGCTGAATATGAGAACAGCCAAGGCCTCAGCACTAAAGATATAAATGCTGGTTCAACAATGCAGAGTCCTGTATTGTGTCAACTAGGTATGACCTGTATTCTAAGCAGAAAATATTCCAGAAAGCTAGGACCAGCCCAAGCCTTTATGGGTCCCTAATAAATAAGTAATATTAAAAAGTAAAAGCTATAAGTATTAAATAAGTAGAATGATAAAGATATAATGTATATATATATGAAATAGAACACATTGATGTTTGGAACTTGACAGACACAAAGTAAATAATATTTTTTTTAAAAAACAATGTCTAGATTAAATTTCCAAACGACAAGACATCTAAAGGCATCAAACTTAAAGCTAAAAGTGTGAAATGGGTTTACTATTCATTCACAGGTAAATGCACATAACTGTGCATTTCAAATGAACTTCTAGTAAATTAAAGTCCTCAGCCACTTAAGGGATTCAAACTTGGGGGTCCTCCACAAAGGCACTGCCACTATTGACTAATGTCAAATTGTTTTGTGTAACTTTTTTGCAGTTTCCCCATCGACACAGAGGAGAGGACTGTAACTTTTAGTCTGATTGACTGTGTGTGACTTGCATCAAAAAGCAGTTCATGTCTGCTACACTGTGCATGTGCATGATTGAGACACCAGTTATGACGGAGACAGTGGAATTGATTAAACCAGTAGAATTAGCTAGCCAGCTCATTAACATAGGCTCGCATTTTATCTGCCCTTTCTCACAGAAATTATGTTCATATGCAACTAAATAGCAAATCCAATTACTTCTGGTACAGGGTCTGCATTACATTTTGCTACAAACATAATATGTGCCTTGATTTCATTGTGAGAAAATGTAACTTCTCATCAATTACATTTTGAGGAAAAGGCAAAAAAACCTTTTCCTCAATAGGCAGCGGGTGTATGGGGATATACAAACTCCAGGACTTTGCCACCAGAGACTGGAGTTTGCATCCCGACTCTTGTTAAGTGTTCCAGTTTTGGCAATTCCTGTATTAAAGTGAGGCCTGGCATCTTTTCTTAACTCTAACCAAGTGCTGTCAGTGCCTCAACCTAATCTTAAATGGTTTAATAATGCAGTCATCACAATCAGCTAATATTGTAAATCAATCGATCTTTTAACGGAATGAAATATGTTGTCTGTGAACAATTTACATTTACAATCAGGAAGAACATTTTAACCAATTTGGAATTATGTTAATCAACAACAATTATTATGTTTCAACAAAATGTAAGGCACGTGGCATTACATTTATAACAAAACGTATTTGCTTCCACAATTTAGTTGAAGAGGAAATTAATTTCTTTGAGACAGGGTTGGTTTATGTATGATTAAAATGAATATAATGTAATACACAAGTAATATAATAAAACAAGAACCGTAACTTCAATCAGATGCATCCACTATCCTTGCATCATAATCTGAAATATAGAGCCCAAAACACAATGTATGAGGTCACAGCGACCTTGACCTTTGACCTTTGGCCACCAAAAGTGAACATTTGAGCCACATTTTAAGAAATTCTTTCAAGCGGGCAATAGAGCACGACAGGCACTGCTGTGAGGACTGAGATGTTTTGTGCTTTGATTGATTGACTGACTTGTAAAAACAAAACAATACAAAAAATAAGTCAAGAATAATAAAAAGCAAAAAGAGCCGCAAACCCATACATCAAATACAATATAAAAAATTCTCAGGACAAAACAGTTGTCATACTCGTAAAGGAGTAGGAAGAAGTCAACACCATTTCAATCCTATATCTAACTACTTTAAATGTATCTCATGATCTTATTTACAGATATATTCATTTATATTACACAATATATACACATATATCAAACATAATGAGGATCAACCAGTGAACAACCCTTATAGAGATGTGTGGACACATCTAAAAATGTATAATTAAAACAGAACCCATTTCAAGCTCTCTTGTGGGACATTTCCAGCGCTCCAGAGGGCCCTCTGGTGGCCACATGGGCCCTAAATGCAGTGCAGGGTTCACTTACATGTCAGCCTGTTAGTTTCACAAAAAGGAGTTACTGTAATACTTTCTTTTGAACATTTATGCCGTATTGTAAAGACAAACTGCAACAGCTGCATGTTCTGTATCGTTCATAAATGAATGGCTTGTGACAGCCTCCTGTGCTCCTGTGCTGCCAACCCCCCCCCCCCCCACCTCAATCCCACCAGTAACAAGCTCTCATTTCATACTAGAGTCCACCATATTACACAGAGGCCACTGGGGTCAGCAGTGCCTGTCTTGCTCTATTGCCCGTTGTTGATAAGCGGCTTCATATATCTCTAGCAGGGAGAAATGTTACCCTTGCTTTTTCCTGCTTCTGCTGGAATTGATCTGGCGGCACAAGTTGGCAGGATGATCAAGTGGCTCGTTAAGCAGAAGAGGAATTAGGTCTGAATGTGTCAGATAGGAGAAAGTCGCAGCTGCCCCCGGGGCATCTATGTGGTTTCCCAATGCATGACACCTGTGCTCTCTGAAGGAGCTGTGCTTGTTCCCGCTACCGACCGGGACATCTTTTCTCAAAGGCAACCGGGACAAGAAGTGAGGAAATTGGGCTCTGTACCTAAAGACATATACGCTTGGAAAAAGGTCATTTTTTGCATTTGAAAATATGCAAAATCCTGCAGGAAGAACAGATTCATTCTAAAGAGCTACCTTTTGCATAAAGTCTTAATATCCTCTTCCAGCCACTGTCCAATAATGAACCTCTCCATCTCCATTTATTTCCAAGAAAGGGTTAACTGAGAAAGAAAAAGAGGGAAGGGGGGGATTAATACAAGATTAATACCAAGCTACACCGCAGGTCACAGGTCTCCAGCTTCCTCTGTAAGCTCGATTTAGAGGAGAGAGCTTTTCTGCAGGTACTCCCGTTCAACAAGGCAACATCCATTATTTCTCTACTTGCTGTTATTGGTAACATTAACTGTGTGGCCCATACTCATCTGCTATCTTCACATATAGATACTGAAACAAATTCTCTCTGCAATAAAAACATCAAGACTTTCACATCTTTAGGTGCAACAATTGCCAGACCAATACCAACACTGTGCTACCGGAGGCGAAGACAAAAAGACATTAATGTTACTGAAGAAATGCTGCATAGAAAAGCTACCTTGCCAACCAGTCTCCACTGAATATATCAAGAGTAATTATTTGTTTCACTTTTTGAGCTTGAGGGCCAAAGCTGCACTGTAAATATACTCACTACATAATTGCCAGTCTTGAAAAAAGGATTTTTTTCTGAACTCTTCAGCATTTGGCAAATAAACACATTGGTTTCTCTTTGAAGCAAGTCCTACTTGGCAGTAGCTGTGACACACATACACTGTAGAAAGGAAGAGGTGGCCAAACAGTGGGAACAACAATCCCTGAGTGTTCCTCCAGCTATCTGCCCTCAGATATGGACACAGAGGCAGGGGTGGCCAGTGGAGCCTGGTGCACAGCCATCGTCACTCTGACAATATGTCTGAAGTCAACCCAAAATGTACAAAGGGTGGAGAGGCTGAAACCCTCAGCAGATGGGAAAAATCCATTCTTCAAAGTGCAAAAGCTGCTTATAACAAAACAAGTTTTACAGAAATCGGTGAATGTACCCGAGAAAGGCACTAGTGCTGTCAGCTTTCACTGGAAATTAAAACCAAAGGGGGAAAAAAAAGCATATTCCATCTGACCAAATCCACACATCAAGGCCACAACCAGCCATTACTCCTAACAAAGCTCAAAAAGTGACCTACTTCATGTCCCGTTGCCCTAACAAAATGTCTGCCTGGCTAATGGTTATGTTGGATGGACAATCAGGATAATGAACCAATAAAAGAGTACTGTGTGGAAGTTAGTTAGGATTTTGACCTGAGTGAATAAATCATGGATTATGGAATGATGTTTTCTGCCTTATGAAAATGCAACTTCTAGCATTAACATAAGGAATGAAATGAAACTAAAGTCAAGTCCAGAAGTAAAGGCACCGTATTTTACTTTTACTCAATATAATCCTGTAATCTTTGTTCTAATTATCTCAGCAGTCATTCCATATCAGCTCACCTCCCGGTTCTTGCTATGGACAAATTATTCATTTTAGCTCAATACACATATACTATTTTACGATAGTAAGTAGTCCACCATTTCCAAGAACGTCTAGTTCATGAACTGAGGGGTATCTGAGATGTCTACAAAAGAAAATGCAGTCATTATATTGCAAGTCTATGGCTAGTATGCATCACATTATTTATATTTAGGCAGAAAGATGAGACACTGCGCAGAAAATTATGCTTTGTTTCAGTTTGATTTTAGCCTTTGATTGACCTTTCTTAATTTCATTTCACTTTATACATGGAAATGTAGCTATTCTGATTAATTTCAGTGTAAGTGTTTTGGTGCTCATTCACTCAGCTCACCACGGCGCTACATTCAGTTGCTGAATGGACCCTGTTCTTTGTCTGCTGGTGTATTATTCTCTGGAACTGTACCCATAATTAAAGCTGTGAGAAAGCCTGATAATGGTGCGGTGAATTAACAACTTTTAATAACACGCTGGGACTTGATATTCCATTTGCACATGGCCTTGAGAATTATTTTTTAAAAAGGTTACTACCGAGTTCAGAAGCCTAAAATTAGAATATTCAGCAGTGTTCAATAGTTCATTGAATGGGATTTACACAAAACTCCATAGTCTAGAAATTCAGAACAGTTGTTGGGTCCTTACATTGGCTTTTGTAATGTTGAAAGTGAGGTATTCCCACATTATTTACACAATGGACTAGAATAATGACAACCAACTGGAAGAGTCTAAAACAAATTAAATAATTCATTCAACCACATGCAGCCATAACAGCACGCAATATGCCAGTTTTCTTAACTATGGAGCCTAACAAATATAAATTTCCCATCATGGGGTGGCCATTTAACCTCGAGATGGGAAATAATGAAAGCCAAATGAGCTGTATGTGAGTAATGAGCTGAGAGCTACTCATGCTGTATAATGGTTGTAACCATGAGCATATCAAAGTCATGACTGCTGAGATTATGTGTTTGACAAGGACTAATGATGCAGGTCAAGGGCAATGCAATTAAAAGGACATAATAATAAGCTACATGTACCTGTGTCATATATGAACATGCATGTGTAGTATGCAAATATGACTGTACAAAGAAAGCTCAAGAAATAAGTAAGAAGACTGCTGCCATCAGTCACCAACGAAATGTTCTACCACGAGATGTTATTTAAAGCTACGAGCTCATTACCGATGACTTAAATTTCCTCTGAAACTAATAAACTCAACCCATTATGCATTAAATGAGGGAGAGAGAGAGAGAGAGAAAGGGGGGGGGGGGACATTTAGCCTGGCTAGAATTGGGCACACATGTGGTGAAATATCAAGGATGCATTTCAATACCCCAAACGCACACATCATCAGTAGTCATTAGAGGGTGAATTTCCTGGGGGAGGTCACACATGTTGCAGAGATAACAAGCTCTTGTTGCCGTCCCCAACAGTAATAATGGATAAACCACAGCGCATCTACCTCTGGGTACTGATACCCGACACTGGGCTTTTTATTTCCAGCTTTAGAGGAGAAAAAAGACACTGCAATACTTGTTTGACAACAAAACCAGCTTTGACTGTCAAAGCTCAATGGCATCTTGCACATAGCATCCATCTTTTATTACTTGCAGTCACAGGAAAGAAGAAAACATTCTCAGACTTTTTTTTTTCTCTCTCTCCCGACATTTTCAATACGCTAAATACATGCCCCTTTTCCCGTAACCTTGGCCTAATTTATTTCTTTCTCTCTGCTTTACTAGCTTCTGGCATTTTCAATAGGGTGAACAGGGTCATGATGGTGCTCAATTAAAAATATGGAGTCCTGAGTAATATCTCGACAATCGATCCACAAACAAAGTCAGCCCAAGGTGATGTCTGACACTCTGTGGTTGTGTATCATAACCGGGCCTGTCTTTCACAGCTCATTCCAAGTCACTGAGCTGGTATGATCCCAGACAACACTATCAATAAGAGAAGATTCGTTGATGACAACTGTTATATACAACCCAATATTTTACACTCAGTTTTGTGCAAACCTATTTAACCTTCCTGTGTTTCCCGTTTAAACATTTTTGTGTTCTTTTTGTGCCCTCCTGGAAACTGTTTTGCGGGGCTGCACTGCTCTACATTACTGAGATTGATTTGAATTCTGTCGCATCGTGGGGTGTGTTGAGAGTTGCTTTGAAGAGATCAAAGTAAAATATGTCATCAGTATGAGAGATGTGGACCAGGACAAGTGGCAGGGTGGTTGAGCTATGGTAAGCCTTTGGATTCCTGATGGATCAGAGGGGCCTAGGTGAGTGCTGTCCCCTCCAGACATATCCCAACACCATAGCCACTGTCTCAGTCAGTAATTGAATTTGATGTTCCTTCCATGGTAAAGGTTTCCCGTTGCTGATAGATACCAGTCCAGGCTTTTCCTCTGTCATCTAAGCTTGAAGCAAGAGCCCATTTACATGAAACAGTTCCCCCTGTACACGGTTATTAGCTGAGCCGCAGAACGGAGGTGGGTTAAGGAAGGTGACAGAGACAGAATTACAAATTCAAGGTGCATAGCAACACAGGCAGCCATTTCGCAGATGAAGAACTTCTTGTATGTCAGAAAGTCATCAGGGGCTGGTGCTGCTGCTGCTGCTGCTGCGATGGATCGCTGAACGCAGCCATGCAGAGGAAAGTCACCTGCACTAAGTAACAACTCCCAGAGCTGCAAAGGTCACTGGGACTAAGTGCACACAAGTCGGGAACAGATGGATGTGACGCTGAGGCTTATTGCCTTATCATTAAACCGAGTGTTGGGCCTGAAGAGAAATTACTTTGTTTAAAAGACTTGAGTTGAAAATGTTTAACTCATTTACTGATTTGTTTCTAAACACATTATTTAGAAATATTTGCTGAAAACATGTAAATGGATGAACTATGTAGTACTGGACATGCCTCCAGTATTTAAGAGAACAGAATACTACTCATTTTTGCTAATCTTATATACTTGGTGCTGTTTTTAATCATTCAAATGTGGCTCAGTGGTCCTTTTTTGTGATGTGAGAAACTCTTAAAGTGACTTTAAGACAAATTTAAAAATATTGATTTAATGCTCTACCCCAGTGTGCTGTGAGCTCATTATGTTTTGAAGGATTTCACTTTTGGCTTTGGAATGAAGATGATGTCTCACTTACTCTTTCTAAAACCACCAGATTAACATATTAATACTCCATGACATTTGCTCTTTTCCTGTTTTGCCAATAGCATATCATTTTGTTCCACTATTTGACCATAATTGCTGTAAAACCATTCTGTTACATGAAAGAAAGAGCCCTGAGGCATGGTGCCTTTGTTCAACATTTACATAACAGCTCCTCATTACACATCTCCAACTGTAAATCAGAAATTCCTGACCGCTTACAAGACCAGCCACTGTGAAGTCCATCAGTAACTTGTTGCTTGTTGTGCTTAGAATTTAGATTTCAAACAAATATTCAATAATAAAATGAGACACACCATATGGCACAGTGGGCTGTGGACTGTCTGCTCATAGTGATCATGGCTATGATCACCACACATGGCATGTTTTATTCATAATTCCACCAGGACACTACGGGTCAGCTGGTATTGCTTTAAGCTGAGGGTGGCGTATTTCGGCCCCTCTTTATATGCAGAGGTCAACCATGTCACCTTTAACCTGAGTGTTTTTGGGGTTGGTAACATGGTCTTGAGTCATTTAACTTATTTTGACAAACAGATAAAGCAATAAGTCAAAGAAGAAACATGGGCTGCCTGACATTCTTTTTAAAGTTTTGCCTGTAACGACTTTAATAAGGTTGTTGATTCATGTGCTCAGTAACAGTACCAATTCTAGGCTTTGTCAACCAGGATCTGTTTAGTTTTGATCTTCATTCCCTACTATTAACCAAGGTAATTTTGAAAATTTAGAGACAAAAGAAAAACATGTTTAAAAAATGTGGAGACTTCTACCTCGCATCTAAGGTAAGCCAGACTTATCTGGAATAGAAAACAATGGCAGATCCATAATTTGGGTCCTTTTTTGACATCCATCACAGTATACAGACTACCTTCTGAGTTTTTCTGCCAAAGCAGGATTACTGTCAACATTTTAAGTTGAGTCATCTTAGAGGTTGTGTTAACAGCCTGAATTTAATTACTGAAAATAACAATCCAAAACTAAAAGCCAACAAGACCCGCATTATAATAAACCTGAGGCATTCTTTAAAGCTGCACTAATTACTGTTTTATTTCACCAAAGGATCAAAAGTCTAAGAATCCTTTAATGAAGATGTTTCTCGTCGTTACAACCCCAAAGAGACTCTGCAGTTCTTGTCAAGTCTAGTGAGAGTTTTATTATCTTACAGCTCACTGTTTGATTGAAAAGGTTCAGATAAACCTACTGTATGCTACCCATTTCACGCCAAACTTAAGATAAGCTGTTTCCATCCAAATACCAGGAACTAAAAGGTTAGTTCAGACTGTTGGGTGTCTGCATTTCCACTGCAGTGATGTAAAAAAACAGGCAAAAAAGGGACTGAATATTGTCCTTTGCATTTGTCAGGTGCTAATGTGGCTCTATTGCTGCAGCATGTGTACATAGGCATTTTTTGCGACCATGTTCACCTTTTAAACACAAGGTCAACATTATATCACAACATGTCAGTATTGCGGTTCCAACTTTTTTTTTGTCTTTGGAGAATTTAGACCTAAACCTGTCATCGCTCGAAATGTGGCTTCATATAAAAACTCTAACTGGCAGGTAAGCACAGAAATACTGTTTCTCTTTGCCCTAACCACAACACACAAAGACACATATTCGCACACACAAAGCACATTTCTACAGCTTACAGTCGGCATGGGTGCCGGACGTCTCGGTTCCATATAGTGTTTGTGACAGTGACATGACAGCGTTCTTTTATGACTCCCTTATATTCCCCTACAGTGACAGCGGGGGGAATGGAGAGAGCTGCCAGGAATCATGGAGAGGAATCCCTGTCAAGCGTTACCCTGAGGCTTCCCCTCCCTCATGTCAAGATAGATAACCGTTGGAACCTCATGGGAAGCAGAGAAAGATAGAAAGAGAGAGAGGAAAACAGAAGCTGACAAAAAGTGCTATCAGAAAAAACAACTTGCTTTCTAGGAAATAGATTATGCCATTTTTTTCTCGATGAGATATACCCAAATTGTCATTTTTCTCCAATGTAGAAATTCACAAAAATAATTTGGATTTTACAGCAGAGGACTGGATATGGAGATATGAATATATGGAAAGAGAATTGGTCTTAGACATTCTCATCACTTGATAGTTTGTAGTGCTGCGATGTTGAGGAGAAAACTTTTTTTAATAGCTGTCAGTGTGTCCTTGACTGACTGTACATTTTGACTTATGTCCCCTGCCATATAAATAAAAGCTTTAATCTTTTAAGTGAATGAGAAACTCTAATGCAATGTTTTGCATTCGCTAAAGGGGAATGCAATGTTAGCAGTAAACCAGTGTGCCTGGCAGTGTTAGCAGAGTTTGAGCAAGACGTTTTATTACTTTGCCTACAACTTCAGATCAAAGTTTTGCATATAATTGGAACATAGCTTTGCATTTGCGCAAGGCATTTTCAGGTTTTCCTGGCACCCCTCCAAACGCTTTTTCATTCCAGATCTGAAAATGTGATTATAGCATGAACTCCAACATCTAACCATGGTAAATTGCTGCTTTTCCATTTTGTGTGGATTTAACTGGTGAGCTAAGTGATCTTGAAGCTACAGGCACAAAAGCTGAAAAAAGTAAACATATCCATTATTCTTTTTCAAATTACCAACATCATGCCCTAAATCAACAATAACAAACACCTCCGCTGCTGAACAGCCCAAAAATTGAAACATGATAGAATTGCACATTCATGCACACAATTCATTAAGCATTACTGCCTGCAAACATTGTATGACCATTATCAGAGAGCCAAACTATCCAATTCAGTTACATTATCCCTAGCACCAGAGAGCAATCTGAATATCACATGGAAAAACAGGAACTATCCTTTCAGTTTGCCTCTGTCCTCGTTGCAAAACAGCAAACGGGTCAATAACCCATCATTATAGAGCTTCACACTTCGCTGGCTGCAAATTGACTGCCTGAAGGATTAAGGAGAAAGGTAATGATGCCAAGGCTGGAGATGAGACAACATTGCTCATCTTCTCTACCTACTAAAAAAACTGGGTTGGTCTGAAAAATACTGGTTAAAGAAAGAGAAGCGTGACAGGACATAATCCTGTCACTCAGGGTATTGTTGGGAAAATGGGAGGGTCATACTCCTACTTGGATCAATGTCCCGTCAGTGTACAGGGGCTCAATAGAACAAAATAATAAGTGGGTCAAAGTCACATAGCAGACAAAGTCGCTTGTGATTTGTCAGTTCTGATCGCCCTCTGTAAAACAGTTTCTTTTTATTTTCTTCATCTTCTTTTTACAGGGATACTGTAAACTATAATGATACTATATACCTTATTCTGAAGATTCATCTCTGTAAAACAGCAAATAAGAAATAAAACCAATTCAGTACTTGAAACAGTGCTACTGTCTGCACAGTTATTGCTCATTATTTATTATTTTATTGTCTGCTTTGTACACAGACTCACTTTATAAGGCTGATGGAGTAATGGTTGGTTCCTTTATTATACAAGAAAACGGATATGAGTTTGAGCAGTTTATAGTACAATACAAGCTTTACAGTTTACAAGTTCAATGTGAGGCACAGTGCGAATAGAAGTAACAGTGATATTAATTCCTCAGGGTGCTCCGTAAACAGGTCATACATAGAGAGGCTACCTTCCTATTTAACCTACAAAACCAACAAATGCCTACTGAGTGTTTGATTTCTATGGTTTACAGGTGAGATACAGCTCAGGTTTTTGTGCATAAAACCTTGCAAATGTTTTGCTGTAATAAAACATTTTTATTACAAAGCTGCCAATCATATTATCCAATTAAAATATGTTTATAATTACCTACCATGGAGGCACCATATGAGAAGGATCAAAGCTGGCTGTATTTTCTAAGAAGCCCAAAATTCTACTGTGCGTTTTCTATAAGACTGTGATGGCCAGTGTTTCATTCTTTGGTTTGGTTTGCTGCAGGGAGGTATGGATGATAGGAACAAAATTAATAAACTGCTTAAGAAGGCAAGCTCCATCATAGGGGCAGAACGGGATAATACGCAGCAGGTAGCAGAGGCAAGACTCCTCTAACAAAAATGAAACCAATAAAGAACATCCCCATACACTTGCTTCATGCTCTGGAGGAGGTCAGATACAAAACATTCAGTCACTTTCAGACATGTTTCATAAAACGTCAAACAAATTTGAAGTGATCTCTTGAGAACTTGCAAAAGAGAAAATGCGAATTACATGCGTTTCCATGAACTGGTTTGGAGCGGATAAACTAGACTGCATCATGTTGTCAGAAGGTGGCGCTGTGGGCTTTGTTACACATGGCTCTAAGAGAATAGAAGTAGAGCATTCTGTTGCTGTTTTCCATCTAAAATAGCTGTAATGTTTTTTTCACGGATGAGAGGAATAATATTATTCCAGTCGTTTTCACACTTTATCTGTGTGTGGAGGTGGTTATCTGGCAAAAAACACCTCAAGCAAGTGAAATTTTTTTTTTTTTTTTAGGAAATTCAGGATATTTTTCTTTGTTTTTCCTCAGAATTTTGTCATTTCCATAAAGATTTTCTAATGGAAAAATCAACATGTGTATTAAATACGTTTATGGAGACACCTGACTGATCCAAATGCAGAACTGGAAACTAGGAATTGTTCCTGTTTGCTGCTGTCAAGCTGATTAATACACACAAGTAATATTGAGGTATATAATGTGGCATTTGTTTTTTAAATTCATAATTTATGAATTTATGTGTGTGTACAGGTGTTTTATCATACAGGTAAATGTTTACTTAGACATATTTTTTGAGGTATTTATGTGTAGATGGTAAGTACAGTAGGGGTATATATTTTCTATAGAAATTCAATATAATAGTCCTTCAACTGATATTCTGTTTCTGGAATATTCATTGTTTCTAGATTGTTTTTCTACATCAGATGTTCTATGTTACTTGCGATTGAGAAAATTGGGTTTTTACTGTCAATTAAAATACAGATTATTTCTATTCTTTTTTATTAATTATTTTGAGAAAATTGTAGTTACGATAATAAAATGAGTTATCCTACTTGACCAGACTACAGATTTACAGATATTTTCTTTGTTATACCCGTATTTCACAACTCCAGTCCTGTGATTACAAATCTAAAGCTGGAGTCTTTTTTCTCTCTGCACAGATCCTGGTGTGAAGGAGGAAAAGAGTTGGAGAAAGCAGAAACGTTTCATTTAGGCGAGAAAATGTAAAAGGACAGAAAAGAAAAGTAATGTCAGTCACTACGGCTTTAATACAGCAGCATATCCCATGGGAAGTCAGAGGGAGTGGCAGCGTTAGAGAGAGATGGGAGCTGTTTCTGATTCGCTGATATGGTTTTATTATCTCTTTGAGCCCCGAACAAGGTGCTGGCTGGCTGGCTGGGCTGCCTGGTGGTATAGCGGGGCCGATGGGGCTAATGGAATTCGAATGCCGGGGCCTCATCTCACAGTTGTGATGGCTGGGTGACAGGCTCTGATGGATCGCTGGAGCTGAAGGCTCGGTCTGACAGTCACGCTCGGCTGATGAATTGTGAAATGAGACAGACATACAAAAGCTGTGGGCAGCCCAGACCTGGACTGACCCCCC
>JAPQRN010000007.1:19896859-19915322 GCA_037367275.1 Coranthus polyacanthus
TCTTATTTGGCCCCTTCAGAAAATGAATTGCCCACCCCTGATATAGACCATCTGTGGTGACATTAAGCCACTCTCTCCATTTAGCAAAGTGTCCTTGCCTCCAACCTCAGCCTCAGAACGCGAGACATTAGCTTGTAGTCTGGGTTATTTGTCACGTTGCCTGAGTCAGCCAGTCCTAACAACAGTATCTCCTGTAGTGTCAAGATGTAATATTTCTAGGATTTATTGTGACCATCCTGTTAAATATGGTGTTACTCTGAATCCTTTACACTTCTCTTTCTATATGTGGTGTCATATCTAATGTTGAATAAGTGCTGATAGTGAAAGTATGTTTTGACTTTATAGTTGTTAGCACTACAAACTGTTCTCATGTTTTGCTTTTAAAAAAGTGTTATTTTATAGTTCTATATAGTCTATCGGGGTAAGTAACATTAATCACCAGAGTTTTTCCTACCATTATAAGGCTTAGGTTCCGCACCCAGGCCATTTTGGGCACCACAGAAGCCAAATGAATGTAAAATCAATTTAGAGACCAAATAACTAAATAATTTTTCCCAGATCTAATGGTTGCAGTTAGTCTACAATGACCAGACTTCTTTAGCAAGTTTTGTTGTTAAATGTTTTGGGTGTCGTTTGTTTGTGCTCTTGCTATTCTTAATTTCTGTACACAGATATTGTTTTAATAATGGTCTAAAATGATGAGAAATTATATATTTAATATTTTTATTGAAATACCCGTGGGCCCACATCTTCCACAAATTTGGGAAAAATGCTGGAACCTAGACATCACCTACACTGTCTGAAAGCCTAGGGAAAACCTTAATCACTATGAGGGGACATACATTTTTGTCCTCACTGGGGATAAAAATAATTCAGCAGAAGCAGGAATATATGAACTATAGGGGGGGAATCCCCACATCACCCCTGGCAAATTGCACCAAGACACTGCAGATGTTTTCTTGGACCCTATTTGAAAACTGTGTGCAGTAAATTCCTGCTGTTGAGCGAGGGCAGCTTGACCTGCTGCTGTCCTCTCTGGTTCCACGTGATGCAGCTGGTTCTGGTCCTTCACACACAGACTCAAAAGCTGAGACTGAGAGAGTGACAGGACAATTTATTGTGTATAGGATCTTGAGTTGCTGCCCGGTGCTACTGGCTGATGAACAAAGACTCAAAAGGTGCCCTGCAACACTACAGGGGAAAGTTGAGAGAAGCTGCCTGGAAAACGGAAGCACAAAGTTGTTTACTACTCCACTCTAGAACCTGAAAACACTTCAAACAAAATGGAGGAAAACCGTCACAGTCTCCAGTTCTCCCAAACTCTCCCTCAATTCCTACATTCTTTTGCCTAACATCTCAGCTTGTCTGAATTAGTGTTACTGGTGAACATACTTTAACGAACTACAGCTTTTGCTCTAAAGTGTAACAGTAGATGAACAAGCTCTTTAAGGTACAAGTATACTTTTGGTACTTGAGAAACGAGCCCCTTCTGACTCCCAAGTCATCACATGCTGCTGCCTGGCACCATGACACCATGGCATCAGTTTTCAACACCCGAGGTACCCCTATAGCACCAATTTTGGATGCGCAGGGTTCCAGATAGAAGTTCATGTAAATCCTTAGACGTCAGAAATTGACGACATGGGCCATTTGGCATTGTTAAGTAGCAAAAGCCTTAGAAGGAAGTACTCGGGGTGGTTATGGCAGCATGGCAAAGTTTGTGGACTTTCACACTGAAGACTAGGGTTCTTGTGACGTTTCATGCTGTGTATTTATTTGTGCGTTTTCTGTATTTGTCTTTTGTTATTTTAGCCCTTCCACCGACCGTTTTTCCCTAACCCTTATTGTGGTGTTAATTAATGCTCACTGTAAATTAGTATCATTGTACCAAGTATCCAATATTGTTGTTTTGTTTAGTCGTTTTACTCATACTCATTTGTGTACAAACTATTTATTTAATTTCTTAAGTTGTTGTCAATAATGAAAAGTTTACATTTTTTGTTTTGTTTGTTTTTTGGGCGGAAGAATAGTTACTGCAGTAGTAACTAATGGGGATCCTAAGTAATTAAATAAAATAAATAAACCCTAACCAAGTTATTGTTATGCTTAAACCTTACCAAACTTACCGTGTCTACACATGACTACCCTGTACCTCGGAAAATGGCACCTATCCCACATGCCGAAAAATGATGCTTTAGGGGAATCAAGATGTGACAACCAGAGAAAGGATTGGTATGTGGTGAGTTGGGAGTGATGATGTATACAAGAAACAAACATTTTGTCGTTCAACACCTCAACAAGACCACCTGCAGACCTCAATAGGCACATTTTACACAATTATTTACACACATTTTAAAACTTATCTGCCTCCCCTCCTCGCACTGTTGCACCCTGGATTCCTTTCATCTTTTCCCCTTAATCTTTATTGCCTCTTTTGCACTAAAACTGAGATTTTTTAAAATGCCTTCCTAAGTGAAGATTTTTCAGAACTCCAATTTGTGTGTATCTATATGGACAGGGAAAATAGAAAGATTAGAAAATGATGGCATCACATCCCAATTCACACATGCCTGTTGCTGCTTTGTGTGATGAACATGTACCTGTAAATGTCTATGGATGAAGTATAATCAGTATAAGTCAGTGTATTACCTGCAGTAGATCGCGGTCAGCAGGGACACATTTGGGAGATGGTCACATGCACTGGTATTCTGGCAAAATCTCTATAAAATATAAAGAAAGAACAACCCGAAAACTTTTAAGTTGACTTAAGTTGATAATGTAACTTGTTGTTGCTGCACAACTTCATGACAGACTCTGTGTCTGCTATGTCCAATATTATCTGAAGGTCTGCAGTTTACAATCCACCACAAAACAATGGTTTGCCTGAGCATTTGTAGCAGTTAAAAACAAAAGGGGAAAATACCCTTTTAGGAAAATGTCTGTATTAGTGTGGGCAGGGCATATGTCTGGTATTGGGAACATAAAGGTCAAGAGATTTTTTTTTAATCCCTACCATCACCATTCATGTCCACTTCTTTATCCTCTTTTAAAAGCTAAACAATTTTCAAACACATAATATGGAACACACAATGAACATTAAGGAAGAAAAATAATAAAATAATAACACAGCACATGGTAAACATACCTAACACACCCATTAGTAAGAAGAACAGTGCAAGAATAACAGAAACTCTTCCAAAAAACCCACGGAAGACATCACTGGTTTCCTTCTTTACAAAAGGAGCCTTCACAGTTAAGTGGCTAAATTTTGCCACAGTAACATGTGCAATTACACATAATGATAAAGCAAAACCTATCATACAGAAACTTGAGGAAAGTGGCCATTCAAGTCTGTTCAAGTGCTGTTGCACAGAAAGCTTTCCATCTCCAATTGAGTAAAACTTTCTTTACGAGATAAAGAGAAAACACAGTGGGAGGTGCACATGTGCAAAGATAATTATCAGATTCAACAGAATAGATGAAGGCTGCTGTCGTCATTTCACCCCAGTGGTACTGCAATTAAATCTCCACAGGCTGTTATCTGAAAAGTACTCTAGTGTTCTTCAAAGTCCAGTGCAAAAGCAACAAAGGTAATTTGTTTCATATTTATTAACATTTTAATACATTTTTGTACATGCACCTGCAAGGGTGTGCACTTTCCCATCAGAACACACTCCCTTAGTCAGAATTAATGGCAATACATGCTGCAACACAGCATTTAGTGAAACCGGGAGTATAACAATTGATTATTTGTTGAAATTAAACATGATCCTTATTGCGACCCTTACAACTTAATTAGAACTAATGGTCCTTGGACACTGACATATGACCATGTTTCTTAACATTTATATATCGGACACTAAGTAAATACAAAGCAAAGCCTGAAGCCAAACCCTTGTCAAAACCCTTGACATTTTGATGTACTTTCTCCACATCAAACAAACTGTGTGAATAATACACAAAACATATTATGTTACTACTCTTCGTGTTTATTTTACTCTTAAAAGAAAATTTAAGCTAACAGCAAGACTCAAAGTATCTGGCTTAACATAAAACAACTAGTTACTCTGCATGATACAGAATTGTGTTATATTAAAATGAATACCTTCCACCCCAACCACCTCCTGCCCACTGAAGAAAGACAAAAAAAATTGCATATCCAAATTCCAGTGAGATTATACATATCCATGGTTTGCCGAAACTTGGCAACATTTTATTCTGGCGACCAGGTTGCACTTCCAAATATCATATGTTTAATGGAACTGCTGTCACAACACAGAATAAAGCAAAGAACACCTCTGATACATGAAAAGTAACATGCAGAAGCCTTGCAAATAATTCCCCGTGGGAATTAAGTCTGTAACAAAGAGCCTCTAGGGCACAGACACAAAGAGCAGCATCAAAGCTCTTAAGAAATAGCAGCACCACTAACAGCAGAGTCACTTTGAGCTCATTTAAATAGACTGCCGCTGCAATGACATGCAATGACATGGGTTATTGTAACTGTCAGCTGACACAGCGTGGCGTGACAGTGGCTGTCAGGAAGGTCAATTAAATAAACACTATGTGAAGATGTCCTAACACACAACCAGGTTTAGGTCGTTGGACAATGGAAATCAATATTTAATCTTCATTATTCTCACATTCTGTGCTGAACTAAAAAAAAAAAAAATAAAAAAAAAAAGAAACACTCTAATACAACCAATAAGTACTAATAAAAAAATGGTAAGACAGCAATACGAAGACAATACAGGCAGTATAAATCTGTACAACTTGAAATCTCAGTGTGGATGTGTAGGATTTATGTGTTTCATATGCATACATGTATGTGTGTGTGTTGAGGAGGTTGGTTATCTATGGAATTTGTATCAATATTATCAAACAACACTTTTCATGAAGCAAGCAACACTTTTTAAGAAACAAACAACATTTTATGAATTGAACAAACAAAAATGAACCATAAAATCCAAATACACAAATTGCAAACAAAACATTGATTTAATCTTTCAAAATTATTGTATTTTATTTGTTTGACAACACACTTTTTGTTTGCAGTGATCAGAATTTTGCTTGCTCTGACTTTTTTTGCATTTGCACTTCATACTTATTCTTTGCACTCCAAACTTGATCTTTGTGCTCCCTGGGTTTTTGTTTGGAATTCTGACTATGTGCAGGCCTTAAGAAGCTGCCTGCTGATTGGCAGCATTCGGATCTAGATTCTAGAAGTTTTGAAAGGATTCACCATCTCTTTCTCCT
Source organism: Coranthus polyacanthus (assembly GCA_037367275.1). NCBI lineage: Eukaryota > Metazoa > Chordata > Actinopteri > Kurtiformes > Apogonidae > Coranthus > Coranthus polyacanthus. Next base: position 19,902,116 of record JAPQRN010000007.1, read on the forward strand.
CAGTTACCTGCTCAATACTGCCACCTGTGGGAGCTCAGCACAGTGGAATTATTCAGAGAGGTGGATATGATGAGGGAGCGAGGATCTGCACGCTCTGATTGTCTACGTTTAAAAGGTAATAGGTTACAGATTACTAGATCAGTCTGTTAAAATGTAATAAGTACTGTATCTATTTTAATTAATTCATCAAGGTAAAGTAACTTATTACATTTGATTACTTTTTGATTACTTCTAACAGAAAAGTCCTAATAACATTCATTTAAACCATGCAGAACAAGCCCCAAAATGGTACACAATACTTATTACTTTCAAACCTTTATTAAAAGTTATACAATGTAACTTGAATTAAGAATTATGGACTATTTTATTTAGTGGAAGCAATAAAATCATTTTCAAATAATTTTTATATCAGCATTTTTTGTGAAATTATTAATTTCTATGATAAATTGCCATGGAATAAGTGGATCATGCAGGCGATCATTATTGTTAAGTAAACCCCTTACCCTGTTGGGGGTTATTTTGCAATAATAATCTCTGCACATTATCCCTCACATACAAGCTTTAATTATGTATTAGATTCTGAGTAACAGCCTATAATTACATTTATTTAACACCATTACGTACAACTAATTACTGTTCAACACTGTATGTGTGAGAGTGAATGTTGACTTTGTCAGAAAGCCTGATGGCCTGGTGAAACAAACTGTCCTGGAGCCTCCTGGTCTGAGCCTTCAGACTGTAGTATGCCTTTCCAGAAGGCAGCAGCACAATTTGGGTCTCTCATGATCCGATGACCTTCTAGACACACTGCTTGTTGTAGATGTCCTGGATGGAGGGACGTTCACATCCTCTAATCCACTGTGCTGTCCTCACCACCCTCTGCAGTGCTCTGTGACTGAGGGCGATGCAGCTGTGATGCATCCAGTCATGATTCTTACAGTAGAGACCCAGTAGAAGGCTTATGGGATCTTTGAGACCAGACCAGACTTCATTAGCTTCCTGAGGTGGAAAAGACGCTGTCATGGGGGATCAAAATGGCAAGCAACTTGTATCTGTTGACACTTTCTACAATGGCCTCACCGATTGGTGATGGGGTCGTGCCTCCCCTCTTTTGTCCTGTAGTCCAGGTGTTGTTTTTGAGGCTGGGGACCTTTTTCTGACTCCACTGAACCATGGTGTTGAATTTACTCTGAACAACTGTATATAGAGATTAATGATAGATGATAGATGATATGAATATGGACAAATATGGCTGTGGTCTTATATCTTGTTGTTGTCATGCAGCTTTGTTTAAATATATGACGGATTGGATCAACGGTAGTTTATCTCGCTGAACTGTTATATCACAAACTTGAATTCCATGTACTAAAGTGTGTGTCTATAACATCACAGAAAAAAAGTGTTTTCAACCACCCAGCCTAATTTGTATGGAATATAAAATACGTTTTCAAAATCATAAAAAAAAATCATAAGTATTCTCTGCTGTGAAGCATGTCCACTGAAGGTGGGAGAAACAGACCAGACATGGACTCTAAGCTTCTTCAGCGACAGAAGGCACATGTATTCTAGCCACCACCATTATCCATTTATATTGAGGTTTTTCAAGTCACCACACTACGGTGACAAAAACAACAGTTTTACCTTGCAGATCCAAACTAACCCTGTGTTAACATAAGTCACAAGTTTAAAAAACCGGGCTGTCTGACAGCAACGTAAAGGGTTGAAAATGTTATAAAAGCAGTGTACACTTAAACTGATAGTGATATTTTTGATGTAGCTACTCGGCTCCTGCTGTTTCTCTTGGAACATGCTGACATGCATGAAAGGTGCAGCCTCTCTCCAGGTTCAGATACCACTATGGTAATTTTTTCCGCCCATTTAAGCAAGTTACATTTTCCAATTTACTTTTCACAGACTTCCAAATTCATTAATTCATGCATGAGTTTAGAGTCTCCATATTTTATGGGCAAAATTGCTCTTCTTCTTCAGTCCTTTAAAGCTTTCATTGTATTTGCAAGATTTTTCTTGTATTTAACAAAAAATGGATTATGAATATTTCAGAATTTCTTGTAGGCTTTACTACCATTTCACTGCCTTTTGCTTTCGAAATAAAAGTGGAGCATTTGATCGTTGGAGATAACTTTGAAGTGTTGGAGGGAGGTGCAGTATATATGCATATAAAAAGACATTACTTCTTTATTTAATTCGCTTTTCTTTCATGTTCTGTTCCGCATATTTTGCTGTTATGTCTTCAATTATGCCCTTGATTGTGAAATCTATAATGGAATTGGTAGTGCGAGTGGTGGTGGGGGATGCGTTGACTTAAATAATGGTCGCTGGTTATACTAAGGCTCTATAACATAGCACATACCACTCTACTAGGCTATTATTTGCCGCCTATTTCCACCAAGAAATTGAGAAATTAAAAACTATACGAAAACCATGAAATGAAGGTTGAGATATTGTATTCCATGCAGAGTAACTACATATGGTTCTATTCTTGCTTTCAGCTAATATTTTAAATCTAGACTGCCTAAGGGCGGTGCGATAAATGAACAAACGGGCTGTTTTTATTAGTTAAATAAGAGCAGACTGCGGGACGGTAGCGCAAGTTACCGTAAAACACTTGCGTCATGACCGGAAGTGTATGGCTTTTTCCTTCAAAATAAAAACATCACGGCTGCAGTAACGAGGAAGCGCGTTTTATTTCTAAAAACTACGCCGGACGTAGGGGTTTCTATTATCGCCAGCTTGCATCCAGTACCGCTGCCAATAACCTCACAGTTGAAGGAGGGACTTTGTGGAGCCCTGCGTTGGTGGATGCTTTACAGTCAGACAGGAGCACCGGAGACTTGAAGAAAAGCACTTTTCAGGATTTTCAGAGAGTGAGAGGCTATTTTTCCCAGACGACATCACACGGAAGACAAACAACAGATCGATAAACATGAAAAATCCTCTGTTCTGGGCTATGCTGGTCGGGATGACCATTCTACTGATGGAGCAAGGTAAATGATGGGTTTTGTCACCCTTGGATCACTTGTTATCGTTTTCCGGCTCAGTTTGGACGGTGCTGGATGTCAGTTTATGTTGTCACCAAAGTGTGCATTGTGCGTGTCAGCCTTTGCGCCTACATTTGACATCAGGATGCTTGCCATCTAAGCCGCAGCTTAAATTAAGCGATTAGTGAAGTGCAGTTGAGCTGTCTTGGTGGCAGTGGTTTGACTCTCTAAGTATCCGAGTGGTTGCTTTGAATGTATTTTTTAAACTGTCTTCTTTTAGCCCGTCGCAGCTTTGCTCTGAAAGTTTAATAATGCGAAGGCAATCGGCCAGCATTAGTTTGGTTAGATTTGATAGAGGAGTTTTACACTTGAAGAAAACATCGAACTAAACGGTGTGATCACATGCACCCTGTGTTGTCTTCAGTCGCTCAGCTCTTTATTATAATGCACCTGCACCATTCAATTGTCCTTTTTGCGCTTGTGGCTCCTGCTGACCGCGGAACATCTTGACGCATGGTAAATCTCACGGACGGGAGGTCTTTGCCGCAAAGTTGATTAAGTATTAGTTCTTAATCCACACCGACTGCGTGGTCAGGTCATCCAAGTTAAGCCATGCGTTCTTCGGGCAGGCAAAGAGGGCTTTGCCGTTAGATGAGAGAGCGATGAAGTAACTCAGTCTTTTTGACCTTGTTTACACCTGGCATTAAAAATTCAATCCAATAACTAGATTGTGACCAGATAGAGGCTCCTTCAAACAAACGCCAAAACAAGAGCAACCTAAATAATGAAAATGTCAGCCCATTTCTTATCTGCTCTAATCAACCCATTGTCTTCTTTTCGATCCATCAACACTCTACATTCAGACAGGGGTTCTAGGAAAGGCTCGTTTTGTATAGTCCCCTATAGTTACCCTACGATAATGACCCTTGTAGCCAGAGATGAATAGATAAGATACATGTGTGAATGGAGACATGAATGAAGTGGATTAATCCATAAACCTGGAGAAGTTGGAGGGGTGTTTTTTCTTTCTTTCCCCTCCAAATATCACTATTTTATCTGGCAAAGAGGCTGCACATAATGCATACAGTGAGAAGTCAAACTCCTGCAGAGAAAAACGGAGAGGGCAACGATTCTTGTAGAAAGAAGCTGAAACAATGCATAATTAAAAACTGTAGACTTTCTTCTGCTTCGTAAGATTTCTGATTAAAATGAGGTAGTTTAAAAATCTGCCTTTTCCTCTTTCTTTGACATTGACTGGTTGCTCTGAATACTACATGTGAGTCAGTGGTGAAGTGACTGATATAGCACACATTTTTAGAATATAAAACTCTGAAAAAAGTGGGGCGCAAAGTCTTTGCACTTTTCAGCCTAATTATGTACTTTGAGATGTGTCACTGGTGAGAAAAAGATGGAATATATCAAGTGACTCACTCACTGTGGTGAAGTAGACCAGAAACAGTTTGTTGTAACCCCGACTTAATGAAATTCAGCACATACTGTCACTGTTAATACAATATATCATTACTTATGTTGCATAGTAGAAGCGCAGTCATTATTTTACAGGCAAGAAAAGGTGTCAAGTAAAAGAAAACCTCTGCATACTTGACAACATTTTGAAAAATACACAAATTACCACTGCAACAGGCAGCCGGGGGGGAGATAGCATTTTGTTTTGTGTCACATAGCAGCGCTGTTAATGTCTGCTTTTAATACACCTGCAAAAATTGTCCACCCCCCCCCCACCCCCCCATTTCGAGCACAATCCATTCTCCAGACAGCACTGAAATTGTGCTCAAGCCATTTGCATATCAGCAGATCTCTTGCAGAATCAGAGATGTGTTAGATTAGATTAGATGAAATTTAAATGGTCCCCATGGGGAAATTGGGTCAGCGAAGCAACAGAATATTGTACACGTAAGAACACGGCAAGTATGGAGAGTTTATGATAAGACAGCAAATAAACAGAGCGAAAGGACACACAGAGAATAATAAAATACTGGAAAAAGGGAGGAGGTGAGCAGAAGTCAACAGGTTACAGACACAGTAAAAGCATACCTTATGTTGAGGGTTGGGATTGAATTTAATTTCAATGGAATCCAATCTTGAATCTTCAAATCCCTTTCTGAGCAAGTTGAAAAAATTGCATTTTCAAAATATGCTCCGGTCATTTGCAGTGCTTAACAAATTGACAAACAAACAAGCAAATAGGTAATTAGGGCTGCGACTAATGATTATTTTCTCGATTAATTTTTTAGTTGTTTGGTGCATAAAAAGCCACAAAATGGTGAAAAGACGACATCCTCTACTGTCTTGTTTTGTCCACAACATAAACCAGAAAAAACAGAAAACATTCAAATTTAAGAGTCTATTTTTTCTTAAAAAATTGTCAAACTGATGAATTGATTATGAAAATACAAATTTTACAGTTGACAATGAATTGCTTAATCAAATGAATTGCTGCAGCTTTAGTGGTAATATTGTGTTTTTCATCAAATTGAATTTCCATTTTATAGAAAATAAAAAGTAATAACTCTATAAAATTAGTAATAAGAGTTAAAATTATTATTGCAAACTAAAAATACAAGCAAACTTTGGGCCATACAGTGGCTGACTAGTAGATAGCACAATCAAGTTTCACTTTAGCCTTTAGGTATCACTTGAGGAAATAAGTAGCTGCAGGTGATATAATCTGCAGTGGGAAGTGTTAGTCATGCTGACAGTCAATACTGGCTATAAGTAAAATGTTTCACACATTGCTCCTTGCTAATGAAATAAGCTAGGAGAGATAAATGGTTTTATAAGAGATTAGCATTTGAGCTTTGCAATTTCAGGGTTACGGCTGCTACGTTTAAGTTTTATCTTTGAAAGATCCCAAAGGAGCTGGATTTTATATCCAACCCCAGTCTTGATACAAAGATAGTGTTTTTTAAAAGTAATAATTATGAGAAAGATAGGTATAGTGCCCATCTTTGTGTCAATATGGGATTAGCTGCCAAGTGTGCTGTCATCATTGTTTTATCATTCTCGACTCTGGGCCTATTTTTAAAAAAGACAGTAGCTGTTACAGTAGCTCCTCTCATTGTCTGATCTAATCATATTCACAAATGGAAGCAGCTTGTGCACATTGTGACTGTTCATGGAGAAAAATAATGACATTTTGGCTGGTATACAGATTTGCACAGAAATGTGCAGAGGATCCCGTAGGTCAGAATTACGTGGGTGGGGTGGATGTCGAGAGCAAGGCAGATCACACGGGCATAGAAAAACAATTTGGAGCGATTGACAGAGGCTGAGGCTCCAGCTGCTGTGGCAGGATGTGCTGTACATCGGGATGGCAGTCGACATGAGAAAGTGCTCGAAGTGCTTCTTGGTTCACCTCGAGGGGATGAGCCGTGGGCCAAAACTGCTGGGGGGTTGTGTCAGCTTCCTGGGGAGAGGGTGGGCTTTGTCCAATATGAAGATCAGTCCAGTTTCTTTGGCTGCATTTTGTGTAATACTTCTTTTGCTTTTCAATTTCAAAAAGATACATCGCTTACTGTTTGTTTTCATTATTCTCATCGCATCACACTTGTCCCTTGGCTTTCTCAGTGTAAAATATCTGTGAAGAGGTCAACTTCACAATGTCCCTCCGAAGGCTGTCTTCCCATCTTCTTTCAAATATGTTTGAGCAGATGGTTGTATGCATTCACCAGACCAGCCTTGACTCAAACTTGACACTGATGTCAGACATGAAGAAAATCAGTAATCTGAGACTTGCTCCTGGGTACGAACCTTCCCTATGAGTGATGCTGTGGAGTTCATTCAAGCTATAAGCGCAGAACACCTTTGCTTTCCTTCTGGTGGCTGTACTGTTTTTATCAGGGAATTGAATTTTTAAGTAGCATTCAGAGTATTTTCTAAAACCTGCAAAAACCAAGAATCCGAACCCCGCTGATCGCATTCAGTGAGAACTGCATGAATAAACTCCCAAAACGTGAAGGATAGGTAGCAAACAATCAAATCCTGACATCAATGCGTGTTGTGTCTTTTTTTGTGAGAAGGAAAACAAGTTGGAAAAACATGAAAAAAACCAATAGCTTCCCCGTATCAAACTGCCCAAAAGACACAGCACATGTACTTTTCTTTTCCAAACAAAAGAAGCATGTTTTTGGAGTATTAATCCAGCTTAAGATAAACAGTGGTAATGAGGCAGTCTTATTGTCTGAGCAGGCTGCCTCCCTCCCTTTTTCTCTGTATGTGGCTGGGAGAAGACAGTGCTGCCTGTGTTGTTACGTTGGAGCAGAAACTCTTGTGTTTTTTTCAGGCTTGCAAGACCCTTGCAAGCCTGTGTATTGTGCCCTTGTCCTTCTTCCATCAGCCCATGTCAGCCAAAGACGAGAATTATAGCCGGTTACATCGAAATTTGGAGCAACAGCTGTTATTGGATGACCAGCTGAGAGAGCAGAGATGGATAGGGGTGGTGGTAGGGGGAGCCATGGTGTGCTGGTTGTATGCTGCCTTTTGTTAAAGACATTGAGATCATTGTTGATGGGTAGAGTGTGTTCTTCTCTTATCGCAGGGCTACAGCTACTCAGTAGGGATCACAAGGAAAAAGAGGCAGAGCTGGTGCTGTAAAAAAATGTCTGTGTCCCTCTCCCTGTGCACGGTCCACATAAAGCCTCGGAGCAGAATGTACGGTAGAGCCGGCAGATGGCTGACAATGGCAGGTAGATATTGCCACCTGTGTACAGTGGCGTGATATCAAAATGTGATAAATGAACGTCATGTAAATTGCATGAGATGCTATTAAAGCCAGGCTGTTTCTCAGCTGGGAAGGAAAAGTGCACCCTCAGATACTCTTGCACTGCTATAAGATATACTGACACTATGTAGTTGAATGCGAAGCATTGCAAGTGATGTTGTGCGCTTTCCCTCAGCCATGTTCCTCTACACCAGAGGCAGACTTGTTTGTAAACCATGCACCTCCTCATATCTATACGACAGAATAGGTTGATTGGCATTTTTAACATGCACTCAGTCCTACAAATGCAAGAGGTTGCATACAAAAACACTGACACCCCTCTAAAAATCGACCAGTATTGTTTTTCTAGTGAGGTCAGGCTGTATTAATGGTATACTGGGGCTGTCACTTAATCAGAATGTAATACTAAATACATATGCAGTTCATTTCAGTATAATTAGGGTTACTTAGAAGGTATATAATCTCTGGCAGTAATCCAGACCTCATAGAACTGTAGTTACATCCACAACTCTTACTTAATTGGTGCATGCTGGATGCTGTCTTCCATTTACTGTATGTACAGTGAGGATGAGACAGTTTTACAAAGCTGGTAAAGAGCTTCACACATGGCTTCTCAAATTATGTGTTGTGTTCATTATTCAGTCGGCATGCCTTCTTAGTTTTCTCCATTTTGCATTAACAACAGAACAGTGGCCTAATTTACTGATGCTGCAACAGGGCAAGCAAAAGGTCAGAGTGCATTTTACAGCTGCACTCTTTGGATTACAAGGCAATGCTTGTGCCGCGTCCACGCTATGAATTATAATTTTCAGCTGCAGATCAGGGAATTAAGTTTTTTAGAATGTTTGGAAGCTATTTACAATTTTGAATAATAGTGACAGTAAACAGGTAGAGCAAAAAGTAACTGCAAAAAGGCAGTCTTTTTTGCAGCACTCTGCTCATTTATAATACAACCTGGCTCGCATATGCATTGCATTCTGGTGTGTTGAGACTGCTCATACAGAAAAAATTGGTACCTCTGCATCTTCTATATGATTTGGAAAATATCTGTACGTGACAATGCGCAGACGTGACATCCATGAAATAAGAAAAATACAGGACCAAGCAGCAAAATGGACCTGGAAATAAACGACTGATCATAAATAGCTATTTTTATAACTATGAAGTGTGTTTGTTTTTCTTTTTTTTGTTTCACAGATTGACTCGGGATCTTAAACTGTATGTGAATCTATGTGCCGTTCTAATTAAACTTCATGGTTCTTTTTAACACAATCTATTATTAAGGAAATTCATCACATTATGAGATGATGAGTGTCTGTAGCTGACAGTGGTTACTCCACAGATGTGAAATTGCCACTTTGCCTGTTTCACGCAAACAATAAGAGGCCCTATTTGTTTACTGAAAAAGTAAATTGCAAATTGGAGGTAATTGTTATCCAGTCGTCTTCTTCATTTCTGTCGTGGGAAGCAATTTCCGAATCAAATTCAACTCCTGAAATCTGTGTTGCTGTTTTCTCTTTTCTTTTTTCTTGTGCTTTTTCACAGGTTCATGTCACAAATGAATAATTTCTGTCTCGCAGAAAGTTTATTGTACGAGTCTAGTAGAAGCCTGATTGATTCACTCGCACTCTGTTTAGGTCAACAATCAATTTGTGGAACTGAAATTTCATTGAAGGCTTACTGAGCCGTTATTCTTTATAGAAATCGCAAATCTGCAGACAAAAGAGGAAAAACAACAATTTTCACAGGAAAAGGCATTTCTGGAGTATAATTAGATTATTCCTGTATACTTACGCTTTCAGTATAGAACCACAATAGGCCCGCAAGTAGAGAGAAACAAATTGACAGATACAGGTAGGCAGACTTTCTCCAAGAAAAAAATGTTATTTGAAATGCACATAAACATTCCCAGGTAAATCCGTCATGGGCAGAAAATGCAATCTGAATCAGTTTTTTGTTTATTTTTCATACTGCAGGTGATGGAAATGTGCTGAATAAACTCCTTAGTTTGCACATGGCTCAACTTCACTTCCTGGATATCAAATCCTGCACTGTCATCACGCAGTAGCAATACCTTCACTTGCACAAAAGTAAAGGGTAAGCTTATTGAGAAGCTTTTCCTCCCCCACATAGTTTACCAAGTCTCAGTGAAAGTGGTCATGTGACCTGGTGGCCACAAGGGACATTGCCAGGCAGCGCTGATTAATAAGCAACAGGGATAGTGACTTCAGACTGTGTCCATTCACCATGTTGTCGTGTCTGAGAAATGCAGCCTTCTTGAGAAAGCTGTAGCTCGCACTCGGCGTGGTTTGATTCAATGTAAGTAGCTTCATAGATGACATGTACGTGTCCTTTTGGGTGAAGGAATGCCAAAGGCTCTTTAGAGTTACACGAAGCACTACGAGTTTCAAACTCTTGCTGTGTTTTTTTGACTTCTGACACAGAGGAAGATGCTTTCTGAAGAGTGTAAAGGAGCTAAAGTAAATAAGAAATCTCTGAGAGGCATGGATTCGAAGTTGCCAGGCATTTCACAAGTTATTTTTGTCTGCTTGCATTATTTCTGAAGCGGTTACTGTATATGCTGCAGATAATAGTGTAGTGTTTCTTTCTGCATTTTATTTGCATAATCTAGATAACTATTTTGCTATAGACTGAAATGATGACCACTGGAGAAGTGACAGATGCAGTGACGAATGAAATGAATCATGGATGATGAATAAACAAGATGTCAAGTTTAAACAATTCTTAGATTATCAGTAGGGCTGTGCGATATGGCGAAATATATACTGTATGGTAATACAAAAGATCTATGCTGTGTTGCATCATTTATATCAAGAGGTGCAACTCACACTCATTATGGCAATACTTTTTGTCATTTGGCTGCTTTCTGTTTTTCCACATGGCACAGATGCAGGTGTGAAAATTGCATGAAGGCAACAGAAACAAACATGGAAGAGAATGAATGTGAAAAAGAGCAGAGTAATTTCAAACAGGAATATGTCATCTAATTGTATCAAGTATTAGTGTATTAGTATTAGTTCTTCCAATGGTGGTGGCGAACAGTAATAGTAGTGCGGTGAAGAAGTGGTTATTTTATACAATTCCTTTATTTAATTTACAGAACAACTATTGTATCGTGATATATATACAGTTACAGATTTTGGCTGTAGCCCTAATTTAAATTTGCCAATTTATACACATTTTGACTTAAATGATTCTAAACTGATGAGGCTTTATGATCCGTAAAACACAGACTCTTCACTCTACACACCTTAAAATATTTTTCCAGCTGTTCATATATTTTTTAGACATCCTTTTGTGTGCTTTTATGTGCGCAAGAGATGAACTGAATATTAAACTGAATGAGTAAAAATACTGAAGGTTGCACAAGGCCAGTGTGTTTGTGTTTCATGCTGTGAGGAGTTAGCAAAACACAGTTGTGTGTGACTGAGGTGAAATGCATCAGTGGAAAACATTTCTTTTGGGGTTTTAATCTTTTTTCATGTAACTGTGGTGACCTGACAAATCAAAGTGCTCCTTTTCTCTCATTTTTGTTTCTGTTACAACTTTGCCAGGAGCAAAATGGCAAAGTGGCTTAACATATGACCTGTAGGAAAAGGCCATGAAGACGCATTTCAAATAAAGTGTAGGCTGTAGTCTGGTGAAGTGACACGAGAATCAACACAAAGAGCCACAGAAGAATCAGAGTGAATAACAGTGTTTGTCTTCCATTTGTCCGCCAATAGAAACGCAAGTGGGTTCACAGTGCTTTTCAATTCATGCCATATCGGGGAGGTACTTTTCACAGGATAGCCTGGCCATTGAGTGGTGCTGATTTTTCCAAATTCACTCATCAGAGCTCACAGTTTGGAAGCAACACAGGAGATCAAGCCACCGTACAGCATGTCGACCACTGGACGCTGCAGCCACTTTGTATTTTTTGACTGAAACCATAGCTGATGTTTGCACAGTGGGATGTAGAGTGTCTGAAGCTGCACATGAAAACTCAGGTTGTCATGTGGAAAATGGTATTTTGGAGGCCTATTTCAGGAGCTCTAAAATCAACTAGGGGGAAACTTCCACAGACTGGCAGCCTGAGTGGCCTGAGGACAATGAAATAAGTTGAAATAACAGTTTATCTAGCAAGACACAAGGGGGATACAGTATGAATTTTGAATGACATTTCTACACTGAACAAATGCAGAATTCTCTTTTGCTATCTGGCTCTAATTAGCTTTTTATTTCCTTTTTTTGGTGCTTTTTTTCTGCTCAGTGTGACCTCTCAGCGATGTGGGAATTTCATTGTCTGTATTATAATCAGCTTACCTGTAGTTCTTGTGTCTTGAATGCAACCCCTTCTTGTGCAGCAAATAGTCCTTTCCTTCCTACTCCACTGATAACAATCACCATGTTTCTGCTGCTCTTGTTCCCAGCCTTACAAGAGCATTCATGGCCAAAGATAGTTTCCTAAATCTTCCATATTCTCCTTTATCTGATTTGAAATCTCAAGGGAGAGAACCAGATATATAATTTAGGTGTGCAGCCACTAGATACCTACATCAGTCATATGGCAACACCCGCCTGGATCCTTGACATCGACACTGTAATAAGGAGGCTACTCAAGACTGGACCAACCCTCCTGCATTAATAGTAGAGAGGTGTCTGTAGAGAGGCGTCTCACAGACCTGGAGGTTCTCTGTACTGGCGGATGCTTAACCAGTGCAGTGGTATGGTTGTAAATTTGGAGCAGATGGTAGAGTTAGTGGTTAGCAAGCCCATGGTCTATGGAATAATCTGTGTGCAATTATTGGGGGTTAGCCTTGGCATTTGTGTGAAGCAAAAGAGATAATATTTCAATTAGTGCTATCAATGATTGTGCAACTAGAAGCCCCTTTGTGAAGGCCTTTGTGGTGGTATTCTGGGAAAGCGTGAAAAAGAAACAGTTGAACCTCCTGAGAGTGACAGCCCTCATTAAATGATCTGAAAAATGATATACTTGTTATTTTATCCACCTTATAGTTGAGGTGCAAAGTTCAAAGTAGACCTGCTGTAAAAAATCTTTTTTATCTTTATCAATTTGGCCCACGCTGCCTTTGTTTCTGCCTTTGCAAGCTCAGGCTTACTCTCCTCGTGTTGAGAGTATTGTAAAATCCTAACTGTAATGACGAACGAAATGTACATTTTTTGCAGCTAAAATGTACATGATCAGTTTTATGGCAATGTATATCACTGTGCTGTTAAGCCTCCCCAATAAATTACACATCTAACGAGGAATTACAGTATCCTATCTCTACAGCTCTCTCTCCTGTTTCAGTGTTTTGATTCAATATAATTTTTACACAATAACAGAAGGGAGTAAAAAACTTAAAATACTGTAAATTAAATACAGCAGCATAAGAGATATTTATATTTTTGTCAATTTTTCAAGCTGACGTCAAATTTTCGCTCTTGATTACAAACTGTGGAC
>JAPQRN010000007.1:19915422-19942077 GCA_037367275.1 Coranthus polyacanthus
GTTTATGCTCACAAAAAATAAGCATGTTTTGCTTTTAATTATATTCATTTTGGAATTTTATTTTAGATATAGAATGTTAATTTTCTAAAATGTATTTTACTTAAATGTAAATTGACAGAAAATCAATTATTTGTGCCCTGCAGCCCTCCATCCAGAAATGTTTTTGGCCCTTCGTAGGAGAGAATAGAGGCACGTCTGTGTTACTGTACCTCGTTTATATTTCTCCTGACATAATATTTAACTTGCTTCACAGTTGTCTTCTCAGCAGAACAGGGCACATCAGAACATGGAGGTATTAATTCCAAATTTCCGACTGTGGGAAGGACGTAGCGAGCTGATGTTATTGGAATCATTCGTCTAACCTTGTGATTGATAAATGCAAAGTTAACAGATCAATACACCTGATATAAGTTAAAGCACTTCTGAAAGGATCTACAGGCTTGCGCAGTGCTAAAATGAGCTGATGAGGAAGACGGTTGAGAGGAGTTATGAGCCTTAGGAAGCTTTGTATTTCTGCTTCTTGTTCACAAGTGCATGAATTTACAGGTCCGTGGTCAGGATATGTAAACTCATGAATATTTTAGCAGGATTTTTTAACTAGGATTTTTCACATTATGGATGTTATGACAGTCATGTTTAAGTCTTGAGTTATTCATTTACAGCACATGGCACCCATAGGCCCTCCCTGTGTTCATGAATTATGGAAGAGCATTTGGGCGACTTGCTGTATTATGGCGCATACCAAGCAAACTAGACAAGCTTACATCCCCTATCTGAGTCATGAGAAGTGCTGTTTTTTGGCATCTGGGCTGGTGTGTTGTGCAGTCTGCCCTAAAGTAGTTTTTTAATTGCAATCCCATCAGCAGCAGCTGTCTAAGATGAACCCTGATGCCATTTAACAGGTTGATTAGAGCGAACCCATGGAGCTGTGTGAATGCACTGCATACAGGATGTTTGGGCTTCCTGGTGGTAAAACATCGTTGATGACCAACAGCGGGTGTAATGTACCTGGCTGTGCTGCAACTGCTCCAATTCAATTCTTGTAATCACTTTGACGTGATTTTCCAAGAATCGTCGGGAGACCATATTTTCTTGGCCCCACGTCAGCGTGTAGGACTGGGGACTTTTTCTTCTTTTTCTTAAAATCACACAGATGGTAATAATATTGAGCAACCTGCTAGATCCGGTATCTTCATAGGGCAGCGTTAACTGTTAAAACAAACATTTTTATGTGCTAAAATGACTATTTTTGTGCAGTAAAACACGTTTTCATCTACATACACAGTCCAAGACAGCAAATTGTTGCCTTTTACAAGTGTTTTTTTAGTATATTGTGAGAATGGTGTGTTTATGAATAATAATCACTGTAGTCAGAAGAAGTAGAGGAAGATATCATTAGTGTTCTCTGAAAACAAAGTTGGAAGCGGAATTCTACTATGACTGTTGTTCCAGGACTTCATTTACAACCGAATTCTGTACAAAGCTCTTTGCATTACTTCGGACTTTACAATGCTCATTAAATTTCATGGAAGCTTATGCAAGGCTGTTTTATAATTAATGCTCAACGCTTGAGTGGCAATCTTAATAGTCTTTTAAATGGTCAATACAAAAATGAATGTTTCTCATTAATCAAATCCTATTGCTGTGATTCCTGCGAAGCCATTTCCGTAGCCTTGCTGTACACACTGTCCGTTTAGGCCAAAAAGGCTTTGTCCCAAATTGAAAAATCACTTTGTTTTCCCCTTCTCAAAATGTGGGAATCTTTTGGGGGACAGAAACTACAGTATGTTAATGTGCAGAAAACCCAAAGTGTACTTGGGTGAAAAGAAGCCTTCATGGTCATACTCCGCTGAAAAAATGACTGTCTGGTCACTTTACAGTTCAGCAGGAATCTTAGAGCTCAATTAAAACAGTCATAAAGTTAGTGATTACTTTGTGATTCTGCCCTGAACCAAGACTCATACACTCAATACATTTTAGAGCTCTACTTATTATTATTCCACCTGGTAGAAGAAAAATAATCGCCGAATGACCAAAACAGTAAAAACAGACAAAGAAGCCCTTTCCCCTGTATAACTCCCTTTGCTATAAGACATACGACCTGGTAGCCACAGTATTACACTTAAACTGGTACAAAGTGAATAGATTTTGGAGGCTTTTTAGAAGGAGAGATAATGTCACATTTATGCAACTCTCTTTGTTCAGAGCAGAATGCACTAGCAGCTATTAGCCAAAAATATTTGCCATAATGATTCCAATAAAACCACCACCATGACCCAGTTATTATTTTACAAACCTCTAAAACACAGTAGGGGTAGCTACATAATTCAAAGGGCAATAGAAATCTCCTTAAACATTAATGACTATGAGGGAAAATGAAGTACAAGCTGTCTAGAATGTAGCTTATCAGCAAACAATGTGTAAAAGGGAAACTCTTCCAAGTAATTTAAATGATCATTGTGTGAGATTTCGTGCGATCATCCTGCAGAAACAAAATCGAATATTCACATTTATGTTTTCATGAAGGTATAATCACCTGAAAATAAGAATAACTGTGTTTTTATTACCATAGAATGAGCTGTTTACATCTACAAAGGGAGAGAGAGGCCCCTGTGTTGTTGCAACGATTATCATTGTCGA
This sequence comes from Coranthus polyacanthus, assembly GCA_037367275.1. Taxonomy (NCBI): domain Eukaryota; kingdom Metazoa; phylum Chordata; class Actinopteri; order Kurtiformes; family Apogonidae; genus Coranthus; species Coranthus polyacanthus. The sequence goes on from JAPQRN010000007.1 coordinate 19,918,063, forward strand.
TTAATCTGTTGATTATTTTCTCGATTAATCAATTAGTTATTTGGCCCATGAAATGTCAGAAAATGATGAAAACTGATGATCAGTGTGTCCAGAAGAGCAAGATGACATCCTTGTGCGTCTCGTTTGGTCCACAAACAAAATGTATTCAGTTTACTGCCTTAGAGGAGGAGAGACACCTGAAAATATTCAAATGTAAGAGGCTGAAATCAGGCAATTTTGACTTTTTTTTCATAAAGAATTGCTCAAATCAATGAATCAACGATCAATGTAATAGTTAATCGATTAATTGAATAATTGTTTCAGTTCCGACCGATTACCTGGCAGTAACCGGACAACTATCTGCATCAGTGGAACGTGGCCGATGGCTGCTCATCCTCCTCTGGTCACAAGGGGACAGAAAGGGCCTGTTAGAAGGCTATGCACATACTACGCATCTTGTACCGCTACTGTCACTTTCATTGGATATGTAATGCCCTTTAAGTGTAACGACCTCACCGCTTTACTTCGGTCATCCTGGGCGTCAACACTGTGAGGGACCGTAGACTCAGATGGACTGTAGCTGTGGCAGCATAAGGCTATGAGAGCTAACACTAGCTGCTTACAGTCTGCACTGCCTTAACGCCACCTGCTTGTGTGGTATGTGGTAAGCAAAGGGGTCTTAAAAGTCGCCCATCTAGTGAGAAAAATTAGTAAAGTAGAGCTCTTACAGGGACTGTTAGTGATAATACTGCAGTCCGGGCTATATATGGATCACAAAAGTGCCCACAACTTGCACTTTGTTCACATATCTTTGTTTTAAGAGGTGGTCTAAATATTTATAGCTTGGAGCACATGGAAAATTGACAGGACTGTGCTGCAGTTCTATTAAGTGTCCAGTGTTCGCCGTCATGTTGGAACAGCGTTTTTTCCCTTCAGGGCTCTGTGCTGTCACATGACTGAGAGCTATGAGCTAGTGTCGATGTGTTGCTGCACAAGAATATGACATGTTATTAATAAATCAAGCGTGTTATAAAAACATGAACCTGAAACCTGAGGGAAAATTAGTTGCTTTTGTCTCACAGACAATTGAGTTTGCATAAAACACTGAAGATAAAGGAAATTTTGGTGTACTTTAGATTTGTGTATTACACACACATCACTCACCCTCTGTACTCATAACAGCAACATTTTAAAAACGGATTTAAGAATGAATGTATAATAGCTTTCAGCTATCGGGCTTACTGTGCACTGAAGATGGTGATAGTAGAGAAAGAATCACCCAACACTTGAGCATGAAAAATCCATTTTAATTTCACATCTCCAAATGTTTCACTTTGATGAAACAAAATGATTCTTGATTTACCTGTAGGGGTTAGATAATAGCACAGACTCAAATACCTGGAAGACTTTGTTGCCATGACATCACATGGGTTTTGGTCATTAAGGAAACAGTGCTGGGATGAAATGCTGCGTGCAACAAATGAATCGTGACAAATTACATAGGGCCAGCAAGAAATTGTTAGCTTTGCGGCAGCTGTTTTGCTAAACTCTAATTGTTTTCCTGTTGATTTGAAAAAACTTATTTCATAGTAAAATCTTCCAGGAAAGGCTTGAATAACATGTTAATAATGTCAGGTTGGAAATATTCTCTTACACACAATAAATGTAGTGTCATAATAACATCTCCAATGTTCCCAAGTGGAATAGAATATGAAATAGGTTTTTTTTGTGTGCGTCAGATCACCAAGACCGATGTGTGTTTGCAAGTGTGGACTGGATGTAAAACTGGGAGTTGAATGGCAGAGCCTGTAGAGATGAAAGCAATGCAGACACACAGTTGCTTTCTTCCATTTTATTGAAATTCATCACTGTTGAAGCTTTTTTAGTGTGAAAGGATGTGCAATTTACATAAAGGTCAGGTTCATCTTGTTTGAACAAACAGACTGACTCCACTATATGTTCCTAATAGCAGTGACATGTCATTTAGGCATATTCAGTCATATGGCAAGGTAATGTGGTAATTATCTCCCTATTTGTCACTCTGGAAATAATTTAAAAGTCAACATCATAAATGAGGAGAGACGTTGCGAGCAGCTTGTATCATGGTTGTAGTCGACCCACTCTGTTATTTTCAGATTGGTACCTTTTTGAGGTATGTTTATCAGTAACATCTTAACGAAAAGTATTTCAGTCAGGACCACCCCCGTAGGGAACAGAACAAAGCAGGCATCAAATGACAACAAATTACATTGATTAAGTTAGATACAGATGAAAAGGTGGAGCTGGGGTGGAGGCTGGTTTTGAAGAAGAGCAGCAATGGCAGCCGGCGAAGCAGCAATCATAGCTGAGCAGTTTAAATACGGCACCCTGAGTAAGATTAACCAATTTGGTGTGACTTCAATTTTGAGGGTAGTTCATTAATTTATATACAACATATCCAATAGACTTTGGAATCTGAAAATGCGAATCACTTTTTATTTTCATGCAAGGAACAGATCTGTTGAGAGAGGCATGAAACCTTAGCATATGCATGGAAATAACTAATTAATACATTGCACCCATCTGAAGTAATAGTAAAATCTAGTATCCTCCTTAACCTTGCTCAAAGTATTGGAATTTTTCTTTTTTTTATATTTTGACCTACTATGCGAGCTACAACTAATGTGATATGTTGTGATCATGTGATTTGCTCTGCTGCACAGCAGTGGTCTTTCATGCGGTGACTTGTTGTCAGTGCACCTCAAGCCTTTGATGTGACATGTTTTATGTTGAGAATGCTAAAAACACATCTGCTGCAGCAGAAGTAGGACTTCAGATGAGTTGGGTTGAGACTCGCCTAGAAAGCATGCTCAAGTGCTTTTAAGCTTCTAGATACAGATACAGCTCTGACGCGCCGCAGTACTCATGAGGATCCATCACAGAGGAATGTACTGCAGCATGAAAACATAATAAAAAGAAAATGATCACAATTCATTTAATGACATTTTCCATTTAGGGAGCAGTTGAGGTGTTTAAATCAGTTTTGTGAGAAAAAAAAAGTTTAAAATAATGATGTAGAAAATGAATCATCAACAAATTTGATAAATGATTAGTAATTTCTCTAAAAAAACTAAATTTTTACATCTTAAATATCAGGATCTGCTGCCCCACCCTGTTTGTGAATTCAAATTAAATATCTGGGACAGAAATTTAGCTTTGGGAATTAAGAGACTGTAGCGTGCTGGGCAATCTGGAGGTAGAATCACGATCCACGTTCTGAATCTCACATCTTATAAAATGGAAGCTAGTTACAACCAAACTAGGGCTTAGGCTGTGATGTGGCTTTGTTGTTGTTATTTGATTAAAAAGTCATTTTCACTGGAAAAAAAAAAGATAAAACACTTTATAACTGTGCGCCATACAGCTGAAACACGCAACAATCGTAGACATAGAGCCTGCCAGTCTAATTTTTCTCACCAGTGAAATGTTTTTTTACCCTACTTGTAATACCAAAAAATATCTCTAATGCTGTGTGTTGCACTGTTGTTTCGGCAAAGCATCTGTGTAAAACGGGGCTTACTGCGCGTCAGGTATCTGCCATAGCTCACAGAGTTAATTACAAACTCCAAATCCTCTACATGACAGAATTGCTCTGGGAGAACAAGAAGTTCTCAACCCTCTTTGCTTTTTTTGTTTTTGCCATTTCATCAATACCAGAAATGCAGCTGTAGTAAATGAATCACTATCACTGTCCTCATGTATATTTTAAGATGCTACAAAGTATGTCCAACTACAAGAGCATGAAAAACAGGCAGTTAGAACGGACATACAGAGTTGTTGAATGGAAACAATACACCGTCTCGTCTCGTTGCGTTGGTCTGAACTGGAAAAGCTTCAGAATGTTGCAGACCAGAGCTTTGCAAACATTGTTGCAAGTTCCAGCTCATCACATTGAGAATCTTTAGTCTGAACTGGCCTTTAGTGTACACTTTATGCACTATCCTTGTATTTTATATAAAATCAATTGCAGCCCTAGTTGTATTTGTGGTTATTAAAGGCATACATCCTTGATATATTGTATAAGCTATACTTCACCTACTGTTGTAGCTGATGTGGTGAATTTACATCTTGTGAATTTACACCCTGCTGCTTTAAAAGGTCAAGGCTTGACACACTTCAACACCTCAAGTTACGGCATTGTCTGTTTTCTTGGTGTGGGTGTATGCAAAGTGGCTCATTCTTTTGTACTGTGGCTGCCTCTTTGAGTATTTGGTGTGTGCCATTACAAGAAAGGGAAAAAAGCCATGTGCAGGTGTTTGATTCACTATATGTGAGCTCTCCAGGTGCATTGCAAAAATGGTTTCATTGTTTTGTCGTCAGTCATCATCATTCTGAATAAATAAGACTGTCTGGTTGCCACAAGAAAAAGAAGAAAGTAAGTTTTTAGACTTGAAGACACAATACATAAGCTGCTGTTGACCCGTAACCTGTAGTTCTCAGGAACATACACGGTATTATGTTATGTGCTTTCAGCTGTGACAGCCAAGTTTTAAGTGGAAAAACAAAAGGCACAAATCAAGTCAAACAGGTTCAATTACTGAAAAGGACAGAGCTTTGCAGTGAAGTATGTTAAGAGCAAAGGCAGACTTACATCATCAAAAAAAAAAGAAAAATCTTGAATCGTCTAATCGCTAATGTTTCTTTCAAAGACATATGAAGGGCAGACTTCTGTAAGATACACCCATAAACTGTGTGGTGTCGTCTCCTCTAAATGGGTGACTTGGCTTATTTGGCCACTTAGCAGATGCAATCTAAAATCCACTTTCAAATATTGGCCTCCAACTGCTCCACCTATTCCTCTGGCTTACCTGAAGCCATCTGCCGAGAGGCAGCAAAAGACCAATAAGAGACCCTTGCATGCAGCCTCTTCTCTTTCATCTCTTTGTTTTGGGTCTGTTAATTGCACACCATGGTTACATATACCCGGTGTCTGATCTATACTAGCTTTCCTCAAATCTTCAATCTTTTCTTAATAACATAATTATGCTTTTTTGTAGTGAACAATGGAAACAGGAGAGTTCTGAGCTGAATAAGATGGATAAATGCAGACAAAGATCAGTGTGTTTTCTTCTCCTGGTGTCATTTTTTATGTAAACACAGAATATGAGTGTAGGTGAAATACTGCCAGTGGGAATGACATGAGCAATAAAATCTTCACATATGACCTTGAGGTGTTTTCTTTCTTTTTAATGCTTCCTAACTTTTGTTAGGATGAAAAGGAATTTATACTCAGCCGGGACCTGCAGGGATGTGTATTGCTATAGAGGCTTAAACCACAGCTGTCCTGTTTTTTTGAACTGAAATGTTTAATTAGACAAAAAACCCCAAATGTTTCCTTTTCGGAGTTTGTTTTACTGTCAATAAAAATAGTTTTTTAGACCAGTTGTTAAATGTCAGAAAGCCCAAGCAAGATTGACATCCAGACTTAATGTCTTTACACACCAGGCACGTGATGAATAAATGATACAAATAAGCAAAAGCACAAATATTTTACATTAAACCTATTCATGCCAGTGTCGATGTGAGTTTGCAACGGTTGTGACACTTGTTCAATAAGAGGTCTGAATTGATTTGTGTTAGTATATTCTTCAGAGCTAATTATCGACCATTTAGAGGTTTCATATAAAAGCGTGTGCTCCAGTCTCTTTGTTTCTCTGGGTGTCAGTGTCCAGGTAAAAAGACACAGAGAAAACTGTATTTGACTTATATGATGTTAATCTTATACAAGCTCCTCACTGTCCTGACAGTCGAGTTGTTTGGCGATGCTACTCCACATGTTGTCCAGTTCATCATCTTTATCATTTTTGCGTCCTTTTTTATGCAACACTGTGGCTAGAAATCAACAGGCCCCCCATTGTTGTTGTAATGTGATGTCTTTTCTGCGCCAGTAGATTAGTTGATGCCTTTATTTGCGGTGTGAAAGATCAGAAAAATCAACCTGATTCCAAAAAAAAATACATCTCGCTTTACGTAATACTCACGTTCTGTGTGAAAGTACTCATGACAAAAACAGTTCCAAATACATACTGTATATTAACATGGACATGGACTTTATCACACACATAAAAAATGTCCCCGATGTGTAAAGACCTTTAGGCTGCACTTAATCACATTAAAAAAAAACCTGAGCATTGAGGGAATAGGGCGAGAACGTGATTCTGCCGCAGTCCAACCCTATTCAACCCCTGCCAAAACAGCAACAAAATCTGATAGCTAGCAATGAATCATGACACATTTCATTGAAATATTGTAATATTCAATCACAGGGGTTGCAATTTTTTGATAAAGGTAAAATGTGTCACACCATACCATTATAAATGAAACACTGTGGCGCTATAGAGATGCTTTGGCCTGCAAATCGTAAAAGACATGCTTGTTCACTGTTTGTATAATTTCTCAGTGGAAATCAAATGCAAAACCATTACGATTCCACTAAAATTGCAACTCAAAATAATTAGAATATGACTAACTCTCAAAGTGGTAGATTAAATAAAGTTACCTTCGACTGTAGTGTCAGTGTTTCTTTTAACCTGAGAACAACTGTGACACATTTTTCATCTACACCTTTCTTTATTTTTCACTGAGAGGTGACCCTCATTTACAATGATATCGAGTGAATTTTAAAACTATGAAAATGAAAGGAAAAAAACAACAAAGATATATATGAACAAAGAAAAGGCCACGCATTGAGAAGTTTTTTGTTGACAGAAGTTGGTTTGTTAGATGATTGAAGTTGAATTACATTTATCTGTAAAATAATCAGATAGTGTTTCTTTTTATCAGAAGAGCCGTTCAACCAGCCGTTTTTTTCCACTACACCTTTCTTCCTTTGCTGTTTGTTAACATATTGCAGGTAATTTGCTCAGCATTTGTGGTTATTTCACATGTTTGCCTGCAACAAAGGTTACACTGCATTAGGTTTTTGTCTTAATTGCTTCTTGTTAGGTATTTAGACGTGATTCAAACACAACATAAGCATACTGTATTTGCTTTTGGCTTTGTGGCTTTGCACCATGTTCATGTCTTCTAATATTTTCTGTGCTTCAGTACTTTCTTTAGACGTATTCCTGGCCACACGATGTATAAAAAATATTTCATAAATCATAGTTGCTTAACACTGTAATAGGCTAATTGTTGTCAGTGGTTAGTGAAGGTTAATGTAGCTTTACAAATGAAGCATCATATTAAGTGTTGCGCTGTTTTCAGTGCCAACTCCCACTAAAGAGCAGAGACAGAGGCTCAGAGAGAGAGAGCTGAGGGAGGCAGCTGAAGGAAGTCTTTCAAAGCTGGTTTAAAAGCAGAATCTGGCCAACAGCAACTGAAATATCTGGCAAACATTATTAACATGTATCTCCACTAATACCTCTCCACTCCACTAGTTATGCCATTGTTTTTTGTCTAAAAGTTGTATGTAATTATGTGTTTGGACTGTGTTCTTGCTTCAAATTTTACATTTTACCCCTGTTTTACCTTATGTTGGCTCTTGCTTTTCTTCTTGTTGCTTTTATTTTATTCTTTCTATGTTGTGTTTGTGGAGCAGTGCACCGAGAACGATTCTTTGCATGCTTTCTTCTGATTCTGATTCAAATAGCCACACTCACACAAAATGTCTACACTTGTCCCTGAAGCTTAGTTTACAAGTTACAGTTGACTTGTGATTGATTGAGCTAGGAATTATCACCCACTACAACTAACAAAACACACATTTTGCTCCTGCCCACAACTGAAATTTAATTTGAATGTCTCTCTGGTGCCACATTCATTCATGTTAGATACATAGATTCATGTTTTTCATTCGATGTATGGAATGGATTGTCAGGTGTTTTTTTAACAAAAATTCACCAAACACAAATGATTAAGTAGATTTTTCAATTAGCCTGCAAATTTAGGGTCAATTCCATTTCATATATTGGCCATAGGTGCCTAAGTCCATGCACTGAATACATGTAATAAAGTCACACTGCTTTGTAAGTCTTTTCTTTAAAGTCACCCAGCTGAATCATTTTATAATTCATGTTAGTAGTGTAAGTCTGCGCTAAGTTGGGACAGCTTAATTATCTTTATTATCCACAGCAGGATGGCACGTCGTGGCTTGTGGAATTCTTTTATAGTCAAGTCAAATTTCAGATCTATAAGCTGCATATTCTTTCTCAATTTTCTGCATAAATGTCTGTTGTAAATTAAGCTCTTAGACAACTTAATTGCTACATCTGGTAAAATATGCATGCACAACTTTTGATTCACATCAACAGTACACTTGTTGCATGTCATCTCCTCTATTTCCAGCAGCTTGCTGTATGCTACACCTGAAAAAGCTTATGGGGGGAAAGTTCTATTTTCTTTTTCTCTTTCCCTACAATTTTAGTATTAACCCCAATTCAAGTGCTAGTTGACTAAAACATTTTTAATCTATCATCTGTCTGCAGTGCGTTGTCTCAGAACAGATGTGTCTAAATGGAGTGGAACACAATTTTCCACTTCCTCTGTCAATGACCAATATTTGAGAGGACAAAAGCTGTGAAAAATGCTATGTTATCAATTTTTTAGGCACCTATGAAGTAAATTCTAATAAAACATTTGTCTGCTTTAACTTCACGTGACTCTGTTGCTCAGTGGAATATTCTTGGCTTCTTTTACGGGTGTACAAATGAGGACTTAAGGACAGGTGTTTCGGGTATGGTGGACCTCTCTTCTTTCTGAAAAAAAAAAAAAAAAAAAAAACTGATGATGCTGATCCAGTAATTTATGCACAAGGATATTTAAAACAATTTTCAAAAATGGCTGATGCAGAATATGATTTGAACTTTCTCAGATTGGGATAGTCATATCCTTGAGGCTTGCCTGCAGCTATTCGGAGTCCCACACATTGGTAATGCCCTCTGGGAAGGTGGACACCAGCCGACACCATCGATATTTTTTTTCTGCATTACTGTCCTAGACAACATGAAGAAATAAAAAGCCCCGACTCTCTGCTCGTGTATGTTCATTTAGCTCAATCGTGGAGACAGACAGAAGCCTATTTGCTCTCGTGATAATAACTGTGGTGCTTGTTGCGGCATTAAGGCTGATTGGCTAAAGGTTTGAGCGTGTCTGATTTCCTCCCGCAATGTGCTTGAACTCGTACGTCTCGCTATCAGCAACTGTCAGCTGAAACCCATTCAGAGAGGCACATAGTCTTATCATAAATGGTGTAATGCATCCTCATGGTGCATGCTTTTTGTGCTGCTTTTTTCCCACCTGGCGTTCGCACTCCCACGCAGAGCAGATACGGTGGACAAGTTCATTTGTATGTACACGGTGCTCTAAAATAAGGCGAGCCCACACTGGGATCGTCAATAGGCTGACACACTGTTTTGGTGGTGGAGCCGAGAGGTTAAAATAATATCTAAATCAGGAAATTCTGGAAAGTGCGAGCCTGAAATGAATCACTCCTGTCTTTTAGCATTTTCTACAGCACCTCTTTGAAAACCCTGACACGCTGTATCTCTCTCGCCAGATGGTGGGCCTCTTGGAAGTTGTTTTCACAGGGGTTCCTTTTGCTCTACAACAAGGTACCACAAGCGCAGGAAGTAATATTGCCATTAGTATGCAAAGAGATGCTAAGGCCTTCTTCTTTTTCATAAATCCGGTGCTCGTTTGCTCTGACTCATTGTCAGTTTCTGCCTGACCAAAGTGGGTAATTCAAATGAGACCTCCTTATGGGGTAAAAAAAGTGCAACATTAAAATCAATACTGTATAATATCTTCAGTTATTGTAAGTCTAGTGTTTATGTTGTATCTAGCATCCCTGGAGACTTATACTGTCAGTGGGAAGTATGCGGTGTATGGCACTGTGATCTATACAAAATTACTAGAATTAGAAGGCGAGAGGCAGCACTCGATCGCAATTTTTTAACACATTGGATATGAAAAAATCCAGAAGTAGAGCTTGCTGTGTGCTAGAACTTTTTAATCTCAAGAATATTACCTTGTTTTTCTAATGACATGCCTCACTGTCAAGCCAGCAAAAAGCTGCAGAAATAAGGTGGCACAAGATAAGATGAGGAGAGGGACAAAAGCAAAGTAGAAGATTACTCTACAAAAACCAACGTCGTGATCAACAAATGTTAAACCATTTACGTGGTGGTGTGTATTTCATTGTCATGGTTTAGATCATCTCTACCCCTCAGAGGGCAGGTAAACACCAATCAATGCTATAACGTTTCTGAGTGAATGCTTTTATCTCACAGAAAGACACTTCTATCCAAACGATAAGCCTTCCTCTGCACAGAGTTTACGTGCAAATGGTCTAATGAGCATGAAAATAACCACATGCCTCTGCAAGATCGCAACCTCACCTTAGGCTCAAAAATACTGCAGGTTGGACCAGTTTTGGCAGCTCAACCTGCACATGAAATGTGCAAAGCAATTTCAGCAGTCATTTTGATGGAACTGCCATTTGTCTGCATAGAAAAACATGATTTTGCTGCATGATCCATGCACAGAAAAGGCATCCAGTTAAGGATTTCTCTGCCAGCGTATTTACACGATGTGATGTGATGTGCGCTTCTATCACTTGGTTTAATTACAAATTACTGGGATGCTTTGATAGACCAGTGGGTTTAGAAGCAGAATTTGTAACCATGACGTCTCTCATCCTAATATCTTTCCCAGTGTTTTCTCTCACACTCTACTGTCAACGATCAAATAACGCCAAAATTGCTCTAAAAATATTACAAATGCATCACAGTCCCCTGCGTTAGTCTTTGTGTGACAGTGAATGGCAGGTAGTGACAGAACAATGAGACATCCCAAACAATGAATCAGGGCTTGCTGACAAGTGACAACAAAATGAACAGAAATTTTTTCAGCTATTTTTCCCAATTTTTTCTATATCAGTGAATGTCTACTCTACAACAAAATGATCGTATTTTACTTAAGAATCCCGTTCCTTCTTACATGATAGAATGAATTGCGCTGTTTGAGATGTGCATAAAAACAAATATTTTGAACAAATCTGCTCCCTTGTATGATAAAGGATAGTACGATTCAGTGATTCATATCAATGTACAGGCCTAAAAGTTTGAGACCCGAGTGCCCAGACTAAAAAAGTGTGCACTGGAGGCAATTTGGGATGTTCTAGTTTATTTATATATATTTATTAGTAGAAGCCCTATGCCTTATCATATAGAAATGAGACCAGTAATTTTTTACTTGGAGTTTTATATTTAGAGGTAGATTAATTCCTCCTCTCTACACTCGTCTCTCATCGCCACTTCCGTCAGCCAAGTCTCATGCAGCATAAATGAGATGCTTACTGAGTTGCAGTACTAGACAAGCATATGTGATGTAAAAATGTTATTTTTTTAGGTGATTTATGATTTCCTGTCTGCGTAATTTGAACCATTGTGTTGAATCACATTGTGTTGAATTGTGGTGCATTGCAGTGGGGGTGAATTGTATCGTGTGATATTGTTAGCTACTTCATATCTGTCTTTGATGTATTGGATCATTGGCAATATGTCAAAATGTGTATCACATTGGCCTCAGTGATTCAGATGCACGTCTTTAATGTATGAGCCAACATTGCACTATATATAAATTTTTTACAATAGTATTTTTTCTCATTGAAGTCTGATTTTATAGTGGTGTCAATTATGTGTATGCCATGCACAGACACCTAGTCCAGTAAATTGATGGAAATCATCGTACCCATTGCCCTTGGCCAGAGGAGACTGGTGCTTGAAGACCCTCAGCCAGACTCATTATTAGGCCCAGACTCAGACATGTTTGACCTTTTAGACTCTCCAACCCAAGTTAAAGGGAAGACATCATTAAGAACTCAAGGTCAGAACAGGTAGACTGCAATCAGGTAATGACAGGGAGGCCTGCACGCTACCGTTCTGGAGAGTGAAGTGTTTAATGTGTTTCTATTTTTTGAGAATACTTCTGTCTTTGGCAGGCAATTTCACTGTCTCTCATTGTACATACAGCTGTGCTTGTGCCAGAGCGTTTAATGCAACAGCTATTCAGTGGAAGTCAAATGAGTTGTGCTCTTAAAGTACGTTTCACTTGTTCTCTGTGTTGGCTTTATATAACAAGCAATAATTACATTTGCAGGAATAAAAACCCATTACAGAGGAATACTGTAAAAATGGATTAAAATCTGCTTAGCCTTAGACTGGTTGTTGTACACTGGGAAGCAAAAACATTTATGCTTTAATTTTTTTTGCACATTTAGGTCCATATCCGTACAAAACAATAAAAATGACATGAGGACAATGCAGATATGTAACTCACACATATACGGTTCGAACTGTAAGAACCAAAAGAGTAAAAAATTAAGAAATGATGGCATATGTTTCGAATTTCAAATTTAATTTATTCATCAAAGAAACAGGTTATTCAGTGTGAGTCACCATCAGCATGACAAATTCAAATTTATTCAACTCTACTGGGTGTGATTTCTTTCTTTGTGGGGTTTCTCATCTAACAAACTGATGCTTTAGTTCCCACTTGGGCTGCTAAAAGCTCCTGTGTCAATGTGTCTATATTTCCCATTCCCTACTTCCTTGTTAAAATTAACAGAGCACTCTCATATCTAAAATTGCAGACCTTTGGTTTTGTGGGGTTTTTGTTGTGTAGGCTGCATGTGGGGTTAGGGTGTTTGCATGTGTTTAACTAAGCCAAGCAAGTTAGTTGTAAAGTTAATTAACAGTAACTCCTAAGTGGTTGTGATTTTAAATCCCCCACAAACCCCCTGCAGCAAGCCGGAGGGGAGGCTTGTGATTAGGATTTCTCTTAAGTGGCTCTCCCGCCTACGTGCTCACATGAATCACTGCATCATTTTGGCTTTCACATCAAATCCCACACAGGCAAAACTATGCAGGGGCAAATCTGCATTACTAAATTCCCATTTTAAGCCTGGTAAAGTCATATCCACTTCCCAGATACTCTGAGTTCCTCCAGCACAGCCAGTGCATGTTATTGGTAATGCTGGACCCTTTCACAGTGAATTTGTAAAGTCATGTCACAGGCTTCCATCAAGAGGATAAACTAGAAGTGGCTTTAGTGTAGTGCTTGGCAACCAATCACTCGTCTGTCTGTTTCCCGGCTCAAGTCAGAGGTGGAAGCTGGGCCATCAATATTCTCTCTCCCCCTCTGTGCCTTCCCTCCCTCTTTCACTCTTGTCCCAGACAGACAATTGCTTTATTAGATAAGGAGCAGTAGACCTACCACATCTAATGCTGTGCTCTGTTCAAAGTGGGAAATAGCATATTCTCGCCTTCATGGATCTGGTCATCAGGCTTCAGGAACCTGCAGAAATAAAACATAATCGAAAGATGTTCTTAAGCCCAGTGCAAAGTATTAACAGAGGTAATTTGCAGGTTGCAGTGTCAGCAGCTTTACACTTTAATTACAATAAACATGCATATGTTAATAACGATAACGATAAAAAGATAAAAAACACTTCTATAATATTAAAGTGTGTTATTTCAAATGCAGTTTTCTTAACACTTAAATGCACAGTATGTAATTTCTGCTGCCATGCGGTCGCTCAATTAAAGCCATATAAAAGATGTAGCGGTTGATGATGTCATGTAGCGTGGAAACATGGGACTTGTTGTTGTTTTTACCACTGCCAATGAAAATCTTACATGATTGACTCAGAAATAGTGTTTTTCAGATGAAGTTTCTTGCGCATTACATATTCATGTTAAGTAATTTCATTCCAATAAAACAAATAACGTTAAATATTAATGTGAATAAAGGGGATGTGACTGAATGTAACGGGTCGTCATGTCGAATAAAGTGATGGACTTTTCTGAATTTGAACAATGGAAATGTTATATATAATTTAAGCGCTCTAGTCAAAAAATATATATTGCCTAGTCATTTTTAGATATTGTAATGTGGAAATGTTATGTAATGCATCTTTAAAATTTATGACAAACTGATACAGCACATCTGATTTATTTGCTGCAAACATTATTTTGTTCTTGTCCTGTTTTTGCAGTTGGTTAAGTGCTAACCAGTGGCGTTATCAACTCATATGGACTGGTGCTTTCAAAGAGGTAGTTGAAGTATACTTGATAGGTAATGTGTTCAGACCTGCTATACTAATTGATGTTTGGCCACTTTGGAGCGCAACGCATTGCTGAATGTGTTGTAGTCCAGTTCTTACACATTCAAACAAACATTTTTGTACGTTTAGAGTTGTGTTCTTTTGTCCAGTTCATTTATCTCTGTTTCGCTCTCCTACAACTCCTCAAAATGTGTTTATGTTTAGCTGCTAAAACTGTATGTTCACCAGTCAGATAAACTAGAGAGAGAAACCAAAGCAGTATGCCGCAAGATATAACATTCTGCAAAGCTAAGGAGAATCATCCGGTGTCAGGGGACAGTTCAGAGGAGTGCATGGCCACAAGCACTTCTCATCACTATATATACAGTAATTTTAGCCAAATTATATATAAAAGTATTGTTCAGACCATCTTTAGGGACTGAGTGGCTTTGAATATGTTGAATTATTGTTGAATTACGATATTCTCAGTCAGTTAAAGTGAGACTTTAAACTACTTTATTGATGAAATGTACCCCCTCCTTTTACAGTATATGTTAAACTGTTACCCTATAAATAATTGATTCTTTAAAAATAGGCCATTAGAATAATTTAGCTTTAGCTGCAGTTGCTTTATGTGCTCATTGCATGCCATTCTCCCAGCAGCGTATCTTTAGGCCAAAACGGATTGCTTGAATCCTGTTACAGACTTACTGTGTTTCTACAAAATTAAAAAGTAGCTTGCATCTTTTTTTTCATAGTAGTCATTAGTTGTATGGCCTTTACTCTCTGTGATTGTAAATACTGGTTTTATAATGTATTTAATGTGAATTTAATCCCACTGTGGCACTGAAGCTGTCTTTAATGGTCTAAAAAAATGACTTCAAATCTGCAGGACTCTTGTATAATTTTCAAGGTCAGGCAGGGCTGGTAAAAAATTTTATGTCATGCGAGAATTATAAAGTTAGATAGTGGGGAGGAAATGTTGTGTTGTATTATCATGTGAGGCTCTCCCTTGCTCTGTATACGCACACAGTCCAGCTTTACAATCAGAGGTTTTCAGCAAAGACTACTGGCTGTAGGAAATACCTGTAGCTTATATAGGATTTACACAGGCAGACTACAGCCTCTGATCACAGCCCAAGGGATTTAATCAACACCTGTAGATATCCTCTATTATATATGAGTTGCAACAGATTGTAACAATACCTTTCTGGCACAGGCGCAACAATAAACACATGCAGGGCTGTGATCAGATTCTTCTGTCAGTCACACACATCCACAGTGATTTATTCATACTGCCCTGCATAGGTAAAACTACATCAACCTGCAATTCCTACCTGTCACCCCGGCGCCCTGCCTGCACTTGTCTGTTGTTGTTATTTAGCCTTTCCGAGGTTACTGATGGTTATGAATTAATTTTATTTCACGACAAAACCCTTGCTCCCTCAGTCGCTTCATCCCACTGCCTGAAGCCTGAATAGTTGAAATAGTTTGGTGAAAATTAAAAGATAAACTATGGAGACTGCTAAACTGATGCCTGTTTGTTTCGGTGTTGGGATAAGGTGGATTTGAAGGCAGAGCAAGTGATGCAGATGCTCTGGTCCTTTTGGATGCTGCTCTGGTTCACAGCTAACTTAAACTAGTAGCGTCTGCTGGTTTACTGTCTTCTTTTCTTTCAATGTCACCTTCGTCCTTCTCAGGGCAGGCTTTTTGCTAACAAGCCAACTTCTAGGAAAAGAGTCCTTATATTTTTCTGAAGTAGAATATCTCTGCTATCCCTTTCCTTTTTTGCCTTTCACTTTGCTGCTCCACTGCTTCACTGTTTCTATCTATTGCATATTCTGTGGGTTAGCAGACAACCTCAAATTCTGCAGTCATCACCTGTCACTGATCATAATAAGTTTATTTTAAAATAAAGTAATTCTGCCATCATTGGTTTGTGTCTCAGCATACACACACTCACACACACACACACAGTTACTTTATTTAATTAAATAAAAATCAATGAATTAATACACACACACACACACACACACACACCACAGTTGTTGGAGGTGGAGGCTGATCTGATAATCCGTCCTTGGACTCCATCTTTAATTTCCCCATATACCTGTATTTTCATAGAAAGTCTGAATTTTTGTCTTTTCACCATTTATGAAACAGTTTTATCTTTCTGATGGAAGATGGTGATGAGAGGAGAAAGGGTAGGTGAACCAGCAGGGGCCATTCTCAGGAGCCCTCATCCATGGTGAGTGGAGGCAGTTAACGTCTTAAAGTGGTGTGTGAGGTCGCTGACGGTTCGCACAGGCTGTGGGTAATGTCATGTTAGAAACAAGAGATTATCTTGTTTAGATACAGACGAGAGGGGAGAGCGGGAAAGCAAGGGAGAGAAAGAGACTTGTTTTTCTGTTGGTAATTACAATCTCAGCATCAGATCAATCCTGCTATCTCACACGCTCTGCTGAAAATGCCTCTAAAATAGAACTCCCAGTCCTGAAAATGAGACACAGGAGATTCTTGTATTGTTGTTAATATTTAGTTTAGCAGCTGCTGCACATTTCAAATAATAATGTAATAAACCACAATAAGCAGGAATTGTCTTTTGCTGAATTCCATGACTGGTGTAGGTGGATTTGAAAAACAGTACAAGGACAGAGTAGAAGAATATAACTCTCTGATCTACCAAAAATTACGCTTGTATAAATTGCAGCTTCAAGTACATTTTGTCGTAAATGCAATGCTGCCTGCATTAGTAGACTGTGTTGCCACCCATTGTTTTTTGGACTACTGGAGTTTTTGCTTTTGATGTTGCCATTTTGACTTTTGGGGCCATCAGTGACCATATTTAGACAAAAGGGTGGACCTGGGGAAGTGCAAGGGGTGATGGGTGAAAACTTAGTGACAGAGTAAAAAGATAAACTTCATGGAAACGTTTGTTTAACAAAATCCTTTGACAGTCTTCTTAGTGTAACTTCTTAACCGCAACTAAAGAAGAGCTGTCTGTCAGGAAAAAAAATTCTATTGTATAAACTGAAGCTGAGAAAATCCGACACACCGAGCAAATGGGCTGTCAAACACACTTGTCAATCAAAGTCCACACAGCAGACATAAAAGCCTGATTCAACCTAAAATCATATAAATAGAGCAGTAATTCAAAATGACCCTTGGTACACTTATCAGAGAGTCCAAATAAAGCAAATGAGACCACCGTGACTGCTGGAAAAAAATTACTGACTTTCTAGCTTGCATCTAGAGACCTTCAGCGGTACTGCACTTTTTTTTTTCACATACTTCCACATTGGCTTAAGTTTTGCGTTGCAGTTGCTGCACCTTGGTATTTTCAAAGTTGCAGAAATGTTGAACCTAAACATAAATGTAAATTGTTCAGATAACATGTTTTTTTTGTTTGTTTTTTTTTGTTTTTTTTTTTACCAACAGAACAAGCAGCAACAATATCTTCTGGTTGTTAAGATGGCATTCTGAAACTTTGTGGTTAGGTTTAGGCACTGATAGCATGTGGGTTAGGTTTAGGAAAAGATGCCAGGGCTTGGTTTAATACAGAAAAAGTTTGCCTGGATGTGATTAAAACATGACTTGCAACATATGTATGAATATTTAAGCCATTTGACACCTAAACCTAAACAGTGATGGGTGCCAGGATGAGAGTTTATGCTCTGTCAAAGTTAGGAATTTTGTATATCCACCATCCATCGCACATTCCTCCTTCTGGGTGGAGGCAACAAAAATAAAGGATTCTTCTTTGAGAAATTACAGAAACACACTCTTTGGGAGACCGGGTTGGTTTGAAATACCAGCTAATATTGTTAGGGCTTCTTATTGCCGTATGTTAGAAAATAGCATAATGTTGTCAATATTTTCCCACCATTCTTTCTTTGTCTAGCCTGAATGAACACCTGCTGTTTTCTTTTTCTCGTTTAGGGCTAAGAGGTTTGTTTTGCTTGTTTTTCCAAACCGATGTTGTGTTCGGTCCTTTCCACAAAAACACAGACCGCGTTCAGCTGCTTCAAGTCAGATGAGACCTGAACAGCATGTTGTCTAATCAGGTGTAAGGGTACACTGTCTTTGTGAGGCTTAAAATATGGGTTTATAATAGGATTTTGTTGCCATGCCTATCCACAGTGGACAGAGCGGGTCAGTGGAGCAATGGCTCAGGTCACGTACAGAAGTCATGAATAGATTGTGCAATTAAAATATTAGGGTGGCAGTCAAAGTTTCTCATGCGTCTCGTGCTAATCCAGTGTGATCCACTTTTACCACCATGGAGCAACCCGAGCATTAAGGCTAAAACTGTCAAAAGTGTAGAATAGAAATCACTCTCAACAGGGCTGGATGCAGAAGGTATGTGGCTTTTATGTTGTAGAGGCTACCAAATCAATATCACCAATTATCAGAACATATTGATATAAACTGCACCAACACCATCTACCCACCATTCAACAGTTTAGTAATTCACTACCAGAATTGATATTGTCCCAAAAACTTTTAGAAAGCCAGTCATTGCCAATTGTTTTCTACAATTTCCTTCCAAAGTGACAGGTAATTGTTTCATTTTTCAAAGAAATTTGAGTTTCATTTCAGTAAGTCAAATCAAATGAAACCTCTATTACAGGCTCTGTGTCCAGGTAAAAGACAAGACGTAGAGTAAGCATCACACAAAAAGTAGGGGGAGGTAGTGGTGTGTCTACCTAGCATGTCTGCCTGTCATCACTTTATTTCCGGCCATACCTGGAAAACCATTCAATATTTTTTCACCAGAATTGCTACAATTTATAAATTATGTGTTGAATTGGTGGTTTTGCTGTTCTGTCTGTTGTCCATCTGTCTTGCCTATATAGGCTGTTGACTTATTCAGGGTGGTTATAATGCAAAAAATGACTTGACTATGAACAAACTAGTAAAGCATCTGAACAGTAGATATTTTGCATTGCACACAAAATGCCAATTTGTAACTTAGAATATAAATTGCATAAGTTAAGTAAGTTGTCTTTTTTATTTCATCACTGCTGTAATGCTATTCTGCTCTATTTGTCTTCTGCTCATCCTGTTTTACAGCTTTACATGTACTGACAGCATTAAAGTCAGTAATCCTAATAGCTGATTGTGTTTGACATTCTGATATCCACCCTTACTGATTACTTTACCATCAAATGCAAAAACCAGCTTAACCCCAAGAAAAATCAGAAAGATAATACTGAAATTAGCAGTGTGTAAACTAAGACAGCATCTGTCTGCAGCAGTGGGGGTAGTAGCAACTGTTGTAATCCTATTACAAGGCACATAGTTGAGCAGACTTCTGCTGGTAAATCTAATAGAGGCCACTCTGTTTGGAGAGTAAGCACTTTTTTTCTCACCTATAGCCAACAACTGCTGGTCGACAGCGTTTTTTTCTCCCTTTCCTGTCCCATCGCTTATTGGGAAAAAAAATTCACACAATGTACCTCGCTTTTTCTGTCAGTTCTTTTAAGTAGGATAGATCCACTTATACCACACACAATGGCTGCCAAGTAGCCTGGGATGTAAAATATGAGTCCAAAAGCTTTTTTAATCCATAAAAAGCTTTGTCTGCCCTGCGTTCTGTCAACAGCTTTTACATTTTCCTCAATTATGTCCCTCCAACAGTCTGATGAAACTGCTGGCAAGTAGCAGTGTATTTGCATAGGGGCACTCTTTAGTGTATTTTTATGTTCTTTTTCCTATCAACATGAATGCCTTTGCTGAGTCAAAGGCCTCAGAATTACCATATTGTTATGCTTTATATTTCCTTTCCCGCAGATGCAAGATCCTCTAATCATCCAGATAGTTCTGTGTTATAGAGGGGCAGGAATGACTGTTACTATTATTTTTTAACAAAGCAGAGTTAAGGAATTAGCAGCTTTGTGCACAGTAGCACTCCTCCTCATGCCAGCTTTTTTTATTTCTATATTTTTTTGAGCGAAATGAATGTGAAGGTCTTCAGAAAGTACAACATAATGAACTTGCAAGAAGAGCAATCGCATGGAATAATGACACTACTCAGAAATAGGTAAGATATTTGCAGTGGAGATTTTACTTCACACAGAGTTTTAAACTATTATCAGCCTCTCAGTATCTACACAGGATGACATGGATGGATGGATGATATTATTTAGTGGTTCTTCCATATGCCCTTGCCTCACCCTCCCCTACAGTAACTAAATCATGAAAAGCCCTCATTATAGCCAGTTTGTTTTGTCTGTTCTGGATAATTTAGTTAAAGGGATTTAACTCTGGTCCACACTCAAACATGTTAGGCAACAGCAACAGCAAGCAACCTTAACAGCAGATGTCACCTGCCATGAAAAAAAAATGGAGTAGAGGAAGTCCATTGTGAGCTACTGTAGAAACATGGCGACGCACCATGGTGGACGTTAGAATTGGATAAGGTTCTGGCTTTGCGGTCCAGTCCAGTGTACAAACTGAAATCAGTTTGATTTATGCAAAATGGCTGAACTGACATTTGTCATTATGACAGGTTCTGCCAAATTAAGAAGTGGCCTACATCAGTAACCTGTGCCAATGGCATCACCGCGCTACATCTGTCTTGTTATGCGTTAGTAATAAGCAATATGACAACGCGATTAACATAATATTATGTTTTTTATAAACAGAGCCGCTGACTGATGAGCTGTGTGTAATTTACTGCAAAGCCGAGGCTACATGAGTACAGGGATGTGGAAGATGCACCTTTGCTAGAAAGTTAATCTGTTTTTTTTGGGGTGATGACAAGACGAGACATGGTGACTTTTGTCTGAAAGAAAGAAAAATGAAACTAACGAGAGCACTGCAGGAAAAAAGTCACGGCAAATCTGATTAGGGCACTGCTTTAGTCTCACATAGCTAGACCTCCACACTTTACTAGAGCTGTGCCAGCGCCGGAGACAGTGCTGCTTCTTCTTCTTATTTTGTATTTATTGGCAGTCAGCAAACCGGTTTAGAGGTTCAACCAAGTGGACTGCATTCTCATTTTCATGCTTTTAAAAGAACAAGCAAATCAAATGTCAGCACGTAAAACTGTTCCTTTCTTTTGCTACATAGATGCTAAAAGCCTTCTCATTTGACTTTGACCAAGCTCGTAGCACATGGAGGAGATTCCGACCTTGCGAATCGTGAGATCCGCTGGGATTATATGTTTGAGGTGTACCGTGGAGCTCACAAAGTCCCCTGCGTACGCCAAGAGGAGGACTTTATATTGAATTCTGTGAATAACCAATAACCAGTGAAGGTTAGTTTAGAGGGTAATTAATTAATTTATAACACATGAAGGAAATTTAACAAGAAAATGTGTTAGGGTGTGGTAGAAACTTACAATGGTTTATATGAAAACCACATCCAAGAAAAGAAAAAGTTAAATAGGAGTCAGTTTCCTGTATGTTTATAAGCTAATGTTCAAAAATTGCACATCAAAATAAGTGTGAAACTATAGCTTAAAAAATACAGAAACATAGGACTAGAGTGCTGCCATTGAATAATGATCATTGTTCTAAATCAAATGTTTTTTTTGGCTGCAGCTCATTTCTAAGTCTCTTTTTGCACACAGACATTGATGCAGAGGAATCCATTAAATGAACATTTTCCTTCCACAATATCTGAAAGAAAACTGACCATAAGATTTTTTATATAAAGGAAAATGAACATTCATAGCCCGAATAGCTGGGTAACAGTGGAATTGTGAATTATTAAGAAGATAATGTGTTCTTATATCTCACTTTAAGAACAAATGTTCATATATGTAGAATGTTGATATCAAAAATAGTGTAGTTTAGTGTAGTAACATAAGAATAGGTGATGATTGTCGTTAAAGTTACAGTAACAAACATATCGTTATAGTTAAAAGTAACATCAGTGACAACTATGTAGATCACATGTCCAAAGTCATGTCTACCAGTCATACAGCCATGGAAAAGACAATTAGCTACTTTTCCTCATTTCCTGCTTCTCTTTCCCTCTTTACAATTTAAGAGAAAAGTTTGAATGATGCTCTCGGGTGTGTTGTTTTGGTCAGTATGACTTGACCTAGCTTGGTTTACCAATGTGAAGAAGACTATAGAATGAAATCCCCTCCATCAAAAATACAATCTCTTGCCATTATCTTTAAAAGCCCTTTAAATACAGTTCTTGCTCAGAGGCTTGGCTATTGGCTCACTGTGCAGTGGAATAAAGTGGGATTAGCTGGACAAATTGAAAATGGAGTTGTGTGATTTCATACTTAAAAGAATAGGGGAGAAAAGAGAAATAGAATAAAGAGATTACAGAGATGTCTACACATGATCACTATAATCTTGAGTTGTTTACCCTGTTGTCTTTAAAGCAATTCGAGATGTAAAAAAATCTATTGTGAAAAGCCTAATGAATACAGTGTTTGTCAGTTCCCCTTCGCAGACTAAAGGAAATGGTTTACTGGCATCGAACTGAGGGCATCTGTATGCAACAAGCAGCTGCCACGCACATAGCAACAGTAGCTCTCCCGGCGAGTCCTTAAAGTATCCCTACTGCCCAACACACACAAACACAAACACACAAACAAACACATATCCACCAAGTTCAGCAGGAGAGTTAAGGTCATGGATCTCTGTGTGCTCTCCTGGTGCCTGTCAGACTAAAGAAAAATTAAAGCTGTTCAGAGCAAGCTGCAGCGAGGTGCTTACTGCATGATGCCGATAACATCCTCTCACCCAGTGCTACCTGCTCCCTCCCACTGCTACTTTGTTGAGACTTTTAAGATATTGCTTGACTGGCTCGGGGGGATCCCTCACCTTCTCAGCCATGACATATGGGACACAGCTCAGTTTTTTGCGTGTTTATGCACTGGTGCGTGTGAGTGTTGGAGGGAGATGGGTAGAGGCCTTTATTACGATTAAATCAGCATGATGAAAGGTGGAGAGATTCAGAGTTTAATCTGTGTTTGCAGCGTGGCTGTTATCAACGTGGTCTGGACGAGAGTTAGCTTTGGTCTCATGAAGAAATGAGAGGAGCTCAGACGTTTGCGGCATGCTAAATGGTTTCTACAGTACGTGCTTGTAATTTCATGGGACTCAGGGTGGATCATGTATAGTAGAGTGGACAGGGATGTGTCTTCTCAGTCTGCTCTGGTGCAGCCAGTACTTTATTCAACAGGATTTCACTGACCATTCAGCTTAGCTGTGCAGTTGCTCACAAAGTCCCCAGCCAGGTTAATTTTCCCTGCATTTTAATTCGTGTTGTTTGTGCACTTAGACATAGTGCACACAAACATAGCAACCAGGTCAGGTCTTCACTTCGCAAAAACCAGGTTCTTTTCAATTATTAATGCCAATACAAGCTCGGAAATATAAAAGGTATTCATGGTAATATATAGGATATAGGATTGGACTGAACAAGGCAAAGATTTTACAACTTTACTAATATAAAATAAAGTCATTTGAAATTCCAATGTTCACATCAGTCAGTAAGTATACAAATTATATTTTAGTAAATGTCAGTTTTATATTTCAATGTCTGTGGTACTGGTAGGTGATATGACCAAAAAATGTAATCTGACTGTGAACTTGTTTTTTGTCTACATGCACTCCAGACACTCAAAATAGTCCTTTTATAAAACTGTATGTCATATGTGCAATATCTACAAACAACAGCATTTCCAAGGGTGTCAATGTGCATTGTTTGTTAAAAAAAAGAAAATGATTTAAAACGAAATTAAGCACCACTGTTGGACAATGACTTGAGAAACATATCAACAATCAAGGTCTCCAGAGGAAGCATTAATTTCGATTTTGGCATTTTTAAAGAAACAAAAAACAAGATTAATCAAATAAATTCGGTATGTGTTCTTATCATTTGTGAGGATGATAGTAGGTGTGTGTGTGTGTGTGTGTGTGTGTGTGATACTGAGAAGTGAAAATGGTATCCCACAGATAGCTCTCCTTCAGACCATGCTT
>JAPQRN010000007.1:19948953-19960704 GCA_037367275.1 Coranthus polyacanthus
GGGTGTGGGGATGGGGGTGGGGGGTTAGATTGGAGAGATAAAGAATCTGGGAATCAAGGTGATAGAGGAGAGGAGAGGAGGGAAAGGTAAGACAGCGGTGAGAGAAAGAAAGGGCAAATGGGATTGGGCGAGGCAAGCGGAGAGCAGGAGAGTTATGATTACTATGCTTCATGCTGTTTCGCATGGCTCCTCTTCCCAATAGCCTGAAGCGACCAGGGCTCAGATTTGGGCTGCCAACCAAAAGGTGGATATCAGCATTCCTTTGAGCCTTCCTCTTTCCCCCCTAACCAGACTTCACACACGCTGCTTCTATCAACTTAGTCCATGTGGGCTGGTCTTTGAAGTGGGGGCTACGTGACGCTTTCATGCAATCTAAAATTCCCTTTTTCAGGTTGTGGCAGCAGTATTAATTGTATGTTAGCACAAGGTCCTACAAAGCCAATTGAGTTGATGAACATATGGGCATCACAAATTGATGGCATGAAAATTAATTTTTAAAAACATAAATAGATTTGAAGGAGGTTATAGAAGGTTCAACTCGGTTGACTAAATGTTGCAATTTGAAAAATTGCAACAAAAAAAAGATTAGTTGTAGAATGTAGAGACGTCTTATTCATCCTTTACATCTTCCACGCACTGTGAGTTTTGCTATTTTACTTCCCCTTTAATGAAGTTGTTCAGCATTACTCAAGCAGGACGATGGTGGTTTCACCCTCTTTTTAGACAAGAAAAACGGTGCTTTCTTTCTGTATGTCACAACACCTCTTTGTGCCTTTAAAGAATATGACAGATGTCCTTTGCATTGGACTTGATTGCTTACAAAGGCAATGCTAAATAAACGCAGATGACGGCTTCATGTCTTTTCAGAAACAGTGTTGTTTTGCAACTTTTTAAATTGGCATTCTATTGTTCCACATCGGTCCTTTTATTATCTACTGTAACAGAGAGCTGCATAAACAGATGACTCATCTCGACTCATCTCGAATAAAGAAAATGCAATAATTGAAAAAGGAAAAAGAAAAAAAAAACAACAACAAATGTCTGAGGTGTCACAGTGTGGTAACTCACTTTTATAAGCCTACAAAAGAAGCAGTACATACTGAGAGTTGTGGGTTTGAAGAAGGCGATCATATTTTTGTTATTTTCCTGTTATTCAGTCTCCTTTTTCAATCCCTTTTGTCAGCTATTATAGGACACAGTTGACCAGAAACAATAAATAATAGCAGACAATCAAACTGCCAATTAGCTTGAGTCATTCTCTGTATACTGGTAGTTAGGGCTTGGCGATCTCACGAACTTAGATCGTGATTGATCTTCATTTGTCATATGATCTACTTTTCAGAGGGATTGTACGTATTGTGTCATTAAGAAAATAACAGTGCTGCCAAAACTTTCCTACTCAGCCAACATTAGTGTTAAATGGCCCATTTACCAGTGTAATTACAGTATTTTCCAGAGAGTGTTACACTATGGTTTTGTAGCATAGATGTTGCTAGGCTAATGAGTTATTTCAGTCCGTTTATAAGTGATACTTTAGCGTCTCTGACACACTAAAGAGTTCGGTTTTAGTCTGCTTTAACTTGCAGAGTTTGTGTAATGCGTTGTTTTGCCGCTGCTGTAGAGATTATGAAGAACAATGATCTAGTCTTAGATGTTCAGTTCAACTGTTATTTGGATTCTAATGAGGTGAAAGATGGTTCATTTCAGACACGCATGTTGTGTTTTCAGTCGAAGTCTGTAACCTCTGACTGCATAAACAGATGTACTCATCTTAAAAAAAAACAAACAAAAAAAACGAACTAAATGCAATCATTGAAACACTTAGGGGTGGTGTAAAAAAACGTGAGGTTGATTTACTTTTAAATGCCTACACAAGAAGCAGTACATAAGAGGAGTGGGCTTGAAGATAAACTAATGTGCTCATGTAACAGTTAACATCTTTGCCGTGGCTGACACATTGAGACTGAGCTCTACCTTTGTGAAGAATTACCTATATTCATCATCCAATTATACAGTTAAGATAAGCACTCTTAATGTTAAGGTCTGTGTTGTTCTGCCTCATAAAGTCTTAACACTAGTTTGCTTTTCAGCACACTGCTCCTTCTCTCTGTAGTCACATTATGGGCTCACATCCCCAGAGAATTTTAATTTTCCGTTGAAAAACTTTGTTCTTCACCGTTAATTACAGTAGGCCAATGTTTTCTCTCACCCTATAATTACAATTCAGAAAACAATTACATATCATTCAGGCAGCATGATTACCTCCTGTCACTCCAGCCTCCCGTGTCATAATTTAATATTTTGCTCAATGATCACTCATAAAGGCAAAAGAGGCTCCCACTTATAGTGCATTTCCTAGTCATCAGCCACTCTGCTTGTTCGTCTGATAAATGCTGGGTAGAGGGAGGCACTCTGGTTTGACAATGTGCCATTAAGCCATCCATGGACCCACTCTTGCAGACGCTGGGTGATTAATGTCTTCTCCTTCTCCCCATTTAACCCTCCAATAATGAACCTGAATTAACAAGCCCTTGCTCCTGGTGACGAGAGCTACAAACACTGACAATTTCTGTATGAACACAAATCTAGTCACAAAAGTTTGAGCATCTAGTAGTTAGAACTGATGGCACATGATAATATTAGGTGCAGCATCCAACATTTGTTTTGAACCTAGAGTTGAAGAGGAATGGTAAAAAAAAAGTAACAGGTGGAAAACACGTAGGCAGGGAAGGGAAAAAAAAAATCTAATATAGTTTTGTCTTTGAATCCCCTCAAACGGTCTGCATGTTGAGACAATAATGACATTTTCTGATATATTTGCTAAATAAATATATTAAAAAGGAAACATCCATGTGAATTATAGCTCTATTACTGCTAGAAAATTAAAACCACCTTGGGCCTAATTACCACAGAAAAACAACAGACTTCAGCTGCAGCTATGAAGACATAGCAGCAATCAGTAGAAATGTTAATACAATGCAAGGTGCCTTGTCGGTGTAAACACTTGGGTATTTGGAGGTTAATAAAATGCATAACATGGGTGAAAATTTACATTTCATTCACAAAATGGCGTTCTATTGTGAGAAGTCAAAGAACAAGGTTTTACATGCTGTGACATTTATGGTTTCTGCCTCCATCATTTTTCAATTTTGGCAGCACTTTGACGCTGCTGTCAGGATGTTTGGAGATGCAGCATGTGTTGAATGTCATGCCATGCATAAAATTGGTTCACATTTAGCCAACAGGAGTGAATTAGATATTAAAGTTCCACGACTTAAAAAGAGTACCCTATAAGATAAACAAGCGTGATTGCTGTTGCTCTGCAGCATCGTCTTATCACAGTTCAATTGATGTTTGTACTGTGACCCGAGGTTTATAAAGCATCTGGCTCTATACTTGCTCACGACCTTTCAATGTAATAAACAAACTTAGAAGACAGAAGAAAAAGTTTCAGGAGCAAAGGAACAACAACACTTAGTTGGAAAACAACAATGTACCAAGGTGTTTCCAATGGCAACTAAAAAAGTGTCAGAGAAACAAGACTACATTATATTTTTCCTTGCAAAAAAAGTTCCACTGGTAATTGAAAGTCCTCGTAACACCAATTCTGTTGTTATCTTGGCTGCTTGACTTTTTATATTGAAAAAGCTATGTTCAATGTTGCCCCATAAGGTGGTGAAAGGTAAATTAAAGTTTATTACAGCTAAGAGAAGGATGGCTAAGCATGAAGTGTCATTACAGTTTAACTATCTTTTATTTTATTTTTTGTTGTACTGCACGGTAGAGGTCGACCAATAGTGGATTTTTAAAGGCCAATATCAAAACAATAGCTCGGAGCAGAGAAAAGCCAACGGGCGATTAATCGGCCCGTGTCATCCCTGCCCTTTCTTCCAGACATTTTGACACTGAAAACACATTTTGCATGTCTGAAATTAACTGCCTTTGTCTTTGTTTGATAACTGTTGAACTGAACATCCAAGTCAAAGTAATGAACACATAAATAAATACATCTGAATCACTGAACATCAAACTCAGAGTAATTAATTAGTAAGTGTAGAATGTGGATTAATCTCTACTTTAACAAACAACTTTTAAACAGACATAAAAAAACCTTCAACCTTCACTATTCCATATGTTTGAACAGTAGGTTCAATTAATTTGTGTGATTTGACAAGTGTTTCTTGCAATTACCTGTTTGTGATTGTTTTACAGACCGCTTGATTTATTCTTGATGCATTAAGACGAAAACAAATTGTTTGCTTATGTTGCTCTGCTTTAGAAATTCAAAAAAATCTTTGCTCTTTAACCTGTTTAAACCATAATAACATTTTAATATGTCTGCTTGAAGTGATATTTTTGGAAATGATTTGCGGTGGAATACGGTTATGAGGCTACTCGTCCCCCTGAACATGTTAATACCATATGCTGTTATGACATGTGAGGCCAGATAAGGGTAATTTCATTTAGAATAGCTTTTTAAAGTATTACCTGACTCTCTGTTGCCTAAACCACAAGGCTTCTGAGCCCGTACATTCTCATCTTTGAGGTCCATGCGTTGCCTTCCCTTTTGCATTTGCAGATAAGCTCTTCTTTATGTTTTGTGTGGACTCTGTTGAAGCCTGCCATTTATTTGAGCGAGCTATTGCAAAAGTAAACTTTTTGCTATAAACGCCATTGACATTTTTCAAGATTTTAATGTGTGCAAAACATAGTGGGAACATTTCTCTTTCTTTGCCACAACTCTGGTTTGACTAGAGAGAATTTATTGGCACTTTCACAGAGAGAATAGCAAGACAGGGGCAGCAAGTTCACCCACTGTCAGAGTGCAAATGTGTGTGTCATAATGTGTAATACTCAATCATGTAGCTGACATACAGTAAAATTTAAATTCGTTCCCTAAAATAAGTCTCAGGTTTCAGCTTTAACTTGAAAAGCATTTCAGTGAAAGCGACTGGGACTTCCATTCTCACTTTATTGCCTTTCCTATTTCATGTTCTCAAGCTCCTCAGTCACCTGTAGAATTCATGTGTGTGTGTGTGTGTTGAAGATTGCTGGGCTTTGGGGGATAGTGCAAGAAGTAGCTAATTTTCCCACTCTAGCCAATCTTTCTTGAAGCATTGGCTGAAAGCCTTTGCTGTACATCCTTTGGAGAAGCTTTCCAGATTGCGTAGAGTAAGTCCTTACTGAAAGCCTATTATTAATGGAAAGGTCAAACCAGGGTGGGTGGTTAGATCGTAGCAAGGAGATACTGTCACTTCTCTCGCCTTTACTGTCTGAGGCCAAAGGAAATGAAGAAAGAGGCAACTTCACAAAGGTATTATAACATATTACTGTGCCTTGTCTTAATGTCTCTGTGCTTTAAGAGATTTCCATTAGACTCATTTTCAACACAAATTCAAAATGAAACCTGTCTGCCTTTTGTAATATATTCATTGTGAATATGTTTGTCCAGTCATTACCTTCAAGTGGCGCCATATTTAATTCAAGTATAGCACTGTGGTTTTCATATAGACAGAAAAGAATAGATTAAAATCATGAATCATCCATAACACTGCTCTAATTTTCATACACGATTAAACTTTATGTAGAAACGTCCTCATGCTGCCATTCATCTGCAAATGACAATGAATGGCATGTGTTATATTGGATGAAAAATGCTCTACTGGTAATTGAAAGCATCTGTAAAAACAATTCTGTTACGGACAGTGTTGACCCATAAGCAGTGTTGCCAACTTAGCCATTTTCTCCCTAGATTTGGCGATGTTTAAGAACCCTTTAGCGGATAATAGGAAAGAATTGCCATATCTCTGTGATACCTTTTATCACTGCTCTTTATTATTTGGTGCTATAATTAAACCACAGATATAGACAGTTATTCTGCATAAAATTAGATAAGGAAAACCCACCCAGCTCCTTTTAAAAAGGAACCATTAGTTTCATGATTTCTGTGTAGTTCATTTGTACTTCTCAAATTCAAGGAGGTACTTCAACAGTTCACTGATTGCTTCTGCAAGAAGGCATATTGACATTCACAGGAAATGAGAGCGTGAGATAATGGGTGTTTTGGGAAACAGTGCAACCATGGAAACTAGCAGTATAATTGCTCAAAACAATATGTCATCTCATATATGCCAGTGGATATTATTGCATCTGTGCTTTTAATAAGTTGAGAGGAAAACAGGAGATACTTATCAGCCGCAGTTTCATCAGTGACTCAGTGTTATTTTCGATCCACTTGTCAAACCGTGACAGTTGTCCAATGCGGACAGTGTCAGTATACCTTTTTCAAACATCATCTCTGGATGTGACCTAAGCAATGTTATGAATGTCATCTTAACTTTCCAAAGTTATCTCTTCCCTTTGTAAACATCCAGCTGCCAGAAGACATTTATCTTTGTTTGTTGAGCATCTTCCCTTACTGCCTCGCTCCTTTCAGGCATTTCAGGCATCCTCTTCATTTTATGTACCACCATCTATTTTAACTGTCTTGACAAGGTTAATGGTCTCATAAATGTCTGTGTCTGAGAAATCCCGTGGGCAAGATTTCTTCACCCGGAGTTTTCAGTTTTGTTTGGCATTGACTGGTGCAGGAGGGTCCCCTGCTTTGATCTCACTGGTTCAGTTAACTGACTGTTGAAAGCATGTCACTGGGGATGGCAGTACTCTGCCCAATTCTGAGCCATTTGTGTCAAGGTGTTTGAGTCACACTGCATCATGGGAACAACTCTTTCGCCCCCCCAGTTGTCAGCAAATATTGTAGTGATTGAGCGGCGGCTTTACATATGCCGTCTTAGACAAAAATCTATTTAGCAGGTGGATATGCATGAAGTGCATGAAGTATGAAGCGTTCTGTCAATATGTTTGTGCGAGCTCAAAGCTCTGGGGAAGAAGTGGATTATACAAATTGGTTGCATTGCAATAAATCGCTCTAAACTGTGTCTTTCTGTCATTGGTAAATAAATGGATAAGAATAGGTTCCCACTTTGGTGGTGCATTAATCGCGTTAGAGATGCAGATTACATCTCAGCATGTTTGCATAAATTATTCATGAGATTGTAATATATGTTGTGCAATTTAAAACCATTGTTTTTTTAAAAAAAATGATGTAATTGGGTCAAAAAGGTTTTCACAGTGAAGAAAATCAACTGTGCAGTGTAATGATAGTATTGTATTTGCATATGTGTCAGTGTGGGAATGTGGTGGCGCTGTTGTATTAAAATGCTAGCTGCAGTGCTTTGATGGTTTTTCAGGATGATTAGTAACAGCCTGAAGCATTCATATTTTCCCCTTTAATCAAGAATGTGCTGTGTGCCTGTTAAGAAATACTTTTTGTTTTGTTTGGTTCTATATTTTTATTTCAAATCTGACTTGAGGCAGGCCATCATTGGGCAGATAAGCGTAATCAGGATGCTGGTGATGGTTTGCACAATTGCCTCTTTGCCACACTGAGCTTCAAGACACCCTCTGGCCCTCTCACAGTGCGAACTGCTTGGCCACTGAGCCACTTTCAGGGAAGATGACCAGAGCACAGGGAATACAGATGCAGCAAGAAATTTCACCTTGGATTCAACCTTGCAACTGCTATTAGGGAAAACAACTCTTCCTCAGGTGACAAACTGGGACAAATCGGCAGGAGCTTTGAGATAAGCATAAGGGACCGAATCATGTTTCTGTCCTATAAGACATTTAACTCTTTATTTCCACAGTTTCTCAACTGGATTCTAAAACGTGAAAATGATTTTCTTACCTTTTGGAGCTGTTGCTTATGTGACTCTTGACATGTCGGGAAGAGATTTTCTGACCCAACATTTTGCCTGAAGCACAACCAAACCTTTATCCCTTGTCAGGTGTCTTTATTCTTAAGAGCAGAAACTGTTTTCTTTTAACAGATTCCAGTTACATGTTTAGAATAGCCATTATCATCATTTATATATTACTTGTGAACACATAGAAGAGATATTTAGATTCATTTATAGTAGAAGTATTGAAACACATTGAGTTGTTGTTTTCACCACCACCGGCATCGAAAATATGTTGTGACGTGGCCAGAAATCATGTTTACAGAGAAGGTAATGTGTTAAAATTTATTCACGTTACGTCATTTCATTCTAATGAAATAGCTGCAAGTAACATTAATAAAGACAATATGTGTTATATACATAGAGTTATATACTGTATTATTTATCATGAACTTGGATCTTTACTTACGATAGTCTGTTCCACACTCCAGTCCAGTAGGTGGCAGTAATGTACCAACCGCCATAAAAACCCAAAGAAGAAGAAGAAGAAGCTAACGAACTTGGATGCACTTTCATAAGGGGAACATAATGGCATGGAAACATATTAGCCACCTGAGGTGTGCCTCTGAGACATTTCCAGCTTTATGAAGTTCATAAGAGTTTGTCAGCTACAATGATCAACGCCTGATTACAAAAGAATGAATAATAAAAAGTCAAACATTTGTATGCATGTTGATATCTGTCTGTGTGCATGCACTTGCACATTATTGTCTGCTTTAATGAGAATGTGGCTCCAGCCATTTAGGCCCCAAGTTATATTGTGACAAGATAAGAAAAAAAAAATTAATCAAATCTGAAAGGTGTTCAGCTTGCAATGAAGTTACAAAAACAATGAAACATGTCAATGATAGCGCAATAAGAGTAATAAACCAGTGAAAGACTAATCAAATAAACGCAATCACAAAAGACAGTTCCTATTTAGAGACTAACCTGATGAGTGTCTTTCAATTATTTGACTCCCCAGGCAATACGCAGGATATTGTGTGGCATTCATAAAACCACTGGAAATATATGAAAAAAATATAGCCCGAAGCAAACCTTGAACTGAAGACATTTTATAATTAGACAAATAAACACACGTATGTCATTTTATAACTACATTTTGTTTAGGTCATTAAGTGGAAAATATACTCATTGACGAGACATATATGGACTTTTCACGGCTTCATAGTTGAATTTCTTCCTGATTTGCTTTTCTAAAAAATGACTGAAATCAATGGAGTGCAGTTTGGACCATTTATAGAAAAAAAGCTTCCATTTAGTAGAGGATTTACAGCATTTATAAGAGAAGCCTGTTGTTCAGTCTGGGACCAGTATTGTAAGGACTTTACTAAGTTCTCGATTTAATCTAATTCTGTCCTACTGTATTTCTGTTTAATATACTTGTCTGCAAAGAAACTTGAACAAGTATCAGTAATTATTAGAAAAAAATAATCACACTAATTAAAAAGAAAAAAGCACAAGCAAAACAGACAGATTCAAGTAATAGGTTTTGTCATTAATGTGTCATCTGCAAAGCTTGCCACTATCTGTGCACACTTAATTATAAATGTGTAGATATTACAATCAATTGTTATGGTATGATCTATTTTTTCACCAACTACTGTAGGGAAGACTGAAAGAAAATAAGAAACTTGAAGAACCACAAAGAAGCTGATGGCGAAAGTGGTGAAGCTCCCTGGGTATTCCATTAAGACATGCTACTAAGTTCAATATCCTCATTTACAAATGCTCTGAACAGCCAGTATTGAAATCTGTGGTAACAGATGACCTCTAATCCCCACTGGGATATAAGATCCAGCACAGTCAATTGTAATTTGGTGGCACTACAGGAAAAAATAAAGCTTCTTTTGTTAGTCTTAGCAGGCTCTATCTATCTGTTTCCAATTACAGTGCTTGAGCCTCAAGCTGACATGCCCAAAAGACAATGCTCTGCCAAGTCTACTGCCTTCATTAAATGTATTAATGCATTCGCTATCCTGCTAATCAAGTCAATGTCTGCACATTTAACTGCTGGCCGAAAATCATCTAATTTGAATAATTCTGATGAAACAAGCTGTTTTTATTCTAGATAGGCTACCTTTTTCCCTTTCAAACAGTAGGTTATAGATGAATTTGCGTTCAGAACATATGGCACAAAAAAACCCATTCAGCTGTAAGCTTTATGTCTGCAACTTATACTCGTAAAAGCACAGATCAGCAGTGTTCAGTAGTAAGATGATTTAATGAATAATTTAAAATACCATGTTTCTAGTGTTGGGCCACATTTTACTGGGTGATACAGACAAAAATAAACCAGATAAATAACCAGTTTTGCCCCTTTATCAGAAACCGGAGCATCAGGATTTGTTGATGCTGTAGGTGTTTGTGTCCTACAAGACATTTACTTGACAGTTTCTCAACTGTTTTTTAAAAGACTAAAGGGTGAAAATTATTTCCTTGTCTTTTGGAGCTTTTTCTTATGTGACTTTTTACTGACTTGACATGTGGGAAAAAGATTTTTGACCCGACATATTGCCTGAAGCACAAACCAAACCCTTTATTACCCTTGTCAGCTGTCTTTTTGTTTAAGCATCCATTGTGCTCTGTAACATGTTCACGTTACATGTTTAGAGTAGCTATTATCATTTATATGTTATTTGTAAATACATGCAGATGAGACATACATTATTTTTGGCTGTCATGTGCTTTTATAAGGGAAGGTGGTTTATAAAAGCAGCAGTATTTATTAATAGTCAGCTTGTTTTAATGAATAATTGAATGAATTTCAAATATAGGGCACTAATCTAATGTTTGATGATGATAACTTCGCACGAACAGGTGAAAGCTGTTTTTATTCTAGTGTCGGGCCACGTTTTACTGTCTGATATAGAGGAAATAAAACAGATAATGTTTTATGTGTTTATCAGAAACAGGAACTTCAGGGTGTTATTATGCTGTAGAATTTTAACGTCCACAAAGTAGCGAAAGGCAGTGAAGTTATTGCAAAATACTTTGCAAGTTCTGTGCAAGTGGGAAGAATCAGCACAGGTACTACTTTTTATGTACATATATACATAGGAGCTCAAAAACTCAGACTACTCTTGCAATTGCTTTTTCTCCTGCATTATATCAAGCCTTGATCTGTTGTTTTATATGCAATCTGCTGAAATTATAGTATTATTGTAGGTAATATAAAAGCTATTATGAAACCTCGCCTAGGGTAGCAAAACTGTCAGAGCCCACTTGAGCCTCATTGAATACATAGCTGCTGTAGCACTGAGCTACCTTAATTGAGCTGTTATCTAAATTTGCATCAATAACGAACTTCAACAAATGAACAGTGCTCGTT
The DNA here is from genome assembly GCA_037367275.1 of Coranthus polyacanthus. NCBI lineage: Eukaryota > Metazoa > Chordata > Actinopteri > Kurtiformes > Apogonidae > Coranthus > Coranthus polyacanthus. The sequence goes on from JAPQRN010000007.1 coordinate 19,960,084, forward strand.
AATCTATAAACTGCCAGAAGAAATACTCACTGTGTTGCAGCTATTACTGGAGGGAATGGGAAACTCAAACATGCGGCCGAATAAATACCCAGCTGCCAGTGTATGTTTGCAATTCTAATGTCAAAGGATATCAATAGCTGTGCTGGAAAATCCTCAGATTTTAAAGTGCCAATATAAACATGTTAACACAACAAGCAAGCTGTGATGAACAGTGGTGCTGTGGTCTCAGCTGTAGAGGTGAGGGAACAGTAGCTGCTGTTGTACTACTACAGCTTCTGTAACTTAGAGCGAACTCTTACAGGGAACCGACGCTGTCTGGCACCAAGGCGAGGGATCAAAATAAGCACATGTGGTGATATTTTCTTATTGTACGTTCAGGCCGCTGTGCCTGGCGGCTGAGTACCACATCCATTCATCATGCAGAGAGTCTTAGCTGCTTCTCCTCTCTCCTTCCTCGCTGCTCAGAAAGTGTGTTTGTGTCTTGGTGAATGGGCTGCAGGAGCTGTCATGTGGACATGCCCTGGTTTCTGAGCTAAAGAGCACTTAAACTTCCCACAGCAAAGACACACCTAGAACACCTTCGTAGATGCAACCTTTGAAAAGTTGGTGAACGTTTTATGT
>JAPQRN010000007.1:19960804-19980264 GCA_037367275.1 Coranthus polyacanthus
TAAACTTCCCACAGCAAAGACACACCTAGAACACCTTCGTAGATGCAACCTTTGAAAAGTTGGTGAACGTTTTATGTAGCAGATCACGACTTTAGCTGACAAGGAAATGTTTCATAAGATCGTATGTAAGCACTTTATGACTGATGATATTTGATTGAGATAATCGCTGGAAGGACGGCTGAGTGATAGAGATATCTCAACAGCTCTCCTAAGAGGCTGGGGTGACCTTTTAGGAATGGTTGCTGCACGCTCAGCACAAAACAGATGCCCTTCAGAAGCAGAACAGAGGGTCCTGAATTTGCTGCATTGTCGTGGAGTGAATGCATTGCTTCCTTCCAGTGAAAATCAGGGTGTTTTGAGGTGATAGGAATTACCCCCTGTTGCAACACAGTCATCTTTTATTGCAACTGATAACAACTGATAGCATTTATTGTTACACCTTTCCTATCCCAGTGGGACTTACAGGAGATATTCTTCCGCAACAGTTTTTTTGCCGGAACTTATTACTAAAGGATCAGTTGGTTGACATTAAGAAAGTTTGGTTATTTACAGAATGGTGCATTTGTATTTTTGTCCATTACTACTAGTAAGCTAGCAAATTGATAAATATCAGATTTTTGAGTTTTAAGGAGCCATATATTAATACCATATGTATATATACACTACCCGGCCAAAAAAAAATCCCACATCTAATATGTCATTAGACTGCCTTTAGCTTTGATTACGTCACACATTCACTGTGGCATCATTACAGTAAGCTCATGCCATGTCACAAGATTTATTTCCGTTCAGAGTTGCATACATTTTTCACCAAGATCTTGTATTGATTGACGTTCAGTGACGGGAGATTCAGAGAGCTGCGTAGTCTTCTCAGCAGGGTTAACGTCTGGACTGTTCTTTTCTGCCTTCTCTTTCCACTAATCCCAGCTGGTCGAGGCAGATGGCCGCCTACCTGGAGCCCGGTTCTGTTGGAGGTTTTTTTCTTCTGTAATATAAGTTTTTCCTCCCTTCTGTTGCTCTTGGAGGATTTGCTGTTTTGTTTGTTTTCTTTGTATTTCTCAGAATTTGTGAAGTGCCCTGAGCTAATCATGTATTGTGATTGGCGTAATATAAATAAAATTGAATTGAACTGAATTGACTCTGTGGTGGCCAATCCATGTGTGAAAACGATGTCTCATACTCCCTCAACCACTCTTTCACCATTTGAGCCTGATGAATCCTGGCATTGTCATCTTGGAATATGGCCGTGCCATCAGGGGAGTAAAAAAGAGAGAAAAACAATCCATTGATGGAAAAACCTGGTCATTGAGTATATTCAGGTGGTCAGGGCACCACAGTTTTTGGACACATTGCTGAACATAGACCTGACCAACTGAGGCAACCATCGAGTCATTGCCCCCACAGGCTTGACGTTCATACTGAAGCTCTTGTTTTCATCCTGTTTAGATTAGACAGACTAGACACTTCACTCCCTACTCAAGCTCCTCAGCCAATCATAGCGCCATTAGACAACCTGCCATCTGTTTCCTCTACATTTTTCTCATACATTCTCCTCATACATACGTTTCCTTATTACATGCATGTGTTAAGGAGTAAGTGACGTTCCGTGAATGTGAGAGTTAAAATGTATGAATGTGAAAGGAATAATGCATGAATATCAGAGAGATGGGATGGAGCCCTTGAGATTGAAAAGCCAGTATTTCTGGGACTTTAAGTCTTTGTTCGGACAATGTTAGATTACTGTACTGATCAAGTGCTGGTCAGCTGTGTCAGTTCTTTAACCTGTTAGTTGCCACGGTTCTGCTCTTCACAGCTTTCACTTTTTCACTATCATTTAGTCAGAAACTCACTCTAAATGTATTAACCTTTTCAAGGAAGAGCCTGAATTATGCACTCAGCATGTCTATTTATTTTTTCGTTCATCTCTGCGTAACTGCTTTGTTACACAAGGATGCTTTATGGTTATTCTTGGACATAAAAAGTCTTAATAATATTTAAAATACATAGTAATGTGTGAGTTTCAAACCGAAGGTTTTCTAGGAGGTGGTTTTACGGTTGCTTAAGGTTACTCTATGTAAGACTGTGGTGCAATTTAAATGAAAGCTTTTATGGCAGTTATTTTGCCAAACACTTGAAAAAGAAGGGGAAAACGTCCTTAAAGCTGCAGTGATTCATACTTTTTTGCATCACTAAGAAAGAAGTCCACAATTACCTTTCAGCATATTGTAATACAAGTGGTCTGACAGGAGAAGAACACAAGAATTCTAGCAACTTCTGTGGACAATGTGTCTGACTTTGCATAATCATAGGTGTTTTCAGGTAGGTAGGGGCGCTAAATATGTGACAGCTGTAATTAATTATCACTGGTAAGATTTCCTCAGACGTGACACTAATTTTCTACTCTGTGGATTGACATGGAAACTTCTGGAAAGTTCTTCTCTTTTCCACAGCGGTGTGAAATGCTCCTGCAGCTTTAACATACACTCTTTTTTCTGTGTATCCATGTGATGGGCTGACAATTGCATGCCAGATGTTGATGTATTTTATCATCACTGCTCTGACAATGAAGGAGAGTGACTCACTGACAACAGTAAAAGACAAGACCTATCTTGAAATGAAATACTTCTGAGCTAGTTATTTTCACAAAATTGCATTCTTAAAAGGAAACCTAAGAACATCAGTGTGTTATGTAACAAATGTAGGCTGAGCGCTATCAAACGAGTGCTTGATCTCCCCTGGGGTTCACAGCCATGTCAGTCAGGGTCAAACTGCTATAAAGGATGTGTCGGGGCTTAGCATGAAGACGGGCAGGGCCATGCTTCTACAGATCCTTACCAATGGTGAGAGTCAGGCAATCCAATTCACAATGAGATCCCACCGGAGCCTGAACTCTCAGCAATTCGCCTCAGCCAAGCCTGTAATTGATATTTGTCAGAGGAAAAGGGTGGTCCATGTCAGCTCCAAAGCTGCTGGGAGATGGAGAAAGGCAGAAGGGCATGCTTGAAGCCTAAGATAGTGCAGGAATATGCCTGTGAGGCATCATATGACAAGCCCACTGATATTTGTAGCTGTCTGATTTATCATAATGTATTTATTTCTACAGTCTCCTTTACTATAGTGTTATGATAGAATATAAAACCTTATTTTACAGCCTTGTCTGATTGTTCAATTAGAAGTACTTGATGTACAGTGCTGGTTGTACTAATATTAATCATACTATATATATTAATGATGACAGCAGTGGCATTTGTAGCTTCCCTACAATTCAGGTAGCTTAAATGGGATATTATCAACAACAATTTACTCTTATTTGAATAAATACAGCAAAGCAAAATGCTCCATAGGTTCCACTGAAATTGGAAATGTGGCAGTCAAAATCTCTCGAGTACGCAGCTAATCGCTACCAAATGTGGTAGAATTGTCTGAATGTTGATGATACTTAGAATCTTGCCATAAACATAACCTTGAAGTACAGAAGCATTTTTTCAACACAGGACCTCTCAAAACAGATTTTTTTTCACTTCACTACAGTTGTGGCTTTTCAGAGAGTTATTATCCTCCTCATTCACATTAGGATGCTTGATAGTAGGTCTGTATCAAATGAAACTATAAATGGTGTGCTTTCCAGCATGAGTTTTAAAATCTGAATTATGCACTCAGCATACCTATTCATGTATTCATTAATTTGGTCATATCTGTGTGACTCATGTGTTACACAAGGCTGCTTCGTGGTTATTCTTGGACATAAGAAATTGTAATAATATTTAAATTGCATAGTAATCTGTGGGTTTTAGGTTGGATTTAAATATGACGATATGTGCACTTTAAAAGAGACCTCAGTTTGATGAAGAAAAGGAATTTATGACACTCATTTTGCCATACACGTGGAAAAGAAGTGAAATACATTCTTCAGACATTCTCAGAAAGTACATTGTGGTGTCTGAATTGAATCTCTATAAACAGTGTTGGCTAGATAATTACCCTCGTGCCAATGGGTGTATTACAGTCAGGTCTGTCTGTAACTCAAAACTTACAACACATTTCAGCTTGAAAATTTTACACAAGGACTCTGCCATAGCTCCTGGATTCAGATTCTGGATTTTTTCACCATTGGGAGATGGGGTACATTTTGATATTTTTTATTGAGTTTATTAAAAAAATTAAACAAACACATGCTCCATGATAATATATATCAACATGATAAATTTATTTGTGTTGTAGTGTTTTGTTTTGCAGTCACTCTAAATAATACTCCAGTTAGTGCCCGCTCATGTGCTCCAAATCCTGGGAGTATGTTTTAATTGTCAAGGACTTGATTTATGACACATATTTTCTTTTAGTGTACTCACAACATCGTGGAATTATTCAGCGTGGTGGGGGCGTGATGATCTATGGGGGTGAGGGTCTGCGATCTCAGATCGTCTTGGTAAACCATGAACTGATCTTGCTAGTGTTAAGGTGATGAAATCTAACGCACTACAAAACAAAACCTACGCCATGTGTATTTACAATGGGACTTCCATTAACCCTTTGTTGAGTATAAATCAATAAGTAGTGGCTTCTTTTTACTTCTTAGGGTTTAGCACAACTTAGTCCCACATTTGTGGAAGGAGGCACTCTCAAGCTTTGTATGAATATTTTGATTGCTTCACTTTTTATCAATTAAATAAGAAAATCTACACAATCTATATATACAACTATGCTACAGACGACATAACTGTACTGTGCTGTACTGATCAGCTTTCCCATGTGTGTTTTCTTAAGCTTCTAGCTAGTCTGTTTAGTTAATACCTCTGGTCCAGACGTTTGAATTTTTGAAAATATTTCTTTAATATTCATCTGGATTGAGGGAGAAAACATTCAGCAAAATAGTTAAAGAATGAACCTCAACCAGCCCAGCTGTACTCAAATGTATTAACTTAATTGCTAGGCTCCCTCTATGGTTGCTAATAATGATGATAACAATAATAATTTGAAGATTTGGGTCCTTGAGATCTAAGCGTTAAGAACATAGACTAACTTATCAGAGCTGCGTAACTTTATTGTGAAAAAAAGTGTGTGCAGAGGTGTTCAAAATGCAAACCATTCATGAACTCTGGGTTGATTCTGATCAGGAATTTGGCCAGCCATCTTCTCTGTGGGGAGAAACAACAACAGTCTTTCTGCACATGATAATGTTTTGATTCAGAGTGAGAATGGAGAGGAGAGAGAGAGGCAAGGAGGAGGTGAGTGAATCGATGCTCAGCACGCAGCTCTACAATGAACAGGAGCGTGATTCAACTGGCAAAACAGTGTAGCTTGGAAAACACAGTAAAACAGCTTGTTGTCTTTGTCCCTTATTCAGGGGTCCTGAAAGTAAGGTAACCCCCTTGACCCCTTCATGCATAATTTGAAGCATGAAGGTAAGTGAACAACATTGCTAGTCGCTTGTCATACACTATATCTTGAGCCTTAGCACCTATAAGAGTCGTAGGTCTGGTGTCAGTTAAATTTAACAGTAATTAATCATCTGCATACACTCTTCTGGGCAAATGGCCTCCTGTGAAATGGAAAGTGCTTTTAGAAACAAAAGAATAAATGATCTAGTGTAAATGTAGTGTTTACTGAGCAATGCCATTGTTACTGTTCAAACTGAAATGGTATGATAATGCACTGTTGCACACAGGTAGAGTATGGACATGTCTCAGCCGAGATTCTGCAGCTCAGTGGCAGTAAAGTCAGCAGTCATAGTCATGTGAGCAGTGTGGGTTGTTCAGATTTCAGTGGTGGGTTTACTAATGAAGGTTCTACTAGCTGAGATACATGGGAAGGAGGGAATGCTATGATTGAGGATAGTGTATGTGTGATGTTTGTCCAGAATGTTTGAATGAGTAAGACAGATGCAGGTGGCATGTAGGTAATCATCTGTGGTGTTTAATGTGCAGTGTGTGTGTACTGTTGTCTGCAAACTTGATTTTTTGTCTCTTATATCATGTGAGATGAGTTCTGTTTGAATTTCATATTGAATGAGTTGCATTTTGGAATCAGTTACAATTGAAAAGATGTTATTGCATATGTGCGTCCAGTAGTTGCTATCTATTGTAATACCTAGTTCTTGAAATGAGCGTGGGAGATTGTTATCGTGTATTTTTGAGAATTGTTCTTTCCAAATGGATATGAGTTTAATGCCCTGTCCACACTGATATGGATGTGTTGCAAAACAAACATTTTTCTCTACATTCGGGCCTCTCATCCACATGTAAATGGTGTTTTATGTCACTAAAACAGATTTTTAATTGTCTTCTATCTTTAAACTATTTTTAATTATATTTAAATATCTGTATTAGTTTGGACAGGGCATATGTTAATTGATCAGTGGGAGTGGTTTATTTGGGAGTATTTTTTTGATTTGCTGATTTTTTGTTTTAAACAATGTTTCAGTTGTAAATATTCCAAGATATTCTGTCCATTCTTAAAAATTCCAATTCCAATGCCTGACACTCTTCACCTTCGTCCATTACTGCAGTGCACAAACATGCTGCTTTTACTAATGAATATAGTTGTTTGAACCAACAGCTTCACCGGCCATTATTCATATGACCGTGAAAGGTCACTTAGTCGTCAACTGTATGAACAAAGAACAAATGCTTTTTCTGAAGGCAGTCTCCACTACAAGCAGTAATAGACTTGGTAAGAGTGCCATCGGAGGGAAAAGCTGCAACAGATGACAAGCTGTGTTCTCCATCTCAGTGTGAAAGTCACTGCAGTTTTCTATTCTCATCTTACACTGAACATCAACCTGTTCCATCCAAAGCCTGTTTCAAAATCTCTTCTCCCTAGAGGTCATATCTTGTCCTTTTTCTCCCCCCCTCCTGTCTTTTTCAATTGAAGAACTCAATGATAGACATAGCGGTGACTGACAAGCCACTGGGAAAATGGCTTTGGGTAGACAGCTGGCTGAATGTTGAGCACCCGTTCTGCTTTCTACTCTGTGTTGGTCGCCCTAGTTATTTCTTTAACTGTTGACCTTGCGGAAATTGCTGGTTGCTCCCCGGGGCCTCAGTGGTCCAGGTCACAGCAGACTGCATCTCTTCCGCTGAAAGCTGGCTCTCAATGGACGCTACATTAAGTGCTGCTGGTACTCCATAGACCACTCACTAAGGGGACCTAAGATCAGTCAGTGCCTCATAGGTCTTATATGCATCAGACTAGGAAATGAAGCAGTTCAGCACGAGTGAGCTACAGCAGTTCATTTTCTGAAAGACAGAAAGTGGGTTTGCAAAAGGCCACTCGCTTTTCAGTAAAGATGCAGACGCAATTAGGCTTTTTGTCAGTTTTTATGTCAGCTTTAGCTTCTGTTACCTTTTGATTAAGTGCCATCTAAACAGACATTTCAAAAGTTTTTCCCATGTCTTATCTCCACAACCCCATACTCCTTGTTTCTGCCAGTAACCCCCAGAGGGAGGTTTAGAGGAGGAGATAAATTGATATCATAACAGAGGGGGAAACTATCAAAAAAAGCGAGATTGTGATCGCCTGGATTATGAATAGGCTCGTCTGTGAGGGGAGCCTCCAAGATGGCAGAGGAAAAAGTGATCTGCAGACAAGAGGCAGGGAGAGAAATAAATTTATGACTGTGGCAATATCCCCTGGCTTTTTATTGTCCCTGTCATAATTAGAGCAGAGCAGATAGCACCAGAGGAAGGTTGGTGCACATGGATTCTCATCTCTTTATTTTTTTTTTCTTATTACTAAGGGCTGCATTTGATACATATTGAAACAATGCACTCAGAACTTGAAAACCATCCTGAATAATTCATGCAATTGCATCACAGAGTGCCAGTGATATACTGGTTCTACAAGGATCATTGATATCTCATAAAGTTCACGGTGCTCAATCTCCAAGGGTACATTGTGAATGAGGCTCATATTTTTGAGTTAAATGAACTGTAGGCTCTTTTGTCCAGGATGTTCAGTGTACATACCTTAGCATAGGTATAATGACTATGCAACACTGGGGAAAATAATTATGGAGTCATATTTTTTCTTGGTAAATTTGCAATGTCTTTCATTTGCAAACTGGAGATTGGGTGAAAATTGTAATTTTCAGTGAACACAATGTCCTTTATATGATACAAATCCCATGTGAATTGACAAATGTGCATTATTAAGGATGTTATCATTGCAGACTTGTCTCATTTTTCATGCAATTTTGCTCCTCTTTCTATTACATGAATTGGAGGCAGCAGTGGGATCTGAGAATGAGGGCTCTGATCCAGTCATGGATCATGTCACTGCAAGTAATTAAAATGCATTTTTGCTAAGAAGTCCTTGGTGTGCAATCGATCAAACTTTCCGTTTGGGCAAATGTGCTTTCTATCAGAAAGGATCTGAAACTATTTTAATGTTTTATTGTATTGCGCTGTGTGAGTTTGGGCTGCATCGACTCCAGTGTTCTCCAGGCGGGGAGCATTTTTGGTGACAAATGGTATCACAATACAGTGATTCTGTTTGATGTATCACAGAACAATCTTTCACGATACATTCCAACATCTGTGTAATTGAAGGAGGAAAAATAAGCCATGAGTTCTAATAAAAATCGGTCAGTGTTTCGATAACGCAAGAGGAAGACTATATGATATGGTATCCATGTTTTGTCCCACCACTACACATTCTTTCTGTTTTGATGTTCACATTCCAGTGCAGGGGACTCCAACCAGTAGCTGCTGGTAGCTTACTAAACGCCCAAAAGATATGTACTTAAGAATATGTCAATTTAGATAAGACAAACGTCTTCACACATCATCCCACCCCTTGACAATGATTGTTTTTCAATCAGCTGTCAATTAAACACATACACTGCTGTCAAGTCTGTTTAGTTGGTGACATTGTAACATTAAGCATTGCACACGGCAGATTTAACAAAGACAAGGCCGATAGGAGTTAAAAAAGATTATGTAAATGAGATGTGTGTCTCCTTAGTGGTATGAGGATGTTGATCGGTAAAAGATACATCTTTGTCACATAAATTTTTCACTGAACTTTTTGACTAGTAGCAGTCTAGATGTGATTGTTGGATGTCAACATTTTCACAAAAGAAGTTTATTCAGTTAGTTTGAGATCAGCAATGTGTGAAAAACGCTACTAATAATGTGAAACACCAGTAGCACTCCGCCACTTTCGTTTTGTCAAATTGACTTTCGGAGGAAAAAAGTTTGGAGACCCCTGCTTCAGTGAGTATTCATTGTTTAATTTTCAGTTTCAGGCAGTAACGTGTTGTACTTTTTCCAGTAACAAAATAGTGTAATGTATTCAATTTCAGTTGTTTTTGTTCATAGTTGAAGGTTGTGTTAACTCTGCAACTTCACTGGGTGCACGTCGGAAGTACTGCCTTGTGCGGTCACCAGGGCTGTTGCGCTAACTTTTGTTGGGCAGTGTATACCCTCAAAACATATACCTGCTTGATTAACCACATTGTCCTATTTTCTCTTTCTACATGTGGTAAGTGCAGGGTGTGAGATGTCTGTGTGTACAGCCTTTGGAGTAGTTTGAAGACAAGTTTTAATAGAACTGAGTAACAAATAAAACAAGGGTGCCCAAACTTTTTTCCACAAGATCTACATTAGCATATTTCAGCATAACAAGATCTACCAATCACCATCTCAGCCTTATGCTAACGTACACAGACAGTGCTGTTATAAAGTGGGCATACATTTTTCCATATCAGAATAGCTGTAGATTGCCTTGGATCTTTGACGTTAGGAGGACGATGCTAGTTTTTCACAGTTATGTGTGCATAGCTATGAAAAGACTCAGGCAGACGGATACTTCACGTGTCTGGATAAATCTAAACTTGACCTTTTTATGGTTTTCATGTGTGAAACTGCAGACTAACATAGGTTAGCTGATCCTAACAGGGATGACAGGAAAAAAGGCACATCTTATGTTAAGATAGAGGATGCAGACTTCACCCTGTCAGTGGACATCACTGCATCCACATCAGTATCTGTGCCAAACAGTGACTGGCTGAAGTGATGCAAAGTCATTGAAGAGTCTATCAAACAATGTTGAACTTGTTGAACTCTGAATTTGAACTCATTCAGATGTCATTGTGAACATGAGCTGGGTCTTTGTGCTGTTACTTGAGTTCTGAAAGCATGTTTTGAAAGCAGCACACGTCCCTCTGCTGCTCTTTGGTTGACAATAGCTGTAATTTGTGTTTAAAAGTGTTCACAGAGCTGATCATGTCATTTAACACTTTTGTTTTTGCCTTGCAACTCTAAATGAATTTCATTTTGAATGGCAGTACAGTCTGTGAAGAATGCTAAATCCATGAACCACCGCTTTTCATCTATCAGGACATGCACTACATCTTTAGAAAGCCAGACAAACTCTTTCACTTTGTAAAATTGTTCCCGAACTGCACCTCTTTAAGCCTCCTTTTGTAAGTTCTCTTCTTGTATTTTTCCTTCTCTCTTTTTATTTTGAAACAATGACAACAACAGAAAGCAAATCAGATCCAAAGTATGTATTGAAGGGCAACCACTATTTGACAAGCTATAGTTCCTCTCATATGGAAAAAAATGATAATGTAATTGATATCTTTGTTGGATATACATCAAGGCAAACATGCAGGTTTGAAAGAATACAACATGATGCTGAGCAATTAAATTCATTTCTTTGCTTGACAAAGCTGACTTGGAAAAAAAATCTTCCTCTCATCCTGTTTACCTTCTGTTTCTTATCGACTAGGTTGCCATTATTGTTTTCTGATACATTCTCCAAAAATCATTACTATAAAGTGAAGCCACTTTTCCATCCTTCTGTGACGAGCCGTGGAGTAGAGCAGCACACGTCCGACTAAATCTTAACAACGATCTGCTGTTTCATTTCAAAAAGAAAATTGTGTCCACATGACCAATGTCTACAAACCCTGAAACAAACTGTTGATTTTGGTGGACTTTAAACTGTGGAAGCTGTAGATCAAGTAACATTGTAAAAAGCAGAGACCGAGACCTTTGCTTATTGATGAAATTGAGCACCTGTGGCAAGTTATGTTGTAAAGGAAATAATTTTCACAAAATATGCATGTTAGTGTAGATGAGACCTTAATTGGGACAGATCTGTCTATAATTAAAAAAAAAAAAGTTTTTTTTCTGTTGCGCCAAGAATGTCTGCAGGGTGTGAAAAAGATCTATTAAATGTAGAATGACTAATTCATTATGTTTTTGTTGAATTTCAAGTGAAGAACAACAACATGTATAATTAGCCAAATACTTAACGAGAACTCAGTTTGACTTTACATGTGTTTCAGGGGAGTTGGTGTCAGAGAGTTTACTCTGAAGTTCTGTGAAGGTGATGGGAAATACATGCTTTCAGCTTTCTGTCATGCACATTAGATTTCTGTGCTTCAATTAACCAACACAAACTGTATTTATATTAGATTCTGCATTAGAAACTTGCAGCGCTCTCTTTGTTTCAGCTGTCTAATTCTCTGGTGGTTTTCTAAACGAATTAGGATGAGGTGTGTGTTTTTATATCCATGAACTAATGTGAGACACACAAAGCCCTTGAAACTTAACCAAAACAGAGGCATTCAAAAGTTCCAGCAGCAGTCAATTCCATAATATAATCCTGGGCTCGTTTTGAACCAACTTGAGCAGCGACTTACTGGGGAGAATACAAATTGCTTGATGAAATGAAATGAATTTCTTGATGCCAGGTTATCTTCAACAGATAATTGCTAAATCCTTTGGCTGCCTCGATCAGCAGAAGGTAGCAGGGGATGGATGTAACTGGCATTAAGACCACTGTGTCTGTGTCACTTGTATTTCTCTCTGTAGGTAAGTCAAATTACTTGTGTATTTGGATGTGACTGTTGCTCAGAAAGTAATTCCGACTCTGCTTTTTTAGCTTATATTGGCAGACATGGGAGGAAAAGAGTCCAGTGCTGATATCAAATAAATTTTGCATGCTTTGGCTGTGCATGTTAACTGCATATGAAAGCATAAAAAACTATTCTCCAAAGAAATGGCTGAGCCTCATCAGTGTTTACTACCTCTGGGCCACCATATGGCCCATCATACTGGGCCCATAAAGTAAGCCTAAAACCCAGCAAAATTAGCAATACTGTCCCCAAAGTGAAGGTTTTATTCCATGCAGTAGTCATAACTAAAATGTATTTCCTCACTCAGACGGGAAGGTTTCTAAACTGTCCCAGTAGATACAGGTAAAGAATTCCATTACTTTAGAAAATTCATCAAGAAAAGTTGCACTTGAACTGGACATATTTTCAAAAAATATCCAAGTCCAAGTTTGAATCATCTGATAATAATGATAATAATAATAATAATAATAATGAGCTGCAAATGATTTTGAGTGTGAATCATCCTGTCTTTCCAAATGCTCTACAGTTTCTTTCAATGCGCCAAACACATAAGCAGGTGGATGCTGTCACTCGTCTTCTCTGATTTTGGAGAGAAATTAGGTAGTTTAATACACTAACTGACTCACAATGAAGACACTGGAACAACAAAGTATTTTTGGGTCAACATCATCCTTTCTGTAGCTGAAATAATTCCATACAACTAACAGCGCCTTTCTTTTCCTTTTCAGTGTTTTTCTCCTATTCCTTGCTCATTTCCAGATTATGGTCGTTGACTAGCAGGAGTGAAGCCTGCTGTGATTGTTTGATAAAATGATCAACAATGATTGGTGGTTTGCTGTGATTAGCGACAAACTCTGTGTGTATCCAAGAACCCTTAAATCAGAGTAAATCATGTTATATCAGACAGACTTCTGTTGTAGATCAGTCATAGAAAATGAGAACAGTGTGTGTTTTCCTTTTGTATGAAGCAGCAACAAAGTTGTAGCATGATGTGTGTAACTTAATTTGCCTTACTTGACATTAGAGCTGCAGTGACTAATTGATCATTAGTCGTCAAGTATGAAGCCACAAACGGGAAGAAAATTCAGAATTTGAAAATGCAAGGCACCTTTCTGCAGCTCTCTTTATATAAAGATAGATTTACTGATGCCATTTCATGGCACTGTGGAAAAGTGAAGAATAGAGCAGTAGAGTCGCCTCTGACTGAATCTGAACAGAATCTGTAATTACATCTGTTAGTCACACATTTAACCCACCTACCCTCCTGAAAACACCTATTACTGCTTTTCCACTGACGGTATCAGCTCAACTCGCCTCAACTCAACTCAGCACAGGACTTTTTGTGTTTCCATTACGAGAGAGCATTATCAGATGCCATTTCTAATAATACCTTCACCAAGGTTCTACACAAGCTAAGGCAATACTAAACGTGACTAAAATCATGTCACAGATTGGTTGATCTAGAATCGTCACTGTGTTACTACATGTTTGTGTCATCATGTCATGACGCGGGACACCAAGCTAGCGGAATATCTCCAAAGACATCGGACCAAGTAGGCTCTATCTTGATAAATCAACAACAGATTTGAAGTCTGAACATTTAATTATATTTTCACCTGAAAAAAATCTTATCTTACAGTCATAAAATTCTAACTTACAGTTCTAAGTTTCCTCCTACAACATTGTTGCCTCGTTTGTAGCTGCAGACACACTGAAGAGGATGCGACAATATCTGCGTCGACGACCAACCACGCTGAGGGTTTACTATACCTGCAGTGGAAATGCAATGTGCTGGTAGAAAAAACGAGCCAAGTCTTTTACTGTCATATGAGTCTGAAAACACATAGCAGCCAAAACCTCCTGAGGAGGGGGTAAAATTCTAGTTTCCCCTCAGACCACTTGAATTACAATATGCTGAAAGGTGATTATAGAATTTTTGCACAATAATACCAAAAAACTATTAAGCACCACAGCTTTAAATTAATCATCAGCTACTTTGATAAGAAATGAATTTATCCATCGAGTCAATGTTCATTTAACAGAACATGAGACATGAAATGTGTGTAGGTGAATTTATGTGTTTTGGTTCTTTACTGTCCACTGCTGCAGTTACAGTATGTGCCTTATATCTCATTAGCATTCACCACAGTCCCTCCATCCAGGTTATGATGGTTGTGGCATACAGGTATTAATCTCACAAGAAAATGATGTATTGATCTTTGGTGCACCACAGGTGGATCATGAAATGACCTTCGATGCATAATTTAGCAAATTCCTTCCAGACTTGTGCCATAAGAGAATAAAATGTAGTGCTTTGCAGGTGGACCAGTGTTTACAGCTAAACCACTCGCTGTCCATCACAGTGACATTTAGGCTTTTAACAACCGCCATTTGTACCAACTCTTACACCTAATTTGCTGGTATTAGATATCTAAATATCACAAATACGTCAAGTCACTTCTTAGATTCATCAATTTCTTTTTTTAACACCTTCCATCCAGCCAGTTTGGTCTGTTAATTTCCATTTGTTATGAAAATCTCCTTGCAGAGACTGTGTGAAGGTACAAAAAACAACAAACATTGATGATAATCAAATATGAATATCAAGGCAAGTTTAACAAATGTTTGGTCGTTTTTGTATTTAAAGACTTATTTGTTTTATTTCACACCGCAGAGACCAATCAGTCCAGCGTAATTAGAACAACAAATCTAATCACACTTAAATAATTAAAACACTGTGTTACATAAAATGTTGATGGTAGTCTGCTACTGTATTTTTTCATTACATTTTACGTGCATTGTCTTTAGTATGTGGGTTACAAATTCTGTATGTAAAGATATGATAATATGAGATCTTTTAGTTTCAGTTCCTTTTTAACCGTCACATGTGATTCTGGGTGATAATCCATATTTTACATAAAGATCTTGCATAATGCAGTCTGAAAAGGATTTACCACAGAGAATCTGAGATGTCATAGGTTTCTACAGAATCAGCCGTACATATACTCATCATACCCAGCAGTACTTGTGAGATAAATGAATGTTACAGTGACCCCTGGACTCCTGGTTTCCCCTCTGCTCCCTTTTTTCACGGGAGAAGTTTCTGCTTTTTCTATGCAGGGTAGGAAAAAAGAAGATACATCAATGCCCTAGAAAAATTGTAATTATTTCAGTGGGTGGAGAATCCCTGTGAGGGGGGAAAAAAATCTCATTTCACCAGGCATAAGGCAGACCTCCTGTAAAATATGTTTCTTTTTGAAAAGCCCAGCAAATTGGGACAGTGAAGACCAGGTGCCACATAGGAAAACATTGTAATCAGACTCACATTTATTCTTGTAGCACAAAACACTAACCACATGTGACTTTTCAATGGCTGTGTTTGGAAGGATCTATCATTTTGTCTTTCATTTCCACAATTTTCCTCAGCTTTCAAAGGCACACACCATAAGGTTCAAGCTGGCTATGAATATTTTGAAAAGCCTTAAATCGTATGTGTTGCTACTTGGTGTCACTCTCACATTTAAGCACCTATAGCGCTGCCCTTTACGATGTGCACACTGACTGTCATAAAATCTCTTTCACGAGCACCTTCAAAGCAGAGCTTGTATGTATGTATGAAATCACTCCGAAAGATCTTTGTGGATATCGGAGTTTTAGAAAAAAGCACCCACAAACTTTTTTTCCATCTGAGAAAGGCCATTGGTTTACTTTAAGCAGAGCTTAAGTGAACAAAGAGCAGCATAATGGTCTTCCTCGGTGGAATCCAGCAGGAAGGACATTGGACTTTAAAATGTAGTTGAGGATTAGAGCAGGATTAATACAACCATGGCAGATAAAAAGGAGAAGTGTGTGAGCTAAAATTCCTCTGTTGTACAGTGTTGATATTCACGAGATGTTCTTAACACCTCCCAGCTGTAAATCACAGATGCAAGGATTTGAAAAATCCCTCTGTCTCCTCTGAGCAGAGATTCAGAACCCAGCATTTTATTAATATGCTGATTAAAAACATGTTGCCATGTGATAATTATGTACTTCAGTGAAGCACTGTGGTGCCACTCGGCGGTAGCTCAATTCCTGTTTTCCTCCATTATTGGTAACTACTGCACTGAAGTAATGGGACTGAGTCTGACAGAAGTGAAATTGTTAGAATGAATATTTGTCACTGCTGCATTTTAAAAAAACAAAAAACGGTCAAGTTGTAATTCTACTGTAAGGTTCACAAATGTGTGTTTTTTGTTTGCCTGTCAATAATTCTTTCTAATGTAAGCCTTATTCACCTACAGGCCTTTGCTAGGCATCCTTTGGGCTGATGCATATAATTATTTCTCAGTTTTAATTAACATCTTAGGTCTGGGGGTAATGGCATACAAAATTCACACATCAGTATGAAGGAGTCAGAATTTAGCATGTTTTTGGGACGGCAAAGAATTTGTAAAACATGGTTTTTCTATTTATTTTCCAAAACTGAAAATATTCAAAAGTGTCTTATTGGACAGATTCTTACTGTGACAAGGCACTCAAATGCTGCACACTGTCAATAGGAAAATCCCTGTTTTCTCTCAAGTGTAACATAAATCAAAAAATGCCCAAAGACTACAGAGCTTATTCATAATTTACTTCAGTTAATTAGTGATGCTGTTTTTCCTTCTTTTTGTCAACACTTAGGGCCTTTCACCACAGTTTTAATGTTGACTCTAAACTATGTCTGAATATGTCACAGACATGAAAGAAAATATCCAGTCTCAGTCTCTTTCACTGTCTTTGTTATTCCCAGGGATAGCGGAAATCATGTGACTGCTTCAACTCTTCACTTTCCTATAAATTAATTTCATAATGAAATTAAATCATATTGATGGCCATTATCAAGGGGAAACTCGATGTATAAATTAGAGCTGCAGGTTGACAGTATTAACACGCTAGTGGTGTGGAAACACGTGAGCAACATGCAACACTGCAGTGAGGCACACGTCACACACAGGTGAGGAAGGCAGTGTGTCACGGGACAAAAGCGACTGGGGACTCGGTGCTGATTGATTCAAACAGTGTGACGAGAGACGTTGAAGGAAGGTCATTTAAAATGTGTAGAGTCAACACATTGCACATTGTTTATTAATAATGGCACATTTTTTTTTACCTATTCTGTACTGAAGGACGACAACGGATACACTTGCAAAACATTCTGGATGGAACTCGTGCTCCAGAATTCTTTTTCTGGAATTGCAAATATGTGTACACAAGTAGACTTCTCTAAATGTTTGACTCACCGAACCAGACGTTGCTTAGGACAAGTACAGCGTAGGAGTTGAACAACAGGACGTTTTTTTTGAGTGCTACTTAACTATACCTGCATGCTCTTACTGTAACCAGGATGATAAAAGTTTTATTCATGTATTATTCATCTGTGGCATGTTGTGGCGTTCCTCCTGCCGCTGGTCGGGCCACCAATAGGGGGTCCAGTCCAGTGGGTCATGTTAGAGGTTTGAGATAAACAACCTATATGATTGTTTGTGTTTGTGTTGGAAGAGATAGATAAAATATATTGACACAATGAACATACAAAATGCTTATCGTTTATCCAAAATGTGCCAGATATTACTCTCCTCCCCCCTTTTAGTCATTTCAGGAAGTAAGTCTTTGACGATTAACCTTAAAGTTGCTCACCTCCCAGGTCTGGAGGACAAGCTGCGTCAGGTTATTCTGGTCTTGTTCACCTTCCCCTGCATATCAAATGCCACCTTCAGGCCCTTTCCCCATTACGAAGATAGAGTAAGAGTCCTTATTATTGCAGGCAACACACTCCAGCAACAGTAAAATCACCCGCTTCAGGCTCGCTGACGCTTGACAGTGTTGTACGAGTAGCATTTTTCATTTTCCCACTCAAATTTTGTACCTTCTTTTTGTGATGGACTGTAACACCACCAATCTGTCCTTTTTACATGCAATGTCAAAGGCCCTGCATAATTTTTTTTTTTTTTGTTATGACAGGTAGTTTCTGATCGTTTCTGACATCTAAGGGCCAGATGGTTGTTTTGAGACAGCTGTTGTAAATTCTGTGCAGCATGTTCTTTATTTTCTTTATTTATTTTGACATCATGAAGTAGCATAACATTTGAACTAGCTCTGGCATTCAAAAATTACATAAAGCCCCTGAGCAGCCTTGCTACTTTTGTACACTTTTGTATTTTAAATCAGATTTGTTCCAGCCTTTCTTTTTGTGGGGAATGACATTGCTGCCATTGTTACAGGAGATTATGTTTCCAAACTTTTAGTTTAGTGTGACAGTGAGTACGCTGAAATTGGACATTTCTGTTTGAAAGAAAGTGTCTCTAAACAAGGGGCGGTAGAATTGTAATAAAAATCATCCACTTTTATTATTCCCAGAAAGACTCATGAATGGTTAAATAAGATCAAATAAAATTGGTCTGCCTCAAAGAGATAGTGTAAAGTTTATCTGTTCATATATATCAGGCTGAGAACAAAGGCTACACAGAATTAGAAAAGAGACAGTTTTGTTCTCTGGAGGGGGGCACCACTAAACAGCTGTGATGCGGATTAGAAAAATATTCCCACAATGTAGACGGTTATCGTGGCAATATTAACTGGCTAATGACTTTTTGTCTTTCTGGCTGTTTGCTCGCTACACTCCTGTTTCAGGGTGGCACTTCATTGAACAAATAAATGTAACTGCATATGCGTTCTGCTTTATCCACTGGGCTTTGGCTGAGGGAATTATCTGAGCATATTGAATTCATAGATCATTGTTGCTTGCTAGGGGCTTCAGTCGCATTAATATTCTGATTCTGGAGATCTGTGAACTACTCTCTCGTTCCTTCTCTATTATTGCATTGTTCATTCCCAGGTTGAAAAGCGACTCTGCTGGAGATTTTTAAATAACTTTTTGTGTGCTGACTTTGAAATGTGCCACAGATAGAAGCAGGAAACAGGCTGTCTTTTGTCTTGTAAGAAATGCAGCTCATTGAACTTCTGTTATTTCCAAAGCTGTCGCGTAGCGACTACTATGTAATGAACACATTAATCCAGACCCCTTCAAATCCTGTTATTTCTTGATGTAGAAAATCAGGTCTACTTTGTAAGTTCTAAGAATAAGGGTTTACCTTTGGTTTTGTTTACACTTGAGTGGAAAAGTTTATTTTGTGATCTGAACAGCATTATGGGAATTGAATATTGAGCTAATTATATAATGCTAATTATAAGATGTAGATGTAGATTTCTCCGTGTTTTTGAGAAAGGTCTACTATTTGTAGGGAGATTGTTGATTTGGTTAGTGTGCTTTTACGAAAAAGCATACCTTGTTGCAAAGTTCAAATGTACAACAGAGTTTTAACTGAAGTCTCGGTACAACATTTATCTTTTTATGTTATAATTTGGGGAAGCACAACACATAATGTTTGCTTACTTTGTATGCTAGTTGGGGTTTGACAGGTAGTCCACAGTTGGTTCAAAAAATTGCTTGTCACAACTGGAAGTAGTGCTTTTAACATTGAATCATAATAGGCATTAAATCAAAATGATAACTGCACAATGGGGTTCATTTCCTATTCAAGCACAAGCTATTGAATTGAGCAGATTTAAA
>JAPQRN010000007.1:19998464-20013504 GCA_037367275.1 Coranthus polyacanthus
TCATAATAATGAGAAAAAAACGAAGCAAGATTACATGAAAGTTTAATTACCACATAAGGGCACTGTACAAGAATCAATATAGAATAGAATATAGAATAGTTGGATCTATTGACCCAAAGGCTATGGTATTGGAATGTTTTTACATTTTAAATCATTTCTTTAGTTTTTCAAATGACAGGGACAATGTATTTTCAATAATTTGACAGTTTTTATTGATTGATTATTGCTAAACAGTCATGTCTCCTAATCCCGACAAAGATTATTTTGCCAGCAAGAAAGTCCTAGTCTGCTTAAACTCCTGAATATCTAGGACAATACTTAACATTAATGTAGCCCATTGTAGTATTTAACCCAAGTTCTGTCAGTATGATCCAATACCATTTTTTTTCTTCTCCAGAAGAACATGTTGGTGTTGGTTTATGGTGGTTTGCACTGACAGCACCCTGTTACAATAAACCATCAGTAGACTTGATATGGACAAGAATGTTTTAATCCTCTCAATAAAATTAAAAGCCAAACCAATTCCCCTCATGGGAGAACTTTAAGATCTTATTGCTTCTTATATCCAAAATATACATAAGCTTGTGTTCTACATCACATTCTCTAATATAATGTCCCACTTTAGAGAAGTGCCTACCAATAGCAATATTGGCAATATTACAAATGAAAGCCTTCCTATGCTTGCCCTGCAACTTGCATACTTATTAATCAATTCTCACCAAAGGGGAATGCTGGAGTCTGTGTGGTGCCCTCGACTCTGTCAGGTGATTAAAGGCGTGTTGCTGTGTTGCTTCCTCTTTAGACAGTCATTTCATACTAATGTCTCCTAGGGGAATTTACTGGCAATCCCCCCCAAAAAAGGGTATAATAAGAAAAAGAAGGAAAAAATAGACCTTGTGTTCTTTGGCAAAAAAATAAGAATTGTTCTGCAGCCCCTATAATAAGTTATTTACATGAAGCCACTGGAGTGTCCTGACACCTACGATCTGGGGAAATCTCCACAAAACATGGCTAGTAATGATGAATTTAAATGCAAATGGCAACTTGACGGGGGAAACAAATTACACCCATCACTTGGCTAAATTGCTCTAAATTGATGACGAGTCCCCAAACCTGAGCATATTGCACCACTGGTTTATGAAAAAATAGGATATGGAAAACAAGGTAATAGCTAATTTTGCCTCCTCCAGTTACTATGGCCTGGGGAAATAAATGGGAGGCACTGATTTTGATGTATGATCACGGATTATACATACAAATTTGAATTGTTTCTGCGGTTGTTGTAATATAAGAAGCAGGGTCCATTTCCTGTTTGCAAGCACAGGGGGATGCTACATTTGTCTTTTGTTTGAGTGAATAGCAACAGCAGAAACATTCACAGCCTCTTGTCGACATTGTTTCCTCTGCGGTGTAAGACAGCTTCCTATCAAAGTGCCTCTGCAGAGTAACAGGAAATAATGGCCAATGTTTATAGTCACATATTTGTCTCTGTACAAATGCAGCCACTGTTGCAATGCGAGATTGAACAAGTAGCTGTGGTTTTGCCTGATAGATCGACTGTGTGACTCGTTGTTGACCTTTCTTCATCCTATTCCTGCTGCCAACCATTTATTTCCCGCACACCTCCAATGTGTGGCTCATTGAGAAGAGCTAACATGGGAGGGGCATATTGTCTCTTTTTCCCCATTAAGCCACAGAGGATAAAGGAACACTCTCCTCCTTTTCACCCCCACCTCCCCCACTCACTCCATGTTATCCTCAGAGCAGGGAATGCAGGGAGACTTAGAGATCAGCGGTGGAGTGAGGCGCAGAATACAGATCAGCAGCAGGGAGAACTGATGCCCAGACTACTTAGCATACCTAATTGACCTCTAGCTCAAAACCCCTGCGCTGTGACTAACCCCACCCCTGCCTCCACCACCCCCCGACCCCCATCCGCCTTAATATTATTTTCTGACTCAGTGCTTACAGTCGTTTTTAGTGATGAGTGAGCTTAATCATGGTTCATGCCATCAGTATGTTTGTCTGCTGCATGCTTTGCAACAAAATGAAACCCTTGTGTGCCTGTGGTTTGTTTTGTTCTCTTTTTTCTGCCTCCCCCTCATGCCCTCCCTGCTGTCAACCAGAGAAAAGAGTCAAGTTCTCTCTGAGCCTTGACTAGGGAAGCTGTGAAACTTAGTTCACCTCAAATGATCCAAAGATATGATCTTTCAGAAAATAACCTAAAGCAACAACTAAATTAAGTCAAATCTGAAGAGTAACCAGAGCCTCAGCTGTTATTAATCATCATCTGTTTAATATTGTAGCCTGCAAAGACTTTAAACCTCATCTACTACATGAGTATTACGATTTATGCGTAATGAGGAGATTAAGGACTGTAGTGTTTTGACAGAGTTATCGGCAACAGTGTTGCATGTCTCAAATAGCCCTGCCACTGCACTAGGATTTCCCAGGAGGCCTCTAAAAATATGCAGTAATTAAGCACTCACCTCATTCTAATGGGATTATTACTGTAAAAATACCCTAAGACATATTTTAAACCTTAAAGGAAGCAGAAGGAGGAGAAGAAGCTGCACCAGATATTTTACTCAAGATGACAAACACAAATTTCTCCTGAAAGCACTTTATGTCATGTAAAATAATGATGTGATGGAATGAAGAACCACCCATAGGGAACTAAAGTTTACATTGAACATTTAAAGGAAGTTGTGGTTGTCTTTGAACGATACGAATCATATTTTCTTGGTAAGATGAAACTTATAGTGATTCCAACTCTGAATATAACATTTATGAAGAGTCAACATAAGACATATTACTGTGTATGTAGATGTTTGAAGGTACTTCAATTTTATTGTCACTAATCCAATGAAAAGACATTTTTATAAAGTTTTTATAACATTGGGTCAGATTACACATTAGAATGAACAAGGGCACCTGCTTTTGAAAATACTCACTGTGTTTTCCTTCACCTATGGTTGCTGATGATGATTTTCTGTGTTTCTTTAAAAAAATAAATATGCTTTTTCTTTTTTTTTCATGAAATTTCTGATCAAGAAAGCAAGCAGAATAATGCCAGACTAATGCGCAAATCTATTTTCCAATTAAATGAAAGTACAATCTGTTTTTTGGGGGGTTTTTTTGCCATTGTTGCTTATGAAATAGATTTTTGCAAACATAAGAGCAATAAGCTGCACAATATTTGAAAACACTGACATAACACAACTTTTAATGTATTTGTTCAGCCTTTCTGTAGCTAAAATTATTCCACACATCTGACATGGTTGCAACCAAATCTTGTTTTTCATTTTCATTTGCCTTACTTGACATTGCTGAAATAATATTTTATTATACCAGTACAGCCCTGGTATAATACGTTATACTCTTATATTTAAAAAGACAATATTAAAACATGTTACCCAAACTTAGCTGGAAGAGAAAACGAGGTTTCATAATAAAATTATCACTACCCAAATTATTATGCTTAACTGGTCATTCATTTTTAATGTGATTTCCCAAAAGATCCATCCAGGCTGCTAAAGTGATATTATAAAGCAAACATTCTCCAGTTGACTTATGCTTAGCTTCATAATTAACTTTTTATCATGGACATTGGCTTTTACAGTAGATATAAAAAAAAAAACAGCCTGCATGTTTAAACTACTACTTAACAGCAGACAGACACAGAACGACTCCAACCAGCTTCCAAGCTTTACACTTTCTTTTTCAAAGCTCTGAAAGAATATTTGCGTGGGTTACAGTTTACACGTCCAGTATTTCTTAATGGGCTGCCAACGCTTTTTATGCGGTTTTGTGACACTACACTCTGCAATTAAAAGATACAGAAAAAACACAGCTAAGGGTGGTTAGAATCCATGCAGTGGGGTGTGTATACAGTAATTTGCACTAAGTGGTTGAGCCACAAAAATGCTCATGCCTCACAGGATTTATAGAATGCCATCCGTTCAGTATCTTGCAGTACAAAGGAGGGACTTCATTAAGATAACTTGTCAAAAGGCACCGAAACCAAAGCATGGCTCCTTTACCCCTGACACAAAAAGTCATGAATCTGTCCACGTAGCTTGGAGCCATGACAACCAGCCGAGACTGAGATGGACAGCGAAGCAACTGTGTGATAGATTCAGGTTGTAAATCTTTTACTACAATCCTCCTCAAACACCCCTCATATGAAAATGTTACTTAGTTAAAGGGAAGAACATTTACTCAAGTGCTGTACTTGAGTACAAATTTAAGGTAGTTGAGTATTTCCATTTTATGCACCTTTATATTTCCTCTCCACTGCAACTCAAAGGGAAATACTGTACTTCCACACCACTTCATTTGTCTTATTATTTAGTTTCCAGATGATGATTTTACACAATAGAGAAAAATACGTTTATAAAACACAACCAGAAACCAGTGTTTTCCAACCATTCTGTCTTCTGACATTGTACAAAAAGCAGTGTGTAGTCAGGCTCACATTTCAAATGTTAACATCTCCACCAAATACTGATTTTTCCCTGGGTTATAAGAGCAGTTCCCTCATGATTTACTTTCAATAAATATTCAAATCCAAAGTCCCAGTCCAAAAAACTGAAAACAGATTTGTGTAACAGAACTTTTGTCTTTCTTCTCCCATTAATTATCTCATGATATTTCTCTGGTGTCCCTGTATATAAAACTGGATATATAATAGCTCAAACTAGCTCCAGCTCCAGCAGAAACAACAGTAAACAATATTAATAATTGATGATGTCAGATATAATAATACAAGTCAAAGGGACCAAAACAGGACTTTTACTTAAATACTTTAAATACATTTTCCCCCTAATATTTCTGTATTTTTTACTTCAGTAGGATACAGGTCTTAAATAGTATTAAATAGTATTTTTACCTTGTAAAATTCTCATGCTCAATTCGTTACATACTGACACCTGGCCAGGTCGTCACATCTGGCATAGGATACTGATTTTTGACAGTTCAGATTTATCTGACTAGTTGTAGTAACTGGCTACTGACGAAGTAGCCATGCGTAGTGATATAGAAAATGAAGGATACAATACACTGAGATGCATTGAGAATCATTGCACATTTGAATCGTTGACTAGTGAACTGTAATTGAATTGAATTGTGGGGCCAGTGAAGATTATCACCTCTAACCGCTATAGAGCATCATTTTTTGACCCACGGGTTAGTCTGAAAGACGTCTAGACAATACTGTAGTTATGATTTGGTTTGGTTAGGTTTAGGCATAAAAACAACTTGGGTAGGGTTAAAAAAAAGGGTTGGGGGGACGACTAAAATAAGAAAGACAAAGAGAGAAAATGCAAAAATCAACACAGCATGAAACAGACCTGAACCCTGGTCTTTTGTGTGTAAGTCCATAAATGTTGGTGTTCCACCAAAACCACCACAAATACCTCTCATTAAGGTTTTTGCTACTTAATGACGTCACCTGGCCCAGGACTTACATTGACTCATATCTGGTTCCCTGCACTTTGAAAATTGACACTATATGGGCACCCCGGGGGCGTTGAAAAGGGCTCTTGACCAAGCGGCAGCATGTGACGACTATGAAGTCTTGGCCTCTTAAATCAAGGATGTGAAGACTTCCTCCGCTGCTGGCTGTGAATGCACAGTACAGTTCAGGCAGTTAGAACACATGACATGCATAGCTGAATCAACATGTATCCCAGTGCCACGGAGTAATTTAAACCTCTTTAAGGATTATTGTCATAATGGAGCTGCTCTCTCATTTGTGTTGTGATGACATCATCAAAGTGCTGACTCACCTGTTAGTCTCAGCTACACAATCCAAGATCACAGGAGGAGGATTATGTGTGTCTTTTGGACACATTTTTACTGATGAATACCTATAATACACAAGAAAATAACAAAATAATACCACAAGTCAAAAGTACTTTGAAGCTTTAAAAGGCTTTTTACTAGCTTTACTCACTTTTTTCTCTCCGCCACTGACTGTTGCAGTTAAGGTTACTGCTACTTTCTGGTTCAGACAATTTTTTATGTTAGTGTTAAAAGCCAATATTTCATGCCGATACGTATTGCAATTGCATTCATAAATTTCTACATGTAACAAAAGACGGAAACAAACAAGCATATTTTGGCAGCTCCTCAAAGCAGATGGAGGCAGAGAGATGATGCGGACCAGTGTTTCCCAAAACTTATTTTCTGGGAAGTCACTTTTTAAAAACTGATGTGACCTAGTTCACAATAGGCCTTTGTTCTAACTAGCAAGAAGAGTGAATTTGTGCTGTGGGGATCAATCAGTGTTAACCACATCAGGTATGTTCCATGTTAAATCTCATTAGGTGTAGTATGAGCACATGTGGCTCAAAGGTGTTCTGCAGATAGAGATCTGAAATAAAACCATGGAAGAAATTCTGCAAATGTATTTGGTGACTCAAATAAAAGGTAAGATTTCATGTATTGTAAGTATGTTGTAGTCTAACTTTAAAGGCAAAATATCTAACATTTTCCTTATACAATAATAAACCCTCTCAGTCCTCACTTCTGACCCTCTAGCTGTGTATGGTGTATTTACCTGCAAAGACCCTGCCCTCTGCCTGTATTTTCTATTTTCCATTTCTTTGCTGCATTCTCGACCTTTGGGTTTGTATCTCCAGCCAATAACAGCATCGCGCAACCATGTGCAGGGGAACATTATAAAAATGAAGCAACTCTGGTTCATTCTGCTCTTCTCACTTATGCCACTACTCTTACTGTGATGTCTGACAGACAAAAAAGCACACACAGAGTTAGAGAAACAGCGCCACCCTGAAGACATGAGGAGGAGTGTGCTTCGGCTGTATTCCCTCTACAACATTCCTATAGAGTTCCCAATCAGAAAATAATGTTTTATTTTTCTATTTTTCAGTCTATTGCTCTACATTCACTGCTCTCTCAGTTGTTCATTGAATGGAGAGGATGGGGTGGAGTTTGAAACAAGACATCTTACATAGTTTACCTTTAAACAGTACTTGAAAAATCAGGTAGGAGTAATCAGATGCCAGCAACCAGGGATGCATGATCTGACTTTTTTGGTTCCGATACTGATCTGGGTTCCCAAGCTTTGGTTAATGGCCAATGATCCAATATAAATTTACTAAATTATTTATTTCTAAGATAATTATTCATTATGCACAAGCACAAAAACTGTTGTTGAATAGATCGACCTATGGATTGGAGCCATGGTCATCAGTACCCGATGCTGGTGTTCGGGATACAGGTTCGAATCCAGCCTGGGCAGATGCCGCATGTCATCAGCTCTCTCTCCCCTGCCTTTCTTATCTATCTTCACTGCTGCCAAAATATATCTTTAAAAAACACCACAAAGTAGATGGAATGTGACCACTTCCTGCCAGAATAAAAAACACGATTCAGCTATAATTACAGGCCTTTTACCAGCATCTACTCCAATGCGAAATTCCACTATTCTTTTCTAAAGCATGATGTAGTTTTACAATTTACTTGTTTTTCATGACTTTTACAATAAAACTTTATGATGGCAAACCTAGCCTGAAATTAACAACTACCAACAATGCCCGGAAGAAGAAGACATGACTGTAAGGCGACAGGTTTTACAGGGGATTATTTCTTGGATTGTGGATTTCCTCCCGTGTGGTGTCAGGTGAATGGCATTAAGTAGAGAGAAATGTAATGTACCCACTGATTTGAGAAGTGGAGCTGAATAAAATTACAATAAAACCGTAGAGTTTGCAGTTATAGATAATGGAGATATGGAGAAATTCTGCTTCTGGAAGGAGGAATATATCTCACAGCGTCTTTAAGGCTGTAAAGAATATTGAATACCACCTTGCAATAAGACTTTGTTTTACCTAACTTTATGAAGGATTTATAAATGACTTATAATTAGGCTTGTAATTACGCTGTAATCACTTTATAAATCATTAATAAACACATTATACACATTATAACACAATGGAAAACAGGGACTATAGTGACCAGTTGCTTCCCAAACAGTGAGTCACATTGATCTTCACTTTCAAGCCTTAGATCTCTTTGGTTACTTCTCTTCCTTTGTCTTCTCCATCAGACAGCACTGGCCAGATTCATCTGATATTTATTCATATAATTTAACCACCATTAGCATATCTTAATACTCAAAGTTTCACTTGGCATATCAAATTAACAGATTGACATATTAACATATTCATACGTGAAGAGTTTTAACTCTAACTCATCAATAGATGGTAATGTGCTTTAAGGTCCATTCACACCAAGAATAACTGCAACTATAAGAGTAATCCACACTGCTGAACAATTAACACTCTGCCAAACATGTGCTGCATGCTCTCAGAGCCCCAAAATGAATGAATATTGAATAACTGTAGTAGCTGGGTGCAGAGTGCAGACTGTAAGTCCACTCATATTGAGTCCCCTTGAAGAAAAGGCAAAAAAAGGGGTTTATTAATCCACTTTCACTCATACAAAGATACACAAAATGTTGCCAGTTATCTCAGAAGGTCCACAAAAACTGATCCAAAAAAATTATCCACAGCAGGTTACATGTTGTTGAAGTTGAACATTCAGCAAATTCATATTTATTCTTATTAGCTCTCAGATTCATAAAATCCCAGCCATATCCTTCACCACTGTTGTTGTCATTGTAGTTGTGGTGTGGCAAAGCACTCCAGTTAAAGTGATTTTTTAATAGTCATTGTTATAGTTATTGCTCTTATTGTGGACGGCCTTTTACACTTTGCAATAAGGCTCCCTTTTGCCAGCTATAAATTGTAGTAGCTCATTAACAAATGGTCTAACATGGTGAGTCATAAAGAGATAAGATAGAGTAACCCCAGCAAACAGCAAGATGTGAGATTTAACAGAATAAAGAGATTAAAAAGTCCACCAGTAACTTGATCTTGCTGTACTTTATAATTGTTTATTAATGATATATAAAGTGTTTACAACCTAGTCTGAATGTAAAGTGGTACCAAATACTGAAAATGAGCAGGTTTAAAGAATAACTCTAAAGCACTGCGATTGTGTGAAGCTGGTTCAGCTAATTTGATCTCATTTAACTAGTGAGTTAAATGTTTCATGAGCTGATTCATTATTGGTCTTGTGTAGTAGCCTCATAAGCAGTTGTTTGTGTCTGTTGGTGTCTCTCGCAGTCTTCCCATCTTGCTGTATTGTCCTGGGCTCTAGGTTGGGGGGAGGCGAGGGGGGGTGTCTACTGACAACAGATGCAGTTGTTCATAAATGCCTCAGCTCCATCCCTCTTGCTCTAGGGACATTAGATTTTGGACATTGGAATTCAAGTTGTCTCAGCTCTTTCTCTGCATCAGTAAGCTGATGTTCCCCTTTGCCCGTGCTTTTTCATATTGGACAGGCAGCGAGGGAGATGGCTATGCTTTTTTTTTTTTTGTTTTGTTTTTTTCCAGCACGCACTGCTAGTGAGAGCATCCTTGCTATGATTGTAAATTAGGCTCTTTGAGAGTTTGTCTGATGGTTTCAGCCCACTGGTGAGGAGCCATCATGTTGTTTGAAGTCCTCTAGATATAATTACCGCACTCAAGTAGTAGAAGTAGCTGATAGTAGTTAATATGTTGGATTGATTTTGAAAGGCTCCAGTATTTAAATCAAATTTCACCCAGTCAGTCATTCACCTTTAATATGACTGTTTATTAGTAGGTTTGCATTTGTAATGTTGAAGATGCCTTGTGGTGCATGTCTGGGTTTGCCTACATACGGTATCCTGTTATTATGAAAAGTCTAAAAAATCTCTATACTAAGATTTGGTACCAATAAATATATGCATACAGTATAGCGCTATTTCTATTGGATACTGCTGTATATAGAAAGTATATAGAAAGTCAAATTGATCTCTGTAACTGCATGATTATTATTACTGAACCTTTAATTTGTCACCCTTCTGCAAGTCTTATTCACCTTAAACTGTTGGTAGTGGTGTGTTTTGTAGATATGTGTATCCCTTCTGTTTACACATATATATTGTGGTAACTGAGAAATTCTCATCATGTGTGTCTAATTACAAGTGGGATGGTTTTTTCTGACTCAGCTGCTCATAGTTATGGTTCATACAATATGACATGAATGTATTGTCCTGATTGTCACCTCAGCAGCCTTCACATGCAGTTTAAACACACTAGTTGAAATGTTAGTTTTTTTTCTCATTGTTCGACCCTAATTATTAGTGTGTAATACTTTTGATCAACAGAAAAATGTGTAGCAGTTATGATACGTCTACTACATTTATTTTTCACCCCATGTCCTCACCTTGGATATTCATATATAAACTACTAACCCCAAACAATTAAACCAAAAACTTAAAACGATGAGTTACCAAAGCTCCATGGACACATTTGATTTTATATTCAGGTTTGAAAGTGCTCAGTGTTTTTCATTAATGATAATGATGCTGTTTGGGTCTTTTTATGCCATAGTGGAAGAGAAATAATAGCCCCAGTGTGTTTTTATTACATAATCCAACTGCCCAAATAGACTAAATAGTTTGAAAAATTGGCTTTGAGTTAGTAAAACCCAGCTTGTTGTTTTTTGTCTGCCTGCTGGATAAAAGGCATACTTCTGCCGAGTTAAGCCAACTAATTGTTTGTGGCTTGCAGACTTGAAAAATAATCCAGTGATGCGAATGCAATTTCTCCAACTTGAGTAAATAATTGTATCTTGCAGAGATTTACAATAGGCCATTTGTCTTTCGTTGTTGCTAAGAGATGGAGGAAAACATCAGCGAGCTGCTTAAACAAAGAAGTGGAAAGTGGGCTTCATATTGAGGAAAACGTCATATTTCTGAGGATCACAGATTTAAAACTATCTTTGATTTTGTGCAGCTCTGTGATTTGGTTTATCTTAAAGACTGGAACATATGCTCAAAAATAGGAATGTTTACAAATGCCTCTATAAGCACAGAGAGAGGTAAATAAATGCAGAAATAGAGCAAGAAAGCATTAGCTGCCCTCGCTTTATCACTGATGAAAGAAACAGAAAGAAAAATGAACTATACCTTCTCCTTCCAGTTTGCTTTCTAATTCTCTTAAAGTGTGTTTCTCTTTGTATCACAATTGACAAAGTGTCAAAAAGCTGATGTACCACACACACAGGCACACATTTTGGCTTCTGACTTGCATCAGTCAGCTAGCAGATCAGTCAGCATCAGTTCAAGTGTTGAGGAGTAGAGCGGGGATGATAAGTTGTGAAGCCTGGCAGCGTGTCTGGCGATTAGCCTGGCATCGGTTAGCACCACGCCGTCAGGAGCTTTTCTGCCGTGCCAGACCTAGCATCACATAAATGAGAGCGCAAGGGGAGTTAGAGATAGCAGCGACCGAGAGATGAGAATCTGTCGAGCGACACAACAGCAAAACAAACAGAGGGCCAGGAGGCTACCTATCAATCAATGCTGTGTCATGAACGGGATAGGCTCAAGTGTCACATAGCTGAATATGAACTGACAGGTGTGTGTGTGTCTGTGTGTCTGTGTCTGTGTGGTGGCCGCACTGACTTCTGCAAAGGTGTACCTGCCTGTCACTGTCAAGACTGATTGCATCATAATCGACATGTGAAAGATGAAAGATGACCTCTCACCAGGCGGGCAGGCAGAAAATAACAATGGCAATAATCAAATAGCTCTCAGCTCATCTCCGCTGAACACACACATGCAGTGGAACACACACATGCATATTTTTCCTGTCACTCTAACTTTATTTGCTGATGAAATTCTAACCAAGTTCGAATAGTTTGAATTTTTTAAAGATATAATCCAAAGCTAGGACACACAAAAAACTTCTTGCCATTGCTTCCCTTTTCTTCCCCCACACTTCTTTTGTCCTCATGGGATATAATCTCAAGGTTTGATCCTCAAACAGAACTGAGTGCTGATCGCACAGACACCTTTGTGCTGCCTCTGTTTCCCAGTGTGTTGTCTGCAGAATTTAAAATGAGGGTGTGAGTCTGAATGGGCCTGGAGATGAGTGGACATGGCAGTGATTGGTGTGGGGCGTCACCTTAGAGCTGCAGCTATTGTCTGTTATCAAATAAAACACAGCATGTATATGAACACAACAGGGAGGGTGAGCGTTATGTAAGTCCCACAGCAGGTTTCCTCATGGTTTACTGAACAGACCTATATTTTCTGCTGCTGACAGCCAAAAACATATGTAGGGTGAAGCTCTGCTGGGGGCTTTAATCACTTGAAGTGATGCCGCGTGTTGTCGGAGGTGTGCTCTATTTTACCTCAGAGGCTGCAGGTACATGGACAATATTTCTTCAGCCCGATTGGAAACCATTCTGATCAGAGAATCCAATTTAAAGCTGCAGGAGCTGAAATCAGGGGGAAAAAAAACACCAGAATTTAAAAATACACCCCTTCCTTGTGCAGTTCCGTCCTCTTAGTTCAAATCAAAAGAGTAAATATAAATGACTTGACATCATTTCACACCATTGTAGAAAAGAGAAGCCACTTTTCCGAGCTTCCATGTCGAGCCACGGAGTTGAGCAGTAGAGTCCCGTCTGAGGAGATCTTTGCCCAGTGACGCCAAAATACTATCAAGCACTGCAGCTTTAAGTGTTTACATGGACACTGATCTGATAAGATGTGTGTTTACATGTTAAAAGCGTTTAATCAGAACGTATCTACTTAGACATGTGCTAAGTAATTTCACCCACTCTGCTGGACAGAAGAATTTGTTTTGCAGCTTTTTATTATTAAATTGACCAAATCACCAACACTTTGATTAGTAACTGTAATTTAATTACATATGTTGGTCTCAGTAACTGTAATGGATTAAAATTACATTTATTTTGTAATGTATTTATGTGCTCACCATATATGATCCAGTGTTATGTAGTACAGTAATTGATTTTTTTTCAGTAAGAAGCATTGTAAGGGATTTGAATTTGAAATAGAGTCATTACACCATTGAATCTCAGTAACACTTTGACATTTGTTATATCTGTGTCTTATCTTTTTGCTTTCCCTTCAATTAATAGACTGGTTGGTTCATGCTTGCAAAGTGCAGGAGGTGGAGGCAGTTAACCTGTCAATGAAATGTGACTCCCAGTAACTCAGAAGTTGTCTTAGTTATTACTATTAGCCCCATGGTAAACCTACAGTATATTCAGAAATCAGCTTGGTTTCTTCAGCTTTACCCAGAAGATGAGAGACTTAC
Organism: Coranthus polyacanthus; assembly: GCA_037367275.1. Lineage (NCBI taxonomy): Eukaryota > Metazoa > Chordata > Actinopteri > Kurtiformes > Apogonidae > Coranthus > Coranthus polyacanthus. The sequence goes on from JAPQRN010000007.1 coordinate 20,011,652, forward strand.
ATGTTTTTCTGTAGTCACTGGGGCTAAACTAACATTTAGCTGCTGTAAGTATTGACAACAGGCAACTGGCTGACTGCTTGTTAAACTATGTTGTTGGGTTTTTTTTTCATTTCTACATGTGCTTAGTGCAGACTTTGTGTCGGTGTGCAGGCTTTGGAGCAACAAAAGCAAGAAATAAGAAGACGGCGGGCAAATTAACATGGATATAAACAATCCTGGATTTAAATGCTACATTTTTTCCTTAAATTTGCTCGGTCTGTACAGGCCTGTGTTTGTGAACAGAGTGCAGGGCAAAGAAGTGCTGATAGCCACCGGAATTTACACTATTGGGTTTAAGAGAAAACTCACTGAGCAGTTTATTTTTTATTTCCAGTCTGTGTTGTTTTGTTTATATTGTTTTATGTAGTATATTTTGATCATTTATTATTTTTTGTATGTACTGGAATCCTACACAACAGCATTTGATGTTTGCTCATATTTTCATGGTCTCTAACCAAATATGGGTGTGCAAATGCATCCCTTAATCGTTGTTGTTTGTATATGTGTGTGTGTGTGTGTGTGTGTGTCTTGACAACCTTACATTTTAATTATTTTTTTTATTTCTCTGCCTCGTTCTCACCCATGTTTCCCTCCCTCTCTTTCTTGCATTCTGCTTTTCATTTGTAATAACTCCATGTATCTATATGAGCGTGGCAGAACTGCTGCAAGCCACCCACTGATAACCCTGTCAAACAACCCAGCACCCCCGACTGTCAGCTCTCCCAGGGGCTCTGCTCCTCTGCTAATGGAGACCACCTCCGGCTCTGCCAGCGGAAGAGGTGTGTCAGAACACCCATTATCTTCTTATGAGAAAACAGTGGCACAGTGCAAAAACCCATCGAAAACACAGTTTGAATGGGTTCTGGGGAAGCAATAATTTATGTATTGGAGAGTGCCTCAGAATGTTGGCCTGCTCAAACCTTTAAAATATGTATTTCTGCTAACATGAGTTTGAGAGTTGTCTGGACAAACATGATAAAACATATAAGAATGTTAGAATTTAAAACATTATCAGAAATAGGCCTGTGTGTTCTGACTCAAATCCAATATGCTGATAGAGATTATTTCATATCCAGTTAACAATACTTTTCACAATATAGAACATTTTCTGTGAATTCAGTGAATACATAGTTGAAGTAAAATGACATTTTGATGATACTTTTACTACAAATAAATATAGGCCTAAAATTAGATTATAGTCATGTTTCACTGCTTTCTTCTTCACTCTCCCCATTCAGTCTACTGCCCGTTTGAACACCACTGTCTCTATCTTCATCGTTTGTTGAGTGGAGAGGACAACAAGCAAGAAATATTATGTAGTTCACCTGTAAAATGTAAAAAAAAGACAACCTCCATGTGGCTTTATGGAAGAAAGCAGTGTAAACAAAATAAACCCTGAAGACAAAAGAAAACCATTATCATTGTTTTATCTCCCAGCCCTACATTAAACTACTATGCTTTAATATGTGCACAATGTTCACTCTAAAATCAGCTTATGACTATAAAAGGAATGAACTTGCAACAATGGACTCCTTTAGCTACTTCAGTGCTTCGTGATGAAAAGAAAACTGCATTAAAGAGCAGAGTGGGCAGGAGTACATATATAAGAAGTATGCATCTTTTTATTGTTTAATTGCCAGCTCTCCATAAGGTTTTCAGATCTGATGTTAAAAAGCTACTTAGCCTTATAGTGATGTACATTGATAGTAGTGGTACTGCTAAACTGACACACACATGGCCTGTATCTAAAATGCCCAAGGTGGCTCGCACACATATGTTCAGTTCAGTGATATTCTTTTTCTAAAGTTTGTTGA
>JAPQRN010000007.1:20013604-20037798 GCA_037367275.1 Coranthus polyacanthus
GACTCACTAATACTTTATCAACAGAACAACAAAAGGCGATTTCAAAGTGTTGCCAGTGTGAACGCATCCTCACCCTGACTCCCTCCTCACATTGCATACATCAGTGCCTTTTCCGCAGAATTAAAGCGTGGCCTTATAATACATCAAATGATTGACTACACATATTTCGCAGATGTCCCTGTAACCTTATAAATTGGTCAGATCCTTTCTGAAAACACAGTAGAGAACAAAATATTAAAGCATTTCTGTATCCTCCACAGAAGACTCATTAAGAGTCCGGAACACTCCACCCACATGCTTTTCATGTGCCCACCATGTTCAGGCAGACTTCATCCAGCTGCCTGAATGTGTCCTTGAACATGACATTCACAGCACTTACAATGGCGGCAATTCATTGAAGATTGACAAGAATGAAGTGGGCTTTCATATCTGCTAAGCATGGACTAAAGCATGCATATCAAGGCTGCATTAAACTATTCACATGGTGTGATAATTTAGTACGCTTAACTGGTATTAATAACTGCATCTGCACTGTGGTTGAAAGGTTTTTAAACATTTGCAGATCTCAAACCTCAAGCCTAGTTATCATCAAAGGTCTATACTTAATATCATAATTTGGTTAAATTATCTAAAAACTATAGGTTGATTTAAAGGTTGTAATAGTACAGAAGTGGACCTTTCCTACCGTCTTTATTTCAACATTATCTTTCAGAGACGCACACTAATATTATACAGCAATTTTCTAAACTTACAGCAGCTGTCGTTTGGTTACATGGACGTGAATTACTTCTTCATCTCAGTGCAGAAGGTGTGTTCACTGAATACTGCAGTATGTAAAGAGCTGTCAGTACAATAGGGGTCTCACCACAATAGCAATTACAACTTGCAAGGCGAGCAAATGAGGTTTTCTGGGGTGATTTTTCTTCTTATGTTTGTTCAAATCATGCCAGCAGCATGACTTAGTAGTGCGTGTCTTTCTTCAGAGTTGACTCAGGAATTCCAACAAAAGGTGCATTCAGCCATGAAATTATTGACATTCTCACTTGAAATTCTTCATCTTCCTAGTGTTTTTCATTTGATGTTTAAAAGCATTTCTTTGGAAGTGTCCTCTTCAGCTCATTACATAGTTAATAATAATTCATTATTAGCATCTTTTATTGTGATTAATTCAGCCAACCCTTTCAGATGTTGCATAAAATAAAACAAACAAACTACCTGGTCATATTTTTTAATAACTGAATTATTGATTTTTATTCCAATCCAATCCATGATATATCAGTTAGTGGCACTGGGTTCAGTTTGTAATCAACATAACATTTGTGGAGATGGGCTTGTTGGTTATCTTACTTAAAGTTAGATAACACCAATACTATTGGTTTCTTTTGTTTCTTTAAAACAGAATAGTGGCGGAATATTTAGCAAAGCGTGCCTAAGCAAAACAACTATAATATACATTATGTAGCTACTTTTACTAATGTGAAATTAGTATTAGTATTATTTACTTTCCAGTCCTCTTTGTTTGCTCAGCTATAAAGGCTATATCCACACTATGTTTTCATTTTAAAACAGTTTTTTTAATATGAAAAATCCATCCAGACGATTATTAATGTATATCATTCATATACATTGGGGATGCACGTGCTGGGAAAAAGAGGAAGGTAGGTGATGGATTAGTTGCTTAGTTATAGAAAACATGCTTACCTCCTGTAAATATAGACTGTAGTAGCATGATAAAATACAGAAAACAAACGATCGGAGAGACAAGAAGAGAAACGGCCGTAATTCAGTATCCGTGTAGAATTAAGGTAGTCAGTGATGATGTCTTGTTTTCTTGCAGAATGGGTCATGTGACCTGGCGTGATGAATCAGGGAAGGACACATAGTTACTGATAACTTTAGAGATTCCAACGTGCCAGTGTAGTGTGGACATAAGCTACCTCCCTGTCGCACTCCTTTGTTTGGTTACACCCCTGTTTTCATCAATCCCACCACTAGCAGTCCCTTAAAAAGAAACTTGTTGAAGTTATATTTTTTACTTGGACATTTACCATTAAAATTCAACTACCAACTTAGAAACTACCCTCAGTTTTCCCCAAAAATCTGAGGCCATGATGCATAATGTAAGAGGCTGGTAGAGCTTTATCATTTCAGCAATGGTCTCACTTCAATATTATGAACTGTCAAGATTAATAAGGTTATAATTTCCTTAAGGTAAAATGCTAAATAAAATATGTACTGTATATTATTCCGCCTACTATTTCTCCATATCTTTGTAAGCAGCTGTCAATATCTTTGCAAACCCCACTCTTCTCAAGTTGAAAAAATCTGACCAAAGGGAAAATAGGAAACACATGATTACTCCTAAAACACTGTCATGTGATCACACAACAGAAGTGAAATGTTATCCATGTGGTGCCAATAATGGAGCAGGTAATGTGTCATTATGAGGAACAGCCCTCCAGACATTCACAACATTTATTGAAGTAGGGGAAATGGGGAGGAAAAACACTTACCTTCACCAGCCAATACCATCAGTCTTCCTTAACAATGTATATTACACAGCATGAACAATCCATCACATCCTTACTCTGTTTTCATAAAATAAATGAATAAATGCCTTTTTCTTCATTTCAAAGGTATGTTTCCTTGACCACATTTTATCGTTTTTTGATCTGGTACATTGTTGCATCTGTCATTCTATGTCAAGATATTATCTGTTATTTAGATGGATGCAGTGGGGCGGAGATTATAGATCCCACACGTTATCTCAGAAAACATTGATCCATTTTGGACAAAACGTGTTTTGTTGTTGTAGGCATTTGCAAAATTACACTTTGTTTTCTATCAACCTAACTGAGCAGTTCAGGGGAATGACTGCAGTGATGGATTGTGCTTTGAATGCTGAGTTCAAACACATTATGACACATTTTTTCACATGCCTTTTTGCCTTGCAGATAGTTTTGGTTCTGGTTGTCCAGGTTTTGAGATATTTGCCTCTAATATTTATACCTCTATACTCTATACAGGAAGAAAAATTCAACAGCAAAATACCCTTCCAGAAACACTGTCCCAGTTAAGATAATTCACAGACTTCACTGTGAATATTATTCACCTACTTTTCAGACTTTTTATTCAATGTTTAATGATTTGTGCACCAAACAAAACAAACAACAACACTTTATATTGAGGAACACATTCACTATTTAAGCAGTCCCTTATTAGAAAACATATTAGGAGCATATTGTCATTATGAAGCCCTTATTAATACCTTATTCTGCATGACCATTTTCCACGACTACTAGGCCATTAACTGACAGTTATCCTTTAATAACTTCCTATTTACTGCTTATTGAAAGTAAGTAAGGAAATTGTTGATTTACAATCTTAATCTGCTTTGCTCAGCATGAGGAACTACCACAATAATAGTATGTCTAAGATCATAATTAATGAACAGTAATTTAAATTCAGTAGTTCTAGAATATATTCACATAGAATAAGGCATTTATAAGTGCTTTATAATGACTAATAAAGAGCCAATGTGCTACTAATACACATTCTACTGTAATAAGCAACTACTTACTGGTGAAAATGTGTATCTTAACATCAAGTGTTCTTTTCATCACGTTTGAGTGGACACAGAAATCCTACAGAGGAAATCCAGAGCAATCCAGAGCCTTTCCTGGAATGGTACAGCTACCCTCAGTGGGGTACAACATACTCCACTGAGGAGTATGATTAGATATCCTGTCCATTGAAAGAACATATATATATATCAGCTTTGATTACCTTGTTTTTCATCCTTCACCTTCAAACAAAAACCTACTGATTATGGAGGCCATTGGCTGCTTCTAACAGTAAGTCTGCCTTGTTTGGATTGCTGGCAGACAGTTCAAATACTTACTCTGTTGCGCTGCTTCCTATCAGAGTTGTTGTTCTGTATTACCTGCAGTTCTATCCATCCACCTGAAAGATGAAGAAGCGAGGTTATTCTGTGTGTGTGCACACTGCATGAATGTACACCACTTTGTTTGTAAAAGGCACTCAAGACAACATGAGCAAATCTACAGTTAGAGTGACTGTCAGATGGCATTTGGAGAACAATCCTGGGATTCGTTATTCTCCAAATACATTTTCTCTCTCAGTTTGTGTTGTTTGCACTGGCTTTTACTCACCAAGCTAAACCTTGGGATCTGTCATCATGCTTGTAGCTGTACTGCTTTTATTCTGAAATGCAAAGCAAATGTTGATAGTTCACAAGAGTACACTGGGTGAATATTCCACTCACCTGTCAGAATCAGTGGCCTAACATTTCAGCTAATGGGAATAGAAATTTGCTTTGTGATCATGCATCTGAATAGCAGAATATGTGAGCCCTCTACTTGCACAAACATTGTGCAAATCTCCAAACCAAGAAAACAGGAAAGCATTGTACATCTCTGCAAGCCACAGATACATATAATGTCAACATTTGTGAACCAAAATACACATGACAAATACATCAACATTTCTACATACTGTATATGATATATGCACAGTTCATCTGCTCTGCAACGTTTTGACCTTTCTTTAATGGTGGTTAAGGGTGGATGACTGGAGTTCTCATCCTTAGTCCTGTCGGTTTTTAGGTTTAGACAACAAAAGTGCATTGGTTAGAAAAAGATTGTGACTTGGTTTAAATATTACTAAAAACATTGTGAGCCATTTTATCACATCATTAAAAATATGCATTTACTAATGCATCTAGGCAAGGCTGTCACGATATTGAAATTTGAGCTCCATACGTTCCATACGAATAATTTTAGTTTAAGTCTAATAACAGTTTAATTATATACATACACCTAATGAAGAAGAAGAGTTGTTTATTGGCATGGCATTTTTAAACATAAAACATATTTCTGTTTTCCTTTTCTCAGTAAAAATTGAACATGGCAGATATGACATGACTAAAATATACAAAGCCCTTTGCTGAAATATTCAACCAAGGTACAAAATCAAAATAAACTGCCACAATAGTAGTTCTCCATTGAACTTATAGCAGAAGAATGGGGCGCAACACGATGTGTTCATTAAAAGAGCACCAGTCAAACCATGGTAAACAATATGGAAATAACTATAAACTTATGTTAGTTTCACCCAACTGTTTTTATACAGGTGAATGGAGACGATTATTACAATTATGTAAAATAATCACAATTATCTCAAATAACTGTGATATGGCGATTATGTAATAATTATGACAGGCCTACATCTAGGTTTGAAAAAATACAGATACTAAACTGTGCCAAGTGCTGTCATAGTAATTCAGGGTTGAAACATCAATCATACGCATGTGCACATTTGTATTCACCATAAGAGGGGTATGAACTGATTTTCTAATCAGCATGCAGCTGCCAATTGAAGTCACAATGTAATGTGAATGTATTTATGCTTTTTCAAATATTTTATTCGATATTGCATCATGAAGTATTTATTTTTTTCATAGATAAAATGATTAAAACCAAACAGCTTCAATGTGAAATGACAGGACTTTCACTGAGACACAAATAATAAATAAAAGATGAAAAGGATTCAACCAACTTAACCACAGGAGATGCTGCTTGCGATCGTGTGCTTGTGTGGATGTTTCTGTCGGCCATGGCTATTTTTCTCTCTCATGCACTCAGTTTTTATAACTTTTGGCAGAGACACTCTGGATGTGATGATCAAGTTTGGAGATAAATCTCAATAGAGCTGCTTTATGCAAACAAACAAACAAGAGAGAAATAGAATAATAAAATACCAAAACAAGACATTGCTATTTATTTGTAAGAATCATTTGCTTAATAAGGTACAGTTATTTTTCACATTCCTACTCAGACAGCCTTATATATAAAGCTCATCTCTTCATGTGTGTTGTTTAATATCTCAATGGCATCACTTGGCCATTCGCTCCATATTCTATTACCTCTTCAAAGACCCTTCGTCCACAGAGACATGTGCAAGGCTATTCATTATCTAAATAATCAACTGGTGTGTATCTGGGGCTCAGACTCTCTAGGGAGCCACGTGGGTGATTTTCTTTCTCAAATGAAACATGCTTGTATAATTTCATGAGCATGATTAAGACTGTTTGAACTCTAAGGACTAGATTAGGACATCTCCATGGTGGCAAAGCAGGCCCCAAAAAAAGCCTAATGTGGTGTGAAAGCCTAAAGGGTAAAATAAATAGACTCTAGACAGAAGCTCAGAAGGAGCACTGGTGGAGGAGATTTATTGGGATCGTACAGTGTCCAACATTTTGACTGACTGTGAGGCCATTGAGAGGTGAACCAATATTATCTGTAGCAGCAGTACTGGTGCAGATCCAGCTCCTAAGTACTTGTTTTAGGACAGGAATATGAAGCTGTCCCATTATTGGTGCTTTAATGACATACATCTTGGCACAACATGAAACTATCCTGGCAGAAATACAAAGGTATCCTGATGGGAAACACCGCTATTAGCTACAGTAAGTTTTATAGACAGAGCAGTTTTAGTTTAAAGAAGTGCACTGTGGACTAATTTTTATTCTGTTTTGTTAAGCCCAGTCTGCTGAGCTGTTCTTTGTCTGTGTCCCTTCTTAATCAAGTGATTTTATCTTTCATTCTGATATAAATCAGTTGTATTTATCTCTTTGTCTGTTGAGTCGTATCTTATCTCTTAACCTACTCAGAGCCTTGAAAGACGAACCTCTCTGATTTAGCACCGCAGTTATTAGATCTGTAAGGGTGATCCAAGAAAAAGAATATTCCCATTTTCCACCCAAAAATAATGCACAACAATATACAAAATTCTACTAATGAGGTTCTCAGTGGATGACACACTGTTGTGGAGTTCAGTGGGTTGGTGTGTCATGGACAAAATATAAAACCCTCCCAACAGTAATGCATTGCTCATTTTAATCCCACCCTGGACTCCTCTGATTAATTTGATTCATAGACTGTATAGAAAGATAGACATAGTGACGGCATTCCAAAGGTGAAGACAAAACATCTTGATCGCCCCATGGTGGCTGGCTGTAGTATAGGTCATAAATCCTGCTCTCCAATGGTAGTCAAAGGGACTTGGGCCAGGGACTAAAAAGTACACGTCTAATACATTTTTCCAAAGGCTGATTTTTCAGGCTGATTTGTGTTCAAATCGTGATCTTTCTGAAGTCACACCTCCTGGCTGGAGGTGTGAAGTCTGAGTCTCGTCTCAGTTGCTGTACGGACACTGCTCAGCATCACTCCACTTATATTTAATACATTCCTTCTGTTGTACATGTTTATAAATCTTCTATATACATTGTTTATCTGAATGTCTGTACACACAACACTTATTGTCGGTCCATCCTGGTTGGTGGATCCCTCCTCTGAGGCTCTTCCTGAGGTTTCCCCCTTAAAGGTTTTTTTTTTTTTGTAGCATGAGTTTTTCCTCACTCGAACACAGGGTCACAGGACAGAGGGTGCTTTGTATTGTATAGATTGTAAAGCCCTTTGAGGTGGATCTGTGATTTGTGATATTGGGCTATATAAATAAAATGTAATTGAACTGAATATTTCATATAAAAACTGCTGTAATGACAAATCACTGTCAAGAATCAGCCTGATGCACTGTAGGAAACAGAGAAGGCAGCCGACCAGCAAGCAGAAGTCACATCCCCACGACCCTACTGTGCAGACTCTGGCTCCAAAATGCATCACAGAGGCAACACGACAGCTCCCATAAGCACAATATTTTGGCTTCACTTTGACCTATTGGCAGGAAGCAGTGTTGCTTCGTCCATCTATTTCGACAGTCTATGGTTTACCCAACAACACTTAAAATTTGTGTCAGCACAACATAAATGGAGCTAAATGTTGATGACATGTGAAACACCATCCATGCGATTGCCAACAAGCAACAGCTACCGTTACTGTGCATCTACTGAAACGTCAGTACACTGGTATTTAACTTCCACAGCTGTTTTAACATCACGATGAATGAATAGCTTTCATACAAATATAGGTGCAGTTGTTGCATAGTTTTATACTGTAGCTGAGGTGATTCGGTTGTTGTGATGAGAGAAAAGCCCATTTCAGCTACTTAGTCAACTTTTATGTAACATGAACTTCAGCTGAAAAATGGAAACTGTTAAAAACTGGTGCTGGCATGAGGCAGCAGACAGATTTTGTAAATGTAAAGGAAGCTTGGATACAATTTGTCTGCATGGTTTTTCATTTCCTTGCTGATGGTGGCACTGTAGCTGACCACCTGCATTGTCCAGTTGGCAGATCTGGCAGCTCCAAGTAGGCATCCAAAATTAATTGTTTAATTTTGAGATTTGGCACCGACAAAGCAGAGTTCTTCATTAGTTTATAGGATGTAGGGGTGTAATAGCAAACAGCAAGCAGGAGCTTCCATGTCTGTGTGGTGGAGCCAAAATGTGGACTGAACCAGGTTAAACTGGTTTGCCCAATGGGGGGCAGATCTCAGGTGTTTTGGGGCGGTTGGTTGAACGCTGCGGGCGGTCGTTAGATCAAAGGGAAAACTCTGACTGGTTGATCAAGCAGAAGAGGCAGAAGTATTCAAGCACTATACTAACATCCCCAAGCAAATATTGCTGGGTCTCACCAGGAGGTGAGGCCCTGCAGTACTCTACTTGCTTGTTGGTTGGTTCCTTGGTGCTTAGTCTTTCTACTCACCAGTGATTGTGAAAGCCTATTATCAAATAGAATCTCAAAACAAAAGGTTGCCCTTTGATTTAACATAAAGAGCGATTATTTTGAAGAGAAGATTCTTTTTGATACAAGAATAAAGACAAAGTAATATTTGCATTTACCTTGTCTTATCGATTTAAAATGAATTTATATCAAACTGAACACAGAAATCAGTAGTACTAAAATTAGTTATTCTTCATTCTGAGAAGCATCAAACTCTACACAATTATCTGACTCACCTACGCATTTGACTGAGCACAAGAGAAACACAGACAGCACTTTGAGTTGTTGTAAGTAATTCTGGTAACTGAACAGGTAGAGCTGATTTCAGACATTCTCTCTCGCTTGCTGGGTACCTTGTCTAAATTTATACAGATTAAGCTAATTGCTTAAAATTAATTAAAATTTCTTGCCCCACAGAAATTAAAAAGGGTACAAACTCCCTAAACCACAGTGCTGCATAATTTAAATATAATCATCATCCCTTTTTCCTTTTCATTCCACATGTCTTGTAGGTTACTCCCTATGTTAGGTTTACAATCTTCTAATCATTTTTTTATTTTTTTATTTTATGCTTAAAAATAAATATTTTGGTTTAAGTTATAATCACTGCCTTTAGTAAAATTTCATTAAGAAACATCAAAACTCCATAATATCAAAGTTTGATCTGGATCCTATGATGCAGAACAGGAAAAATGATGGTGCTTGTGGATTTTCAGGCACTGAAAGGCAACAAATGAAGATAAAGACATGCAGCTAGTATCAAAGTGTAGCTGAGAGTCTGCTGAATCAGTAGGGTGTGAATGGATTTCTTGTGTCTTCAATACTTATGGAGCTATATCCAGAACAAAACTGTCATTAGGGAAACAGTGAATTTTGTCTATTAAACTAAACATGATTCCAAGATTATTCTAAAGGCAGAAGGAATGTTTTATGATCAGTGAATCCAATAACGTAGATGAGGTGCACGTCACAATATGTGTGGAAATGAGCTGCTTGGTGGAGGTCTCTGCTCGCCGAGCGCTTTTCTAGTTTATTTCTGAATTAACATTTCCAAATAAATTTTGGATCTATTATGTACACACATATATATATATATATATATACAAATTAACTTATCTTTAGCTTGGCTAAAAGTACATAATGTATATTGACATTGGTCACATGTGTAATGATTCTCCAAATCCACATTTCGGTTCATACCTTGTTTTATTGTTTTGGGTGGTGGGGCAAATAATGAATGGGTTTTATTATAATGAATCAAGAACACTTTGAAGGAATTATAATTTTTACATTAATTCCACTTTAAATAAATAAATTAAATTTGATTTGAGGCTGTGGATGTGGATTTGGTCTCCATCTCACAACTGTTACACCTTTAATGTTCCTTAACGTTGTCATGTTGAGTCTATATACAGTCAAAAATGACTGTTTTGGTTCCTCTTCAGCCTCCAGTGCTTTCATCCTTTCCATGTCAAGGTACTTCCTGGAGTATATCAACCCCATTTAACTCCAAGCAGGACACACTTATAAAAGTTTCTGTTTACCAAAATTATAGAGTGGCCCCCAAAGGCCCGTCACTGCAGGATCTGGAAATCTGCAAACAGAGCACTACCAGAAAGACAGAGAGAGAGCATTGAGAACACTGTAAGGACTTCTACTTTTGAAATTTTAGCTGAAATTAAATTGCAAAATTAAAATGCAAAGCATGTTCCTGTCCCCACCCATGTCAGCCTGTCCTCTTTGTACCTACTACTGGCCTGTTGGTTTGAGCAGTCTCTGGTTGTATTGCCTGTGGATGTAACTCACTCCTCCTCCTCCTCCTGTGCCTCACTTCCCTTTCATCCCATTCACTTGGCTTGGGGACAAAAGGGACAATGTCACAGGCTGCGTCTCCCCTGGATAGCACTGTCACCTGTCATTTGAGAGAGAGGCTCCCAAACACCTTTATTTGCTCAGCAAGAGCTGTAGCCTGCATGTGTCTGTGTGTGTGTACATGTGGATGTGTGTGCACCGACTCTCAGGCTTGCTATGATCCCAGGAGTCTGGCCGGTGCATCGACATTAAGTATTAAGAGCCCTGCTGGGCAAAATAACAGTAGAGGTGGAAGGGTTGCACAGAGCTGGGGGAGGGGAGGGAGGAGGAGTGGGGAAGCCAAAGGCAGAGAGAGGGCACTGGTCTGTGGCCTTCTTTCTCTTGCTTCCCCCCTTATGGTGTTTTCATGACTTCTGCAGCACAACCACAACTTTTTGAAAGTGTCCTGCCACCCTCCACCAGGGACCGAAAAAATCACGACTCGCCAAATGTCCGCAAACTTGTCTTTGGCAGATAAATCAATAGTGTCACCTGCCACACTAGCTGCTAACTTTTCCTGCAGTTTTTTTCACACTTTTTTTTCATTATTCGTTTGAATGCATCACTGATTTTGAGTTTTTGGTATTAGAGCTCCCGGCCTTGTTCTTAAACTTATTCCCCTGCTGACCAATACGACGGTCTCTGATTGCGAGCCAATCAAAGCAAAGCAAAACTATGGCTCTATATCAAAAGGTTTTTGATTGGCCGCCTGTTCCGGTGGCTGCCAACAAAGTGATATTATCTTTTGTTTTTCCACTGCCCGCATGGTGTAACAGTACTTGGTAATTACTATCAAAATATAAAACACTGAATACACTTTTTTGTGTGTTGTTGTTCCTTAAAATGCTCTCATGTTTTACTACATAATAAATGACTGGATCCAGTGAACGATTATTAAAGTGAAGACATAATCTGTTTCACTCTCTTCATTTAATGTTTCAACAGTGATTCTAAACTGGGTTATTTTCAGTTGATAGACCTGGGAAAGTAAGCCAAAACGCTGTTGACCAAAACTTGTGCACTTTTTACCTGCCTCACCCACTTTAAAAACAGGGTGGGGTAGCGGGTCTTAAAATGTCTCAAATTCAGTTTTATAAATATTAGGCCTTAGAAGTCATTAAATAGTTGCAAAGTCTTAATCGCCACCAATGTTTTATCTAATGGGGTGGGTGGTATTCCGTTGGTTGCAATCTGGACCTTCACTGCTAGATGTCACTAAATATCACACCCTGAACCTTTAAGTTCTTTACTATGCAGAAGTACTCTGTGTGATTCTTCGATTGGTATATGTGCCCCTATGGCCAACTGTAGCATTAAATTGTTGATAAATTGGCACCCGTTGATGGTGTCATCATTAGTGCCCAGTGTGCACAGTGCATGCAGCATCAGGACACCAAGAGTTTTTCATCAGGCTTCAGTTATTTGTACAGTGAAAGTTTAAGATATTTTGTTTTTTGACTTTAGCTTTCCACAGCACATACTATTTAATCATTATGATGGTTTAGCACACATACACACACTTTCTACTCATTCATTCATCAAATGGGCCACCACTGAAGCCTTGCTGTGATCATCTCTGGCATCGAAATATGGTTTAATAGACTTTTGAAGGAAGCTAAAACACTGTCTTTTTATTCAATACTTACACTTGCCCATGTAGATTAATATTAACTCACACTAATAACCATGTTTTTAAAACTGATCTCTGCACAGAACCAAACCTATACCTTTGTACATTCCTTGAATTTAAAAAACAGATGATTTGTCCAAAGCTCAGTCTTAAATTTGGTTAAAAATGATCTCAAAGCCTAAAAACCATTCAATGTAAGTGTCTGATACCTCTACACACCCTGCAAAAGACACCATCTCTTATCTGTCATCACCATATGTTGAATCATCTGTTATTACATGTATGAAATGACAAAAACAAGACCTTTATTTTGCAGCTTTAAAAGTCCTTTTTGTCAATTAGAGTGATAACTTGCAGATAGATTGCATTCATTTCCTATGGTGTGGTGTCTGGGTGTGGGTGTGGGCAGGATGCATTACTACCGGAGGCTAAAGATACATCAGGGTTGTAGAAAGTCGCTGCTGCATTGATGGCAATTCTAACAGCGCTCATAGGCCATCATCGATCAGCCAATTTCTCCTTATTTTTGCTCTGTTTCGATTTCTCGTCCCTCGCTTTGTCTCCATCACTTTTGCTCTCATGCATCCCCTCCCTTCTCTCATTCCCGCCATCACTCCTTCTAAGCAAAAGCACATTGGTTACATCTGTCTGCATTCACTCGCAATAGCTCAGCTTTGAAATTGGCTTAAGTGCCTGCGTAATACACCATTTGCGACCTCGCCTCTTAGATCTGACACTGAGATCTATAGTCCTGCTTTTGTTTTGTAGCGTGTGCGTTAGTTTTCCTCTTGGAATAGAAACATGAAGAGACATCAGATATTTACAGTAAATCTGTTCAAATGGAAGACATAACTAGAAATGACAGTGTTCCCACTCGTCGCAAGAACAGTATTTTCACATTTGTCCATAAAATAGTTATTCATGTGACACATATTCTTCGCCAATTTTTAATTTTCTTCTCTTCAGTACTTTTAAACTCACCTTCTAAAACTGAATACATATGGTTGGACAAACCAGCCTTTCATTGCACAATTGTAACCTTGTGACAGCCTACTTTGTCTTTTTCTCCCCTGCAAACCTTCATGTAGACAGTGCAATCTTTGTGAAAAGGTGGCTTGAAGTGACAGTCAACTATTAGAGGCCACAACATGGCTCAAAGTACATCCATCTTATAAAGAAATAATTACCTCGACGGCAACTCAGTCTGTCCTCGGAAGACAGTTTTAGACCTCTTTGGCTGTCTTCCATTTGTATTTTGTCTTTTTTTGGAGTTAGGGTCAGTCAACGTGACACATGTTCATTTTCCTCACTATATGAAAAAGCTGTAATGGGAAAATAAAAGTGTGTATTGTTATGTGGTGGCCTCACCTTGCTGAGAGTTGTGCCACAGTGTGAGTGGTGTGCTGAATAGTCACAAATGCCCGACTAAGGGTGCTCCCTGAAGGCACCACACCAAATCAATGTCAACATATCCACTGGGGGTTTCAGCCCCCACCGACGTACTCGTTTAACACAATACACTGTTATTTGCCCAGCTGGGACTTTCTCAAACACATATTATATTTTCCTGCTGCTTCTCAGAAATGCCCCTGCCCTGATACATTGCGTGACATAGTGTGGTTATTTTCTTTCTCAGGCCAGAATGGATGATCATTGCATTTTCCCAGCATGCCATCGAAGGAGTTTGTTTGACTGCTTGCTGCAATGTTAGACATACCTTTCTAGAGGTCCTGGTGATATTGCACTTACATTAGCACAGTTGCTGCGAAGCAGACATTGACAAATATGCACTAGCACAAGAAGTAATTTTATTCTTTGCAAACAGTTCTAAACAAGTGAAGGTGTATGAGATTCATGGAGGTAGCAATTAAAATGCAAAACAGCTTGAAAAAAGTGCATTTGCTTTGTGAATCTATAGTTCTTTTCAACAGCAAGAAAATTGACATCACAATTCACATTATCAATAATTCATGCAACTTCCATGATCTAGCTTAGTGTCTCTCAATATAATTATGTAAATACTCTACTCAAATGCAAACTACTTAAGGATTTAGGTGAGCAGAGCTCCAAAGGTGTCTCTACACTCTCTACACTGTCTCTAAAGTGCTGAAAGTTTGTGGTGGCAGGTATTATATAAAGCCGAAACTCATCAAAAGTCATGATACGCAATCCAACATGAGAGAAGAATGGTGAAATGTTTAACATGATGGTGGTATCCATAGCATTACGGGCGATGTTCTGACTTTACTTGGCACATTTTCAAACTTGATACCCTCCAGAAAAGAAAATCGATGTGTTTCATATGAAACAACTTCTCTATGACTGCCATATCTGCAGACTTGCCATCAGAGGATTCCGTCATCCTGTGAAACTCTGAGAAATTGCCTTCAAAAACGAAACCATACTCAGTGTCTGCAAATCATAAAATACGCTGAGGACCGTATGTCCAAATTGATTTTTATTGCTTCTCTGTGCTTACAGTAATGGCTGTGCATTTGGATTAATCAGTGTGTTAATGTTTGATTTGACTTTTTAAAAGAGCCTTCACTGTTACCCATTCTACTAAAAGTCTCCTTTTACCGAGCGTATAAACCTGATTTATTCTAACAGTAGGCTAAAAGGGTGGACATTTGTTTGAATTCAGGCTCTGCCAAGTGTATTTTTTCATCCCTTTTGAAATATCTCTTTTTGATGTGTGGTATAAACAAATACCTAAACTGTTTTTAGGTATTTCATATTTTCAGAGGCAAAAGCAGAGGAAAGGCCAAATCTTTTTCATATACCACTGCCTTAAGGAAACATTGATTCAGTATTTTACCTAAAATAGGTAACTTTTACTTCATCTGCTGCGCATGCTCAATGTCAGCTTCACACAGACTGCATTTAAATACATGAAATATTCAGACTTGGGTGCACAGGTGGTGCAGGTGGTTCAGGGGTCTTCCCACAATAACATTTTCATTAAAAAAATATATACTTCAATGTTTTTGGACCAAAACCATTGTTGAAAAAGCAGATAGTAAATAAACAACACCATATAAACCTTAAAACTAACTTGTTAAAGAAGTTAATTGGGGACTGACAGCAACCATTAGATCTGGGAGAATCATTTAGTTAGTTTTGATGCTCTTCACTTTGAGTGAAGTGAAGAGCATCAAAACTGTGGTGAAAGTGGTGGTTGAACACGCTCTACTAATTTAAATTGGAAGGTATCGCTAAATTATAAAAGAGAAGATTTAAACATATAATGTAAAGTTTCTTGTGGAGGAAGAATAGCTAATGGGCATCCTAATAAACTAAAGTAAACTCTCACTCTGAGTTTTTGACATTGAAATTAATAGTCTGACATATACTTTACCCTAGAGATCGCTTACTAGCTTGGAACTTCAGACGCAGTCACAGATGGTCATTTCATAAAACCTTGTTGCTTATCCATTTACCTGAAGATCCACCCACGCTCACATTACATCCATACTGAATTCTAATTAAGCCTTCAGAGCTGTACATGCAGCCTTTCCACTCTTTCAAATGACTTCAAGAAAACTTTTACATCCAAATTATGAAAGCAAACACTAATCTCCGTGAGGCAATATTTGTATTTTATGACCCATCCCTCACCCCTCGCACTGTGGCATCTTACATCTTACAAATTTGTAGTGGAGACACTGGCTGCAGTGAAGATTACTCTGCAGCCCCCAGGAATGAATGTGAATTATTAATACACAAATACATTAGAGGAGGATTATTAGCTGTTCATTGTGCTGTCAACCGGGCTGCAACCATGATTGGCAGATTAGTGCCCATTTGCCTGTGTAGGGATTATAATATTAGCTGGGCTGCCAGGCAGTGAATGCTGTGCTTGGCAGTCATGCAAATATGCTATGGTCTGTTTACATTTGGCTTTTCATGTGCATGAATTATAGTTATGTAATCTGTCTATGCTTGTAGGGTGAATCCATTCACATATGTTTACGTTCCTATGTAGATTCCACTTGTTACCAATTTTGGCAAGTCTACTTTTCAAATGTGATAAATTACAGATTACACTTATCACATAAAATACTATAAAAACACATAATAGGTAATGGAACTATTTTAATTACTTTATGAAAGTGATAAGCTTTTGATTACTTTCCAAGCAAATGTGGATGTGTAAGATTAGAGATGTTCTGGGACACCCTCAGGAGAATCACAAGACACCTATCTAGAACCATATGAGGGTATGAAAGGGTTAGTTTGGGTTTTTGTATTACTTTACCACCTAAAAAATGCTATATCACTCTAAGTGTACGCTATAGAATACGCTTTATATTTTTGCCTCTTTTTCCTGCGGTCATACAATCCTTTCCCACGGGGAACTGAGGCCCTGAAGCACTCTTCAAACCTGCCAGAGTTCCCAGACACAAAGAGCAATTCTGCAGCCTGTAGTGTTTTAATGTGTTCTTTTGGATTAAAACTGGCAAACAAATTAAAAGCACAATGACTGCCCCTTTGGGAGTCCAATGGTTCCATATACATGATGAATGAGATTGGCAGATTCCCTCTGAAGGGCAGGTAGGTGGCACACCTCTGATTAGAGGGTGTTCACAATGATTTTTATTTATATACATTTCATGACATAGAGTCATCCCAAACAGTTGACTCTACCTCAGCATCAGCGTGGGAAGGCTCAGGCTGTGTTGACCCATCCCACCTATGAAAGGTATTATAAGTTTGCAGGTTTTTATAAATATTTAGAACAGCACTGATGTGTTTCATCATAGTGGAGTCATATAATTCAGTTTACAGCTCAAAAACATGTTTAGTTTAGTGCTTAGTACCTTTAAACAGACTAGTGGCGCCAACTGATGAATTAGAAGTAGGACTTTTGTTACCAATTTGTGCCATTGGTTAGTTGAACTAGCCAATGGCACAAATTGACCAAAAGGAGGAAAACCTAGGTGTTAATTTGTGGTTTTGTTTGTGATTAATAATATTGTGGAAGAAGAAGAAGAGTGGACTATTGGCATTGGCGGAGGTCTGCGCTCTCTGAGTACCCTTGTAGTTTTTCTCAAGAACTGTATTGGATTACATGCATTATGTAATTTAATTATGTAACACTGTTACATGGAACTAGTTACTCCCCAGCACTGCTTGGTGCTTGCTGGTCTCACTCTCAGTATTGTGTATTCTCCTAGGACAGTGCGCATTCTGTCTGTTTGTCAGCTGCCTCAATATTTCTGCTTCAGCCTCATGCTTTGAATTATCTGTGGGAGCAACATGGGGCACCAGGGCACACATTGTTGCCAGTAGTCTAGTCTTTATGATTCAGTTTCTGCTACAGAGGTATACTCTCATCTCATTCACCCCTAGAGTTTTACCAGCTATACTCCCGCAGCAGCCAAAATAAATACACCGGATCTAATGCAATCTGATACTGGTTTCATCCTGGATTCATATCTATCCATAGGTGCACGTATCTGTGATGTCTCTACTTGAGCAAATATCACAGAATCGCTGATAGGATCACAGTGCCTGTCCAGAAAAAAATCCTCCATAAATGGGTGAAGCAGAGGATCAGATACAGTCTGCCTGTGCTGTTCTAGTCAGCATGTCTTGTTATCACTCTCAGTTTGGGTTGTCTGCCTTTCTGTCATCACACTCCCCCTCCTTCCTTCCTTCTTTCCTTCCTTCCTTCCTTCCATCCCATTCCACCCCGTTCCATCAGACATGGCAACAGCCTCTTGCGACAGCACGCTTCACAAGCTGAGAGGCACGTTCGGCGCCTCATTCATCCCCCAGCATGCAACAGTGTCAACAGTGGTTCCGTTCATGGGCCATTTTTCACAGCTCCTCAAGTCTTTAACCTCCTCTTCCCTTCTGTTTCTGTGAGGTCGCTGACACCCACTTCATAAAAGCCCTGTAAACTCTCACTCGTGGACTTTTCTGTGTATCCACCCTTCGTGTTTTCCTTCTCCTTCAGCGCATTTGTTCTGCTACAGTATGGTGCAGTATTTTCAGAAATGGATGAGAGGAGGGAGGGCTGGGCTGTAGGTTGGTTGACGGGGTGGAGGGTGAAGGGAGGGGCAGGTTGCTGGAAGGCTCTGCTCTGTTGCTGGCCTTGTCAAATTGATTGATGAGAAAGGCAAGCTTGTGTTCTTGGCAGACTGGGGATTCATCCTCCTGGCTGTGCTGATACACTTATCTAGGTTTAAAGTGGTGGCGGCGGCGACGGCGGGAGGGGTTGCCATCTCACTGCAAGGGTGTTAAGAAGGAGATTAGGCTGCTGCACATCATGCCAAATGAGATTGCGTGCCAGCAGAGGCACATGCTACAATGTCATGTGAATGCATACTAACACATGCGCTCTGGTTCTCTTGAACATGCACCTAATCAAATGGGTGGGTTTCAACGAGTGATGAAGAGCCTAGAGGACAGATGAGGGAGCCCATGTTGGTAGGCCATGTTGTCTGTCTCTCTGAAAAGAACACACCATCAGTGTCTAAATGGAAGCCAACAACATTTTGGGGGACACAGCGCAGGAAAGCTCCCATTCTGACGAATGATGTTCCATCTCAGAGGTTTTATAGTACTGCAGATCTCCCTCCAACATGTCCTCATGCCTCAATGAAGAAAAGTAAAAAGGAAATGTATGCACAAATTGGCGGACATAAAGTAACAGATGAAGTTGAAAAACATACTGTTCAACTCATTCAGATTCAAAATGTCCCTGCTGTTTTAACTGGACCACTTGTCTCTTGAGGCGGCTGCTGCGGACTTACAACATACAACTGTTGCATTTAAAAGTAAAACAGTACTTGGTTTAGACACAACAACTTGGTTGGGGTTGGGAAAAGATCACAGTAAGGGCTAAAATATATATATTAACACAAAAAAACACAGACAAATCACAGCAACAGTTAACTTCGATAACTTGAAAACAGGACAGAAACACTGGTGTACTGAGGTCATTTTGAAAATTGTTGCTCCGTTAATAATATTTAAGGCTAATGGAAGGCTTTGATGTCAGCTCACTCACCTACTGAGTCAGACCTTCTTCTGTTTATTGTAAAAAAAAAAACAGACCCTCAAATGATGTTATTATGAAAATGTTTCATGAAGTTTATCGTTTTACTGTTAGTAAGTTAGCAGTAGTGTTAAGTCACCCATCACCTCTCATGCTTCCCCACTTCCACCCTCTGGCTCCAAAAAAACCATGATGTTGACAGCCAAAATGCAAAGTCAAAGCTCCAAAAACCCATGGGTGACATGACAGTGGTTGCTTCCACTTCTTTAATACAGTCAGTCGGTTTAGCGAGTGATATAGGGTCTAGCAGAAGAATGAGGGAGCCTATACTGGAAGGTCATGTTTTCTGCACTGGAGTTTGAAAAGAACTCAACGTTGCTGCCTAAATGGAAGTAAACAAAAACTTAGGCGATGGGGGGTTTACAGGAAGGCTCCTGTTCTGACAAATGATGTTCCATCACCGACACTGTATAGTACTCCAGGCCCCCTTCAGGTTCATTCCTTTGTTTGTTTTTGTGTACTGACCCTGAGGTGTCTCTGTAGCCTACAGAATGAATCAAAAACACTCTAAGCCTTTTTTCTATCATGAGTATTTTAGAAATGCAGTGTGAAATTTGTGGGACATATCAATGCAGCTGAATTTAGCATATTGAATGAAGGATAACCTCAGTGTCAAGATTTAGGATAGAGAAAAAGTATACCTTTTTAGTGACAGGCATCACTTCACATAAGAGATTAGATTTCTGTTATTTTTATGGTTTACAGCAGTCCTTTGAGTCTTAGTTATTTCTGTAGTCCATAGTGGCTGGCCTTTAAAAAAAAATGAAAAAGCTTTGTACTAAGCTTTGCACTAAGAAAGCTTTGATATCCTGCCTGCAAACAATGGAAATTTGGAAGTCCTTAGTATACATGATCAAAGGGAATCTGCTTAGTGCAATGATGGCAACACACACACAAGCCAACAAATATGTACTGAGACACATACAGACAGATGAGCACACAAACGCAACATTTAGGTCAATTCTAAAAGTTATACTGAGTTAGCATTGTTGTTTATGAAACCATAGTATATGAAATGATATAAACAAGAAGAGCTTTGGAAGTAGTGAGCTATGAATTTCAGGTAGCCTTTTTTATGGCCTGTGCAAAGTAGATTTTTGTAGCATTTGGATATGAAAACCTTCAACTTTCATCTCCGCATCGACAGCAGCTCCAGTCCCAGAACACTGCTTGAGGGAGCGGAAAATGTTCCTTCAATTCTTTCACCATGAAAGAAAGTTCAAATTGCATTGCCACAGCATAGCACTGAGGGGGAAGGGATTTGTCTTATAGATGTGACATTATCTTAATCCACTGTCCAGATTCCAGCACACAGAAAAAAGATGTCAGTTGTATTTTCATTCTTGTACCTCCCCACAACATGCGGCACTATTAAAACTCTGTGTGAGTTGGCTGTGGCTGACTTCAATAAGCAGAAAGCGTTGCATCATGTTGCACAAACAAACCAGAACTACCTTGAACAAAACTTCTCTGTCCAAACAATCACTGTCTTCCAATACAGCTTTGACATCTTTTCATATAACACGTGTTTTTATGAAAGAGAAAACCTTAGAATAGATGTTGAAATTTACGCACAATTCATGTCAGTTTTGGTTAAAGATGAAGCTAAAACTTACAAGCACAAAGTCAGAATCTTCACTGATGCTCAGGTCCACACCCCAGAGCTCTTGGTGCAAAGCAACGAGGTCAGTCTTCCCTCAGTGATAAATGAATGAATGAGATCTTTATTGCTTCCCATTACATCCAATCCCGGGAGAGCAGCAAATAAATGCATACAGCAATTTCTTTTTCAGCCTTTATTTATCCGGGGAATGCTGAGTAGAGGGTTTAGAGGAGACTAGGCTCTTTTTCAAAATACACAGAGCCATCGCAAGGAATTACGGATCCTGTACCCAGGAGGTCACTCAGAACCCTCTTCCATTTGACTTTCCTTCCTTCTACAATCACTCAGCTTTAATAAAATATCATTGTCAACTCAGCCCCACCTGAAATGCACTAAAAACACTGGATAACACCAAAAATGTCATAATTTTCACTTCTTTGCTATTTTGTATTACTCTATACTGCACAAACTAATCTGCAGCATGTATTTGTGTACTTCTCCCTTCCCTTCTACATTTTGCACTTCTTAATGGGAGTATTTTGAAATACGTATTCCTGCCACGGCCTGCACTCTCCCTCTCCTTCTGTAATTAGGATCATCTGTTTCACCTGCCGGACCATCCATATATACACACCTCTCACGCTTCCTCTTTGTCAGATTGTCCTCTGTTTCCTACATGACTCTCCAGCGCTTTCTTTGGACCGGGCCCCTCGTTTTTGATCCTGCCTGCCCCCGACCATTGCCCAGAATATCGGACCTGCCTTCTGTCTCCTGAACCACGTTTCCAGCTTAGCCCCCGAAGACCCATTCTGCCACGGCTCTTGGACTTCCGCATTCTCCGGTTTTCCCGAGTCAGCCCGTCAGTGCCGACTCTGGACTCAGCGCTCAGTTCTCTGTCTCGCTGACTCCTGCCAACGGGAACGGAACACCGACGGGATTCCTCAGCTCCTGTACGTGAGTGTCACCCTCCTGCTGTCGGCCTCCAGCTCCGCCGGGCCTCTCGCCGCTGTCAGCCTGCTGCCTCAGCGCAGCTCGATCTCCGCAGCTCCTCGTGCTGCGGAGATCGAGCTGAGAGTATCCTGCCTGTATTTAAGTGTGTGTTTAATAAACTCCCTGTCAGTTCATTCCTGGTATCTCGAGTGTTGCTTTTGGGTCCCCACCTTGTGTTTGTGTCAGAATAATCTGGCCATAACATGGACCCAGCACACTCACCCTCTTCCGGAGACCGGCTCGAGCGGATCGAAGATGCACTGTGCCACCACGAGGAACTGCTAGCCGCCACCTCGTCGGAGAACCGCCAGACCACAGCAGCAGTGGAGCGAGCCATGACCTCGTTGGTCCAACAGGTCCAACAGCTAGCAGTTATGCAGACACCCCAGGCTGCTCCTCCAGCCCCTCCCTCGCCCCCTGTTCCAGTGCATGGGGCAGCAGAGTAGGAGCTCCGGAGTGGTATGTAGGAGAACTGGAAGGTTGTAACCCGTTCATCACAAATTGTTCTATCCTGTTTTCCCTTTAACCATATACCTTTGCTTCTGAGGAGGCTCGTGTGGCTTTCGCCAACAATCATCTAACCGGCCGGGCCCACCTTTGGGGAACCACCGAGTGGGAGCGACGCACGCCGGCCTGCTCCTCCTTCCGAGCTTTTTCAGAGGAGCTCCGCAAGGTGTTTGGACCAATCGCCCTTGGCCCCGACACCTCTGGAGATTTAATGAACATCAGGCAGGGCACCCGGGCTGATTCTGTCATCGAGTTTCGCACCCAGGCTCAGTGAATGGAACTCAGCAGCGCAGTGCGATGCCTTCCTCAATGGGCTGGCGGGCTACATGAAGGATGAGTTGGTTTTGTTTGATCTTCTTTCATCTCTGGATGGCCTAATTGAGCTGACAGCCAGGCTGGACCACTGCATCCAGGTTCGGCGGAAGGAACGCTGGCAGGGGGAGCCCAGTCCACGGCCCCATCGGGCCCCACTGACTCCGAGACCAGCCGCAGAGAATCCCCTGCTGGGGTCCGACCCCATGCAGGTCGCTCAGGCTAGGCTTACTCCAGAGGAGAGAGCTCGTCGTCAGCAGGCCAATCTATGCCTTTACTGTGGTCAACCTGGTCACTTTGCCTCCCGCTGTCCGGCAAAAGGAAGGGCTCACCAGTAGACAGAGGATTACTGGTGAGTCAGACCTGTCAGTCCTCCCCCCCTCGCTGCTCTCTGTTCCACTCCCGGCTGATTCTTCCTAATGGGCACCACACCATCACTGCCCTCATCGACTGCAGCTCTGATGGGCACATAATGGGGATGGTAACGCATCGCACCAAGCCCCTCCAGATGCTGTTTTCCAGTAATCACCAGGAAACTATCCAGTTTCACCTTTTGCAGACGCCACAGCAGCCACTCATCCTGGGGTTTCCGTGGCTGCTTCGTCTTGGGATGGAGCCCTACGTGCCATCAGGTGTGTATGTGAGAAGCCCTGACCAGCGTCCCGACAGAAGATCCCAACTCCGCTCCCGACCTGACTGGAGTGCCAGCAGAGTACCACAACTTCCGGGAGGTATTCAGCAGGTCTGAGCCACGTCCCTGCCTTCACACCACCCCTACAATTGTGCTATCGCCCTGCTACCCGGAACAACTCCACCACAGGGACAACTCTATTCCCTCTCTGCACCAGAAAAGGAGGCTATGGAAACATATATTAACGACGCCCTGGCCGCAGGTCTCATCCGACCCTCCTCTTCTCCAGCTGGGGCCGGCTTATTTTTTGTGGATAAAAAGGACAAGACCCTTCACCCCTGCATCGATTACCGAGGCCTCAATGACATAACAGTAAAGAACCGGTACCCCCTGCCACTGATCTTGGAGGCTTTTGACCTGCTGGAAGGAGCGACCGTATTCACCAAGTTGGATCTCAGAAACGCGTATCGTCTGGTCCGCATCAGGGAAGGAGACGAGTGGAAGATGGCTTTCAACACCCCGACGAGCCATTATGAGTACCTGGTGATGCCGTTTGGATTGACCAACCCCCCCGCCGAAAAATCCTTGTGCATTTTTCTCCCAGCGCCTCTCCCCGGCGGAGTGAAACTACGACAAACTACGACAAACTACGACAACTTCTTCCTGTCATATCAACCTGGCTCCCAGAACCAGAATTCCGACTCTCTTTCTCATCATTTCCCTGAGGAGGAAGAGCCAGAAGAGGAGTCCACAATACTTGTCTGGTCGCGGCTCTCACTTGGGAGATTGAGGATCGGGTCCGGACGGCGGCCGAAGACCAGCCCGGTCCCAGTGCCTGTCCTCCCAACCGGCTGCATGTCGTTCCCGCCCTTCGGTCCGACGTCCTCCAGTGGGCCCACGAT
>JAPQRN010000007.1:20043374-20059003 GCA_037367275.1 Coranthus polyacanthus
TAGACTAACCCAGTTTGGATGTAAAGTAGTTTTTTTGAAATGAATGTCAGGACTGCCCATGGGACTCCCCATGTGTTCATGCTGGCCGAGTCAGTGTTTGATGTATCTACAGAAACCCCTTTAGACGAACTTCTGGCATTCAGTCTTTGTAGGCTTTTGTTTTTGATTGTACTTCTGCAGTGAGATCATGGAAGACACTGCAAACTCAACACTTTTTCTAACTTCAGTGTGTAAGTTAGTTGAAAAGCAAACTATACAGTAAAGAAGGAATTCAACTTATATGTCAAGTTGAGAACTAGAGAATAGTGAGGGCAGTTTAAACTTGAAAGGTCAGGTCACTGGTGTGGTATGTTATTATTTTTTTATGTTGTAATTTTTCAAAGCTGTAAAAAAGAAAACGATGACTATTGTTGAGATGTATGACATAATCTAGTGTATTTTATTTTATATTTATATTACACTACAGTACCTGAACTCTGCATCTCTTGATAATGATGATGAACTGCAGAGTTTTAACACTAAGATTCACACAATCAGACAGAGCATGAGAAAACTGATCACCTGTGGCTATTATTATAAGCAGCCTATCTCATATCAGTGATACAAACAGTACAGGGAGGTGTGAGATAAGATGATCCTGCCAGATTCTGCATTTCTCTATTTTTTTTCTTACTTCCTCAGTTTTTGAGAAAATAATGTTTAAAACCCACCTAATAGGATGAAAAGTATATGACATTTATCCAATACAACCTATTGTTCATTATTATTTATTGTTAACCCACACAGCAGCTGCTAGTGGCATATAGGAGTATTGCCATGTGACGATCCTTCCCAAAAGAGCTTTGTAATCACATTTGTTACCCAGATTAGCTGGACTACTTTACCTTGACTCCTTTTTCTGTCCTATGCGGTAAACAGCATGAGCCACTTATGTGAAATGATGCAACCAAACAAGATCAGGGCGGTGAGTGTTGCCCTTCACAGCATCCTACACATTCCTGTAATAAAGATTTAACACATCATGCATAGAAATAAACACAATAGGCAGCAAACAATAGTTAATATAGTGTATTCTCAACCATGTGCAATGATTAAAAGGGTGAATAGGTTACAGTTTGAAGGACAAGTGCTGAGATGTTTTCCTACTGAGTCTATTCTACAGAGCTGTTTCATCACTGGATGGATAAAAATGTAATTTAAATATCTATATCTGCCACCATAGGACCCCCAACTTACTATCTTTAAAGCACTCTTAATAATATAAGAAACTGGGTTTTTGTGCGCTTGGATAGATCTTTAATCTTTCACATTGCAGAGGCCAATGACAATCAAATTAACATAATTATTCATTAATATGCAAATGAGTCCAGATGTTCAACAAGCAACAGATGTGCTCCACTTGTACACAACAGCTCAATATGAAAAACTGCATGGAGATGACGACACAAAAAACTGGATAGAGACTATGGGTAATTTATTACAGCAAATTAAATCCCCCAGTTATTATTCTTGTTTTTTTCAAAAGATTAGTAATGTTGGAGAGGCATCAAATTTTTTCCTTTCAGCACCAAGCCAAAAGCTCTTTGTCATAAACAGTCAAAACATCTGCACAAGGAACTCAGAGAAGATGAGGAACATATGACAGTAAAAGGTAAACAAAATATCTGTATTCTTTTTAATAAGCAACAAGTAGGTTGAAAAAGGCTGCTGTTAATAGGTACTCCATTACAAAAAAAGGGCTTTTGCTCAGTGCTATGCAACTGCAGTATGAACTGAATTGCAGTTATGAGAGAAGTCAATTTCAAAAGGGTTTAATTAAGTGGCTCATAAAAAATGCATGCAGGTTATGATTCAAATACATCATTCCTATCATTTTTCAAAGCTGTAAACAAGATAACCATGACTATTGGTGAGATATATGACATTATCTGCAGGGCATTATGAGCACAGCTGCTCCCCAGACTTATAACTCGGACACTAACTTTATAGCTAACTACAGCATCATGAACCATTCTCTGGTTCAGTGCTGTGAAATGAAGCTCCCTAAAAGGAAAGCATGAAATATGTGCATACCATTAATCCTCTGTTCATTCCCTTACTGCTGTGCCAGGTTTGTAGTCATTTGGTTGTAGTAATGAAAGAAAACATCATGAGCATTGTGCCAAGTGAGCGTCTGTGGAGATCAAAGTTTTATCACATAAATGAAAGTGTTTGGTTCATGAATGAGAAGAATGTATGTCCAACATTTAGGGAATTTGAATATATACAAATAATATGCATATTTGTTGGGTGATATGTACAACTACATCACAGTTACACAGCATGGGCTTAGCTTTTGGAACAGATGCATAAAAAGGGGCAGAGGCTAAAACTGTTTTTCACTTTCTGTAACACTGGAGAGCCCTGAGAACTGAATGGTAACAGTTGAATTTAATACAAAATAAACTAACCACAACCTTGCATCAAATAATGAATCAGAACTAAGACCTTTGTTACACTAACCAGTGGCACCAACTGACAAATGGAAGGAAAACATAGGTCATATGTGGTTTAATAATATTCTGGAGTGATAAGAAGAGTGGACTATTGGCCTTGGTGGAGGTCTGTGCTCCCTGAATGCCCTCTAGATTAGAATGCAGACATGGCTCATCATCCTAGTTGCACTCAATCCAATTATCATGGCAGATGGTTTTAGAGATGTGGGTACATTAGCTACTTATCTTTTTTTTCTTTGGGCTTTCTTAAATTTTAACCTTTTTTTGTTTTTTATTACTCGAAACATATTTCATAAAATATTTCCCAAAAGTAGGCAAGATAAATTATTTTCAGTCCATGTTTTTATGTGTCCTGACCCATAAATGTAACACCACTGGCCTGACCTACAGCATATGGGGCATGCTCCAAATGTAGCTGTGCTAGTTTTGCACCCAGTGCTGCATAAAGCTGCAAAAAGAGCACTGACCAGCAGCCGTGGAAGAAGTCTTTAGGTCCTTTTACTTAAATAAAAGTAATAAGTAATACCACACTATGAAAATACTAATAATAATGATATGATAATAAAAGTTCGGTTTTCAAAACCTCACTCAAGTGAAAGCATCTATGTGTTGTCAGCAAAATGTTTTTAAAGTATGAAAAGTAAAATAATTCATCATGCAGTGAAATAGAGCCTGTAAGTGTTTTCCTATTATATGATGTTTTATCATATTTAAACTTAAATACACTGCAGTTACCGAGACAAAACATGGGTACATTAAGTACTGAAACTAAAGAGTAGACATCCCCGACCTCTGGCTGTCCTCTGTTTACTCCCAAGGATTCACACACTTAAAGTATGCTCCCCTAATGCCTCAGCCTAAAGCAGAAAAAGGCACAATGCAAAGTTGCCCCGAACATAAGCCGGTGCCTCATTCACCAGGACAGTTGTAGAGATAGTGTAGCTCATAGCTTATGTACACAGCCTGACTTAGCTTCCAGCAGATGAAAGACTCCTCCTATTTTCTCGTCTGCCATTCTGTTTGAAAGTGATGTTAATATGCATTGTGTGGGCTCTACTGGGGTATTGCAGGGCATAACAAACAATGCGACTTCCCCACTGGATTTTTTTTCATCTGTGCGGAATGAAACTCATCGGGGGATTTCAAATAACCACTGTAATACCACTGTTCCTATTACACTCTTTTTCTGCCTTCACTCCTCTCAAGCACCACCAATTATTGGAATGGCGTTGAGCAAGCTGCTCTGTGAGCCACCTGCTCGTTATTCATTGTTACCCCAAGAGTGCCTTGTCCCCCACTCGAAGAATTTCCAAGACCTCAGTCTCAATCAGTGAGCTTTAGTGGCGATAGGATGCATCAAGAAAACAATACAGCACACACAGTGGCATGCTTATTTTACAAGTAAACAGTGCCTGGATGAAAGGATCCCTGCTGCCTGTGGATCATTTGCATTAGATAAGAAAACACAAAGTGAAAGTTGAAGTTTCCCTCAGAATCCTACCTTGCTCATGAGGATTTTCTACCGCTGAAAAATATGCAGATGTTTTCCAAATGGCAAGGGACAAAGCACTGTTCAGAGGAATTGTCATTGCTGCAGACATACGCATTTGAGAAATAACAGAGTCCTGGCTAATTTGTCTTAATCCTCGTGGTACATAACACTCTCTGCATGCGGTACGTATGCAAGCATATTGACAGAGGTGATTCCTGTGGCGTGTGATCGCGCTTCTTAATGGATGTCAGGTTGACTTTGGAGACTCTAAGTGGATTATACCCTTTTTTTATTGCTTTACTTTGCAGATGTGTATGTGTCAAGGTAAAAAAGACACCTATAGCTGCTTCAAGGGAAATGGCACTAAAATCCCTCTGCTGTCATTTGTTTGTGTTAAAATTCAAAGTGAATATCTAGCATATGTACCCATTTTCAGTCATGCATACATCAGTCATACGATCTGTTTCATTGCTTGCTTCAGCTATATCGAGTGTTTGACGTTTCCATTAAAATCACTTAAATGGGTAGTAAATGGATCTATTCATACCTGACAGGGCCATTACAGATAGTGCTGTGTGCACAATATTTGGCACCTAATGTATGAATGGGAAGCCCCCCTTTCACTCCTCACTACAATAATAATGAGTCCCAAAATAATCAGATCAAAAGAAAGGTTTTTAAAACTTATTTTGCAAACTGAGGGCTTAATGAGTATCATGACAGATACTCACCACACCATTAATTAGTCTATCCAACCCTGTAGATCACAGTGAAAACTGATTGTCTGATCTGATCTGTCGAATTTGTCAAGTCTTTAAAGGGTTAGTTTGGATTTTTTTAAAGAGGAATTGCTACGAGACTCCTTAGACCAAAAAAGTAATTTTACCTTGCGGAACACTGGGATCGCAGGCCCACCGAAGCTTTGGAACCAAACTAAGATGTTGAAGCATTAACACAAACAGACTAAATGATTTGAGGCAGCTGCAGACCAGACACTCCAGGGCGGAGTCAAAATTGTCAAACAAATCTGGTTGCTTTGAAGAGAGCAATATAATGGCTTCAGTTCCCCATCGGAAAAGGGCTGACACTCAGGTAAAGAGGTGAAAATATTCTGCTGCCCTATCCACAGCAGTACACATTAGCACCATTAGCTTCATACCAGTGTGCATATCTGCTTCTCCAAGTGGGGAGCGCCGATAGCCATCTACTGGAGGTAATACTTTGATAAGTACCTCATACAACTTAAAAAAATCCTTTAATGTCTTGTTTTCATTAATTCACAACACTATTTATATTCACTTCACTTTATTTTAAAACACCAATTGACTGGTTTCAGCTGAAATGTGAATCTTTTCTTTTTAGTATTTGTGGTTTTGGACTGGGCTTTTGAAAAATTATTAGCTAATTACCAAAGCTTACTCTTGGTTGAAGACCTCAAACTGCATTTTCTTATTGGTGTAATTCACCAAACAGAATACAGCAGTCAGCAATCTGTTTTAAAACAGATTTCCTACACACTGAAAATAAGCATAAGGTTGCAATCCAGAAAAGGCGCAGATGGGAGTGGGTGATCTGCTAACAATGCGGACATTTCTGAACGTACTGAGGCAACCAGTTCACTTCGATAATGACCAAAGCAATCTACCAAGAGCAGTGCAAATTAGCACAGCTACAGATTGTGCATCGGTACACCTAGTGGGGGTACGGAGATTCTACCAACAACACAGCGCAGCTTGTTACTTGTAATGTGACAAACCCAAGTGGAGGTTTATCACATGTGTTTCTCACAGAAAACAGCAACGCAAACGGAGGAGAGGCAGCAGGGGAGGAGTTTTCTCTGGTAGAAGTGAAGGTGTTAGTTGAATGTAAGAATAACAGTAGCCTAGAATATTTTAAAATCCCCACAACGGGACATCTGTAATACCACTGTGGGCACTGAGGTAAATTCAGGAGAGAGAAAGGCTCGTTATGCAAAGGAGACGCACAGAGAACTCACATTTGTAGGAGACCCTAGCACTGACTTTCACAATCCACAATCAACACTTGTGTTTGTGGTCAAACCTGACTCATACATTTATTCTGACAGGCTATTGTTTTTTTTAATATCAGAAATACAGAAATATGGAGGGAGCATTGCTTGACTTCTTGTTTATCTTTCTGGACATTTGATAACCTTACATCTATGCATTCTTCCCATTAATGACCTCAGGACAAGAGACAACACAGGTGACCTTGTGTTGTTCTCTCCAACTGTGTAGGAAGATAGAAGAGAAGAAACAGCTGTGGATCTATCAAGACATTGTCTATAAAATTAGCTTGACCTGTACAGACAATACAATACATGAGCTTGCACACAAAAACCTTCCCGATGAGCAACTCCCCCCCACATCTCCACGCTGCTTTGTGCGAAGGTCAAATTCTTCCTTTTTTCCACTGCGATCTGGTATATTAAGGGTCATGCTGGCCTCGTTTCTCAGAAAGGTTCCCTTTATGTCATTAATGTGTTCTCCCATAGCTGTGAGAAACATACTGCAGCATATAGATCACTCTCTGTCTCCTGTGTCATGATTGAACTGCCATTAGTGTTGCACAGATTACTTTACCTTTCCATCTTAATGATCTAACTGAAAATTGACCCGCTGGAATGAATTAGGTGAGTTCGTCAGTGAAGTACTGTAACACGACAGAAAACGGTTTCAGAGAGCTGCTGATTATGCAAAAAAGCCCTCTTTCCTTCTTTCCACATGCAGAAAAGATTGTGACAATATGTATTATCAGAAGAAAAGAAGAACGTTAAAAAAAACTAAATATGAGGTAAATAAAAAAGGTAAATAAAAAAGTTCCTGGCTGACTTTTATGTTAAGAGATATGTGTGCAGGAATATCGGGGTCAGATGATCATCTTTGCTTCACCCTATCAGCAAATGTTACAAGTTTGCCAGGTGTCTGAAATGCAGCCCATCACACACTCTGGATATTAAGTTATCAGGATGAGCAGGTCACTCGGGTAATGCTGAGGATTATCATTTTTAATAAATCCTTCCCATGTTGCCACAGGGAAATTCACACTGGCAAGATTTCAAGCTTAGCAAACCCAACTTCAGCATACTGCACTGTCTGTACAGGACTTAGAGTCTGTGTAGCTCAGTTGAATAAATTTCAAGGATCTTACAAGTTTTTGCTCTGCCCTTTTGAAACTTTTTCAGGTATGAGGCATTTATAAGCGAATCATTAGTCAGCTGATAAGGGAGGACCTTATTCCCTTTGTCAGTGTACCTCAGGCCTTATTATTATGCTGGTCATTTTACATTCCCTATTTGATGTAGAACACCTGTTTGCCATCCTAAGGACCATCCCAGTAAATGAGGTCAAGGACTGGTCCTCACCAGGAAACAGATGAAATTGCTCCTATATAATCCACATTACTCGTCTTCTGTCTTGTAACACATGACCCGGTGTGGCACAGCTCCGCTCCCCAGTCAATAACACTTAAAGAGTCAAGAGGATTATTGTCGCTTTCTTAAATATAGGGGTCGGCTTCCAAAATACCAGAGGAATGTGGCACCTCTGTTGATTAAATTGCAAGAATCTCATCTTGGAATCGGTTGTGAGGTGCGACACAGTGCTCTCTTATATGAGTTTGTCAATGCAGTCGTGGTTGTTCTTTAACCGCAGGCTTGACCCTGAAGTGAGCTCTTGAGAATATGTTATCAAGTTTGACTTACTTTGGCTGCCTGTGATGCATTTAGAATAGCTTCTGTTGATGCTTGATGGGAATTGATGTCCCTTATAGGGGAACCATATGTAATGAGATTGCTTATCTTTAGGGTAGGGTATGTTGGTATGGAATTACAGAGCTGGGGCTGATGTGGCTTAGTTGTCAATGCATGCTTACCATCTGTTAGCATTTTAATAAACAAGCCCTCTACAGTGTGTTACTACACTGCAAGCAATGGCAACTGCTGGTTACTCACTGTCACATTTCCTACTTCCAAGTTATAAAAAGAAACATATGAACTCTCTGTAAACATTTCCAGAACTGTACACAAATGTCTAATGGAAAAATTAATCTCCCAGTGGAGTTGGCACTGCAGTGACTTATTGACCATCAGTTGGAATATAAAATGTACTTCCCGAGGCTCCACAGATATGTGCGCTAGTACAGGATCGCTAATGGTGTCACTAAGACTATTGTTATTTGCAGGATAAATCAACTGAAAACATCTTAAACCAGCAGTCACCAAGACTCTGTCCAAATGTGGACTGCAATGCCTTTTGACATAATGGAAATAAAATAATAGGCCTGTTCTTTATTATGTTATTTAAGAGATTTTTTAACAGGTGCAATGAGGCTAGCTCAGTCGAGCCATCTGGGTCCTCTGACTATGTGGGATGTTACCATAGATATAGTGGGAAAGTCACCACCTACAAGTTGACAGTGAGACATGCATAAGCAAGCTCCACAGCTGTCAGATTCTTCATTAATAGGACAATTATGAGACTATCTACTGTTTTGATGGAACTTAAATGGAGACTGATGTACAGACACAAACATCTAAGTCAACATCACATTAATTTTAAAATGTAAAATGAATCATCAGAATTTTACATTTCAAAACACACGTGTTGGCTCTAGTTCCTAAATGTATCTGATGTTGAAAACTCTTTTCATTTTTGTATTTATTGAATTTATGAAGGAGGAGGGACAGATGTAGGGATGAAGTTTATGAAATATTTTGTATCTTTACCAAAACAACCTTAAGGGCAGAAGACAGCAGTTCACAGTCAGATATATTTTGTTTAATGTTAGTTATGTCATAGCCAAAACATGTTACTAAGTTCTGATTCTAAGTTCCTAATTGTTCAGACCTGGCGAGGAGAGGATGGTGATTTAAATGTTAGCACAGATTTTCCCATTTAAAGATTTCACATAAAACACATGTAAGCAGGAATTTGTCATACATAAAACAGAATATTACTTTCATATTTCCCCAAAACTTTGAAAAACTCCTCTGCTCCCACTCTCTTGCTGTGCTTTCTGATCACACTGGTACAGAGATCCTTTCATTTTTTAGACATTTTAGACAGATTTCAGTATAAACCTCCCAGCCTTCAGCCTTCTGTATATCTCTGTGTGATTGACTCAGCTGCCGACTGTTTATGGAGGCGGTTTGAGGCCAGCTGTTGACTGTTTCTTATGGAAATGTGATAAATGTGTGTCTTTGGTATCAGAATGTTGTTAGCGTTGTCCACATTTTTGGGACACAAGTTGAACATAACACCCTAATTCTGTAACAATTGGTTTAAGGTGTTCTGTTAAAACTGTGACGTAGTGATGTCTCACTTTTAATCAGCAGTTGTAAAGTGTACTATCTAAATACAATGTCCAGGTACTTGCAAAATATTTCAGTTTTGATGATTCTTTTCTGTTTCATACAATTCAGAGAGTAATCTTGTAATTTTATCCCTCAATTTATTCGACTGTTGTTTTAATTAGTTTTTTGAGTGCATAAGTAGTTTTAGTTTGATTTTTATTTTGAGGAATTGACAAGTTTTAGTTTAGAATTTATTTAGTTTTTCTCATTTAGTTTAGTTTTACAGGTATTATGAAGAAATCTTTGATTTATAGAAGCTGAAAAGGTATGATGAAAGAAAGCACAACATCAACTTTGACAAACAAACACCTGCGCTTTACCAGCTTGTTTTTGTTGCATTATTCATTTTAGATTAATTTTGAAAACTATTGTTTTTATTTTAATTTTACATAATGACTTTTCTCACTGATAGTTTTAATTTTAGTCTTAACTTAACAAATTATAATAACCTTACATATGATTGTTTGCATCACAGAGGAAATATAAAATAATTGGTGAGCTTATATGACAAGTCGAGACACCCCGATAAGAACTTTACAGTCCCATGGTGGCATTAATGCATGTAGATTATTGCCCATATGGCAAGCATAAAAACCTACACTGTCAAACATGTTGACTGCTTGTTTGTGTAATTTATAACCCAATTAGTTTAGGACTTTCCAACATTTCCACATGAAGGCACAGTGTGAGCTTTAGCTCCACAGATCTGCTCTGGAGAAATGAAATTGAGAAAGTAAATCACAGACATAAAAGGGGCTTAAAATAGCCTTAATGTGGACACTGTGGTGCTCCTGATGTCCGCTTTTTTATCAACCATATAACAGTAGTTTGTATCATTATGGGCCCCTGTGCAGCCTGCAACCTGTCTTCAATCAGTTTTAACTCTTTCAATTGAACCCATCTCTGTCTCTGGGTTCTTGGGTTATATTTATTTTTGGGA
This sequence comes from Coranthus polyacanthus, assembly GCA_037367275.1. NCBI lineage: Eukaryota > Metazoa > Chordata > Actinopteri > Kurtiformes > Apogonidae > Coranthus > Coranthus polyacanthus. The sequence goes on from JAPQRN010000007.1 coordinate 20,053,676, forward strand.
TGTGATTGTCAGAGGAATTCTCTTACCATACAGCTGTCAGAAATTTCCCAATGACAAATTAACTCATCTGAACCCAGGCGTGCTCGCATGCCTCCAACGCTCCATCCTGGAGTTGAATATTAGGTTTCAGGAGAATTTCATAAGCCCGAGTTTGTGATGTTTTCCTCTTTACTCCCCTCCTGCTTTTTGTTTGCTGTGCTGAGAGCCTGAAATCACAGTCAAATTATTACCCAGAGTGTGCTGATTGATTGACAGCCCGGAAAGGGGAGTGTAGTAGTCTGCGGGAAAATACTTTTTCTCATGCTTTTAGAGTGATATACATAGAGGTGTCTGTGAAAGAAGCCAATCTGCTGCGATTTCCATCTCACATTTTCCGTCAATCCTCTGTAAGAATTCAACAGTGAGGTGAATTTCAAAGGTTTCAAGTCAGATATCATGGGTTTACATTTTGCTCCTAGGGTTAAACACACTCTGTACATCTGGTTTCTTCACACTGCTAAATACGATTTATTTGTAACCCTGCTGCCAAATACTTTCTGCAGTACTGCCAACTTATCTTTAGTTCTCCTCTGTCCCTAGTCACCCCCCCATCTTGAACATATTTAGCCTTACTTTGCCATGTGAGTAGTCAGATGCACACTCCACACACCTTTATTTCCCAGCGGCCAGCATTCGGCTACCGCTGAAATAAGAGCAGCCTGGGTTCGTTATAGGTAAAGCACTTGTTCCATGAGAGCGTGCCTTCCTCACCTCGAGGCTTTTAATGCTCAGGTTTTTGAAGATTCCACATGCGCAAATCTGAGGTTTTCAGTGTATCCACAAGAGCTTAAATGTGCATTACATATCGTTTTCCTCACGGAGCTTCTATTCAGCCTGTTCAGAGCGGTCTCTCCCTGTTTTTAGCTGCTCTTTCACCATTTGTTTTTTTGATGATTCCACTACAAAGACTGCCTGACTGTTTATTCTCACACATTACCTTTGCCTTCAAACTACTTTTAGCTAAGTGTCTTTAAGACAAACTACACAAAAAAACAGTGGCAGTTCTCTCCATTACTGTGCTAATTTGTTTTTTCTTCATGTCTTGGCATCATTAAAGCAACACTGTTCAATATAATAAATATGTCTTAATTCAGAATATTTGCTATAATTGAGCACATTACGACTCATACAGGGAATAAACATCAAACATTTCCAGTGAAGGCTCTTCATGTTTTCTAAAAATGACAGAAAGTTGAGAAATCCACAATGGATTAAGGGAACGGACTGAATGTCTCAAACGAAAATTGGCAGAACCTTGTACTTAAGTGTGTACTTTTCATTAGAAAAGCTTGGGGAAAGGACAGATAGAAAGCTATGTGTGTTTGTCCTTGCCTTTAGTTGTTTTCCTGCTTAGACAGGTCCACATTTTGTGTTTAAAAAAAATCATAAACCACAGCTTTAGCTTGAGGTCAGGGTTTTACATCAGGCTGAGTGTAAAGCCTTAAAATAATCATTTGTACTCATAAGAATTTTTTATTATATTGATTTTAGGTTCTTTAGGTTCGAGTACATTGTGTTTTGTCTCTTTTCCCTGTCCTTGAAGATTCAAAACATACTTTTCTATTTGTGTTTTTTTCTAATTGCCTTAGGGAAAGGCACACGCTACAGCTGTAGGCTACACTTTCTTGTACTTTGATTTCTATTAACGTTTGGTTACCGCATGTTCAAAGCCTTCAAAGTGCACATAGTTTCACAGTGCTGTGCTGAGATTTTTACTTGTCGTCTTTCGAGTTGTGTAGTTATAGTCTTTATTTATTTATTTGTCTATTGCTATCTCTCAGTCACAACAAATAACTGCATCTGCACTGGTATTGATCACTGCTCCTACACACACACAGACTTCGAGTGTGGCTGTCGATAGTATCTGTTTTTGCATGCAACAAAGCACTTTATTAAATAACTGAAAAACATCCCCATCCTATAATCGTGATAAAAATACTTGAGCTTGACTTTCTGTTGACTTTTAAATGCAATGCATTTTTAATTATAATGCAGTATTTGTGAAACCCTCATGGAGATATAAACTGTCAACCACAAAAAAAAAATACACAAATAACAAGATGAGTTCATCTTTAATGCAAATTCATTGTGTTATAAAGATGAATATTTTATTTACCTTTTTTCCTAACATCTCAGTGCTGTCATGCTTCACTTACAGAGTAATGCCTTCAATTAAAATTTATGTATTTCTATAAATTTTAATCTTGTCTTGTAATACAAAGTCTGATAACAAATCTACAACAGAAAATGAGTTGTATTTGTGTTAAAGTGTCATTTGGAAAGTGTGCCGTGATAAAGTTTTTTTTTTTTTTTATTTTAGTTTTCAGTTCAGGCATTTCATGGAATGTATATCAGTGGGTGGAATCCTGAGAAATCCCCTTTGTCTGTCCTGTTCATTTCCTTTCTGCTCCTCTAACAATTCAGGATTGTACTTATTCATTTCAGTCCAGCTGTTTGAAAGCCTTAAGCTCCAAAACCTTAAGGCTGATAGCGATTCTTTAGGAGCCGAACCATATCCAATACTTATCTTGTCAAATTAATTCCATAGGGTGGATTCAAACCGCTAGTTTTAAAAGTTTGATCTGCAGGTTAAGCAGTGTATGATAATTGAGTTATGTGGAGCAAGTTTGAGGCAAAGCTCTTAAGTTTACAGTAGCATGATTCTTTCATCCGCTGCATCGATGTAAGCTGAGAGGAGACCAAATGGTGAGACACTTTACTGTACCCCATGTGTAGCTGGGCATACTAGCTTATGCAAACTCGCATCTCACAATTTGATAAAATTAAAATGTAAATATTCACAGCACAGGCTGTGCCTTGGTAAAGTTTTGTCATTTTTTCAAATTTGCAAATAACCAAGAAGTCTCCTACAAGCTGGTGGGTAGACAGTTTTGTCTGTTAAAAAAAAGAAAAACAGCAGAACAGGGCACACACTCTAAACTCCTCTACTGGTGAGGGTGTCTAGTTTTAGTACATTAGTTCATTTATTATTGTGTGTTTATATGTGAGTCTAGTCCAATTTCTTACTCTGTATAGCCACTGACAGATGTTGTGCTGAAGCTCAAACAGTAGTGTTTTCATTTGGGATCTTTTCTGTGAAACAAAATGTACTCTAGTGTATTTCACCCCAAGTCTTTCTTTGTATCACAATCACCAAAGGCACATTTTTGTGCATGACTGCCTGCTGAATGTAACTCTTCTAAATATTCAATATTTCTATTTAAATCTAGTAAGACAATAGTATTTATGCCACAAACTAAACCAGGTTTGGGAAATTTAATCACCTCATTAAACTGATAAGGGCAACATGTTATGCAAAGAGTCTTTATTATGTATCCAGCAGAAGCAGGGAGTTGTGTTTCTGACTAAATGCTCTCTTTTCATGTCTGTTTTGATCGACCAGCAGCTACTTGATAGCTGGATTTATCTGTTGCTTTGTGCTGAGATGATATTTGCATCCAGTTAAATGATACGGAAACAAAGGACTGTAGGCTGTAAAATTAAAACACTGAGCTAACAGATGATAAAATGTCCTGAAGTTTTGAAGTAAATGCAACTAGTGACTGCTTTCATATTGCACATGGTAAAAAAGATCAATTGCTAATACACAAACATGTATCAGTGCAGCTTCAAGTCTGCTTCGTGGTACGTTTGCACGACATGAGGAGATGCTGTGATGTGATGATTTAATTTTTGTTTTGTCTCATATCTTGTTTGTCCCTTATGTTCTAAGTTGAGGTCATAATGTTAAAAATCTATGATATTTTATATTCTTATCATATATTATTATTATATAGTCACTTCTTCAAAAGCATCTAGAATACTTAATAGACGGCCGACATATTTAAAATGACCACATTCTCAATTACTCCTGCCCATCTAAATGAATATAGGTGAAGAGAGAGAGTGAGCATGATTAGAGTGTAGTGCACTGGCTGGCCTCAGTCTTGGAAGATACAGCCATATTGTTTAATTGAGGAGATAACTTTGGTATAAAGAATTAGACTGTGACTGTATTTCTGTGTGTCAGAGGGGCTAAACATAACATGTAGCCATAGTGTCTGGTGTGCCTTAACATGTGTCGTTGCAGTTTGTCATGGAACTAGATGGAACTGAAAACAAAATTTATGTGTTCTGGGTCAAGTGAAACACATTCCAAGCTCAGTGCCGGTCACAGTTTAGCCAGGGTTTACCAGGCCTGCCAAGAGGCATCGCTGTCCAAATCCCTACTGAGAGATGGCTTTAAGTGATGAGCAAGAGACGGAAGGCGCTCTCACAGAAAAGTCAGAAAAGCCGGAATTAAAAAGCTCTGCAAGCCTCCAGAAATAGGTTCCTTACCACTCATCCTCTTCCATTCAATGCCGTATGCCTATCCATCCATCTATCCATCCCGCTATTATATCCCCCACTGTCTCTGTCTGAGTCCCTCACCTCCCACACTCAAAGCTCTTCACCTACCTAGAATTATATATTTTTTTGCTGTCCGAGAATTGTTTTGCATGTGAATTTCCTCTGTGGCTTACCAGTTAATGTTGCTGGATCTCTGTGAGCACAGCCTGAAACCGCCGAGGGACCTGTTTCTGTTTTTTTGCCTCCGTCTGTCACTTTGCAAGCTTGCTAACAAAGCCTTAGAGTTCGAGTAGTTCCGGTGTGGCCAAGTTTTTAGTAGCAAATCCTTCCAATCAGCTTCACTGGGAGCAAGTGGCATAGAGTGGCACTTTGTTTGGGCTGTGCTCCAGTCGCCCTGGTTTAAGTTATTTCAGCTGTGCAGGCTGAGCTGGTAGTAAGAGGGGTCATTACACACTACATTAATATAGTTATGTGCAGACATGCCTGAGAGAATATTCGTCACTGGCTAAAATTATTCCAAGTTATGTCACTGCATAATGATCAGTGTGTATATGAACGTACTATAAAAATATGATCAAGACCGTGCAAGACACAAACCACTAAAGCTGCATTACAAAGGGCAAAATGGGCAACAGGCCTGTGGCTGTAGGCCCTCAGGGTCCCCAAAGGCATCATGAGTCAGTGGATTTGTTGTGATTTAATTAATCGCACATTTGATTAGGAATATGCATCAATAAAGCATGAAAATGCACTTAAATGAAAAGGACCTCCAGGTGTTTTCCTATGTATGATCACTCGCTTTGTCAAAATATGCTTCCACTTATAGGTGTCATTTACACTTGGGACGTATACCCACCAGTTTTTGAACTGGTCAGTTTTATTCCCATTACATTTTAAAAGGATCGTTAAAGCATGTTATGAAAAATAGCTTTAACCAAG
>JAPQRN010000007.1:20067797-20078360 GCA_037367275.1 Coranthus polyacanthus
GAACATGTTTCAGTGTTCATGTGGGTGCCTGACTATACTATACTATACTATACTATACTATACTATACTATACTATAGAGGTGGCGTCAAATGAGAACTCAAAGAGGAACATGAAGAAGAGTTATGTGATTTTAAGTAGTAAAATTAATTGAGTGAAATCTTATTAGTCACAGCAAAATTTGATGCTTTTAGCATCTTAACAACAAGTGCCTCCATCATCTAACATGAATGTCCATTTCTCTCCATTTAACAACTAAAATAAAGAATAATACTTATGTCCTACAAAACTAACCAAAACAGACATCCCACGTGAGTTAAGGATAGAAATTATTACTGGTCTTCTCTTGCAGCTGTGAAAAATCATCCTCCAGACTTGAGCCAATCCGACAAAACAGTAACAACACTATTATTAGACTGCTGTGGAAATTAGGACGAGGATGTCACTCTCATGTTGAAATCAAAACAGCGTGTCTACTTTTTGCATTCATGGCTATTTGAGTATCTTATTTACAGACATTCTGCAGCATCTGTTTAGATATAAGTGTATTTGTTTTCATAGCACATCTCCTGCTCATCAGTTTTTCTAGTAACTTTGATCTTCGTGTTTCGTGTTTTTTTCACCTGTCATAGCATAAACACATGATGATTGGACTGTTCTTTTTGGCTCGGTAGCTTGTTGTTTAGGCTTTACATCATGTTTTGGCTAATCACAATTTTTGGCGGAGAAGATTAAAAGGGTTAAAGTTTCTGTCACCTTAATCTGACAGCCAGGCAGGGTTTATAGTGTGACACAATGAGTGACAATCAAATGTCATGTAAGTGCTTCTTTAGTCATTACACTCAGGTTGCTAGTGGCTGGTTGTTTTGAAGTTACTATAGGCAGGAGATTAGTTGTTGCAGGTTTTACTTACTGCATGTGAATAGGAGAGGCCATCTGCTCTCATTATGATTCAGAAGAAATGGATAAAACTGAGAAAACTATAGAGCATTGTCTTTAACACAAAATCCATTTGCAGTGACTTTATCACATATTTCTGCGTGATTCATGCAGTATGAGCAGCATGATATGGTCATACCATGCATGATGATCAGTTCCATGTTGGCTACATGCATGCAGCTGACAAGCAATGAGTGTTTAGTTGGTGTCTCATAGGAGAAATAGAAAAAGATCTCTACAGTATTTGGCAAACACTTTAATTTGCTTTGAAATATATTTAGTCATATGGGATTTGTTTGTGCGGCGTATGCTCTCAGAGTGTGACTGCGACTTGTCTCGCAAACAGCCAATGCAGAGTTTTTGCAAAAGGAATCTGGGGAAGATTATCCAAGGATACTTTTATGTTCTAATTCAAGAGGAGACACTGAAAAGGAACCTCTGCATTTTAAGAATATGTTTTTTCCCCTCCCTAATATAAAGCAACATTAGACTCAAAAGCCATGTGTTAACTTCCTGCACTTTGATTACCAATAGCTTTTCTCAGATGTTCATCTTAAAAGCATGAAAAATGGCCAATATGGCATTTTTTTTTCTTTGGCATAATCAAGACTGATATAACTTTAATGTTTATTTTCAAGCAGGTTTCTTTCAAACATAAGGACAGGAATCTGTACTGATTGAAACTGACTCCATGCTCCAGCTCACTTCACCCTGTAGAAAATGTCTCTGCATACTGTAAAGTGTTTGCCATCACTTTGGCACAGCCCACTCATTCTCTGATGGGAACACTGATCGCTCTGAATGCCAATCCCATTGGATGCATATTTGCTCACTCATTAAGGACATTAGCAAACTTTTGCCGTCTTTGACTTGGCTGGCTTTTCAGTGCGTATTGAAGCCATTGTATACATGGCTTACCATCCATAGCAGTGTGTACGGCCCATTCAGTAGTTTCCCCCCCAGCAAGTTGCTCATTAAAACATCCATTGCCACAGTTGAATTGTTATTGCTGCAGTAAATACATTTCCAAGCAAAAGCAGGCTATATAAAACATCAACGGAGAAAAAAGTGTAAAAATCTAAAATAAACAGGGTTTGTTTACAGTGGTGAGCTCTTGGAAAAATAGATTTTTAATCTTAACAAGCCCTTTCTGGTTAAATAAAGGTTAAATTAAAAAATAAATAAATAAGAGTGCCAGTTTTTCTACACTACACTAAATACGAAACATGAAAACATGAAATGGAGCTTTTGGATGTTATTGAGCCTGTCCTCCTGTTGAAAAAGTGTCCATAGGTCATTTGAGGAACCTGATTATTACCAGTGTTGGGCAGTAACTATATGAGATGGTATTATGTAATTAAATTACAAAATAAATGTAATTGTATAAATGTAACTTTGACATACTAAATTAATTTTAATCTGTGAGACAATTAACAATAATTGTCCATACAGAAGACATTACCAATTAAATTGATCCTATCAGTCTCTCTGTCTATTTATGTCTCTAATTGGCTGTTTATCTATCTGTCAATGAAGTAATCAGTCAAAAGAACAATACAACAAAAATCAATAGCCAGCCTGTTACGACACAAGTCATTGCTTTTTTATGAAATTAAGTGTGTGGATGGTGGGGGGTGGGACGGTTAACGTCGAACGACAGGGAGAAGAGGGAAAGAAGGGAGGATTAACAGAAGAGGCCAGATGGCAGAGGGAGGGAGTTCAGATGGAGTCCTGGGCAGCTAGAGTTGGGTAGGAGAACAGAGCAGATGGGAGGATGAGAGGCCTCATAAAACCATATTACCACTGGTATTATCATTGTCATGATCACAGGAACCATACCGGCTATGAAGCTTATTATGTCAAGCTTTAGATGCCGAAAGACCTCAGGCTGAGAAATGGTGGAGTGTTGAGGCCCAGGAGGGGGGGAAAGGCTTGATATGAGAATATTTACTCGTTTGATCTAGTTGATGGGGAGTGTTGAGACAGGGATCTCGTTGTTTGGCAATCAGTGGCTCGGGCAAACTCAGGTTGCTTCAAAACAGCCTCAGAGAGAGTCTTGCTCTGAGAAATCCATGGACTGCAATTAATGTGCCTTCGTGACAAAGCAGGGGTGTTGTGTGAGAGCGAGATGTGAGCAGCAGATGTGTGAAGTTTTACACTGGTAGTTTTCAGCACGAACATGCTCTGTGTAATCTAAAGCCTACTGTATGTCACGGGTTATTTTTAAACTATATATCTGGTGAAACCATCTCTTAAAAGTTACACTACACAATATTTTTAAATTAACAGTGGAGCGAGTCACAGCATATACAGTGCATGAGAGAGGTTGCTCATTATGATGAACCCGCTGAGATTTATCAACCAGTGTAGTTCCATCACTACCATGTAGCTTATCCTATGCATTTTTCAGCTCACAGTTTTCATTGTTTACTTTGTGCCACAGTAAGCTGCTATGTCAGTAAAAAGTTATAATAAATTCACTGTGCAGCAGCAAGTGGTATATTTAGCTACTAGTTTGTGAACAAAGTGTAATCTTTAGCTAAAGAGCTAAAATGAGAGAGCAATTATATTCATTCACCAGATGGTCGGAAACATTTTTAATTAAATTTTTAGCCTTCTAGTCTGTGACATATTTTCACCAAAAAATGGTGAGTGTGTCTGTGTTAGCAATTTCCTTTGATGTTCGGCAGACAATGAATTACATCAACACTATTTGGATCTGTGTTTCTGTTGTCCCAAAAAAATCTAAGATCAATATTCCTTCCATTATGGGCAGGCTAGATTTTCTAAAGCCAGAAAATAGAGTCAAGAGAAGGTGAAAAAGTCTAGTTTTCAATTTAAATTGCAACATGTTTTGAAATTGAAAGAGTGCTGTTTAGATACTAAATAAACACCACTATGTTCAGTTGTTAACTCTACACAGGCCTGGTATTGCTTCATACAGAGGTTTATTAAAGCTTTTTTTTCTTGTCGAAAGCTGCCTGTTGTGTCTGTAAATAGCACTCATGAGAGCAATGAGAGTAAAACAAAACCGTAAAACTTCTGTGGTCTGCAATACTGAAAGACTGACAGTGCCATTTACAAAGCCATGCCTCTAGCTATACTGACTAGAGAATGTCATTTTTTGTTTAAAAATACATCTTATACTGCTTGTATGTTTACCGAGTGTAAATACTGAGTTTTGAAAACCATGGACAAAGGGCACTTGATGCACACGACAGAGTGGCTAATACATCAAATAATTCCAGTTTCAAATGTGTCACAAATGAATTCTAAGGCCGTGCAGCATGACATACTGTACAGCAGACCCTGAAATTATAAGCCTATAAAAAGAATTCATATTTCATTCCTTTCTAATCACTTAATTTATCTAACCCAGTGCAGCCTCTGCATTAATCACGATAAAACTGATTTCTGATGTGCATTTAAATGTGCACTCGATGACCATTGTATATCAAAGAGAACGAAGGAAAACAAAACTATTCTTTGTGATTTGATAGAGGTCAGTGTTCACTTCTCCACCAACTGCACCGCTATTCATTCGCACTTGGGTTTGCAATTAAATGTGGTCTGAGAAAGGGAAGCTCAGGACGTTTCTTGCTGAAGATGAATACTAAAATTATCCTACACCACCTGATCTGCATAAATAAAACTTGAGCAGCAGCTCGTCACCCACCTCTATCCAAGCAAGTTTGCTTTGTGTCCACAAATTACCCAAGGCAGAAAATGGATGATCTTGTGTGTGTTAAATTTTGACTGGAAGAACGTAAGATAAAAATTGATGTAGGCAATAACAATAAATAGTGAAAAAGACAACTTTGTCATTAATAGGAAGTAAATCAACTTAACATCAGTGGACACATTGTTGGACGAGTGGTTGATGTGAAGTACAATGCATAAGCACCACAGTGACAGCAGTGTACCATCAAAGATGTTGGCAGCTTAAAAGAAATTAGGATATTGCATGTCTGCAGGCTCTCTGTCTGTTTGAAATGACAATAATTTCCAACACTCAAGGTAAGCTCAAAGTGAAAAGCAGCAGAGGAAAGTGAAGAGGTGGCATCTTCAGTGTTACTGTATGACAGCGTTGCTCTTGTGTATTCAAGATGAATAAATATGCGTGTTTCTTTGGAAAGCCCTGCTCTCTCAGTTTCACAGGATTGTCATGGTATAATAGCTCAATATTTCCCTTTTGGGTTGCATAAAACATGCATGTGTTGTACATGCAAAACACTCATGTATGCCCAAGATATGTATATGTGAGTGAATGTGCATAGATCTACAGTCTAACTGCGTATTAAGATATTTGTTGTGTAATTGCACTGGTCCACACTGAGCAGCGTTAGACTGGATAGAGACATCCTCTGATGAATAATACAACAAGTTCATAAAAGGGACTTCCATGAGCTTAGGTACCTAGCACAAACAGAGCAGAAAAAAAGGACATGTTTGAGTATAAAGTGTCATGAATAATTGAGGAGCTTTTTGAAAAATTCAGCATTATCTCACCGGTTTGAAGGTCACATCGCTGCTATGATGTTTGTGTCCTGCCGAGGGGGAAAATGAGTTATGGTATACATTGCTCAACTAAGTTACCACTAAGGACAGAATGTTTTCCAGGCAGCAACTGGACTAGTGCCGAGGACAGGTCAAAACAAACTGAACTTCAACAATAGACAGAGACTTCTAGATATTTTAAGCCTGAAGCCATGCAGTCTCAGATATGAACTTCACAGGCAAGACAATGTTAAACAAAAAAATCTTCAAAATTTCGTAGTTTTTCAGGGCTTTTATTGAGCTTGTTATTTTTAAAAGCCACCGTGCTGCTGTATCCCAAACAAGACAAAGGCTTGACCCTGGATAAAAGCTGTTCTCAGTTTTCTTGAACTCTGATCTTACATCTGATACCTTACTTTAAAGACTTAACCAGGTCACTGGTGCCCCATTTAAGGGTTGGGCTCAGGGTTACATATAAGTTATATTTCAGCAGATGTAATTTAAATTGTAGCCTCATGTTAAACACAGAAACTAGAAGATGTCCCATTATAAACGAAGTCTAGCTTTTAGCCTTACACTTCTTGTGTTATAAGGTTAACCCTATAAGAAAGTTCCATGAAAAGGGTGGACTTTAAAAGGTTTAACTTCCAAACACAGAAAGACAAGGGGCACAGAGGGGCAAGGGAGCACAGAGTATGCCTTAATGGCTGCCCTGTAATTGCTTGTTTATGTTAGATAATACAATACAATTTTTTCACAAAGTTAACAAAATGATGGTTGACGTAAAAGCAGTTTCTAATCAATAAGGGTTGGGTAATTAAGCTTTTGCAATCATGCATTTGTGCTTTTCATCATTTCAGCATGAATTACAAGATGTCTTCTGGCAAATATCTTACAAGATAATTACCACGTTTTGAATTTGATTGATAAAAAGCAATTAGTAAGGGAATTTAGATCTGTTTAATTATTGATCTCTCTCCTCTGGAGTCTGGATTTGTGCCACAAATTAAAAGTTAATTTTGTTCACCAAAGATTGTCACGCAGACGTGAGTCTCTTAAAAATTCATTTGATTTGGTCAGGCTACCTGCTACTCCCTGGGCCTCTTTTTAATTGAATCATCAGTGTCATATTCAGCTTGCATTCCACTGAGGCAGGCTGTTAAGATCACTAACAGTGAAGTTGGACTAAGATTGCTTTAAGCAGCAGATGAACACAGGTCAAAGATGCAATTACCATGAATAAGCAGCCTGACACACGCTCTGGTTTGCTGGGATTTTCATCTTTCTGCAGTGTTAACATTTGTTATAGAGGAAGACGTGTGATATTTTACAGGCAGAGATGCAGGGGATGGCAAACAACTCGCAAACTGTCATTTATATATATATATATATATATATATATATATATACACACTCTCTTTTGTTATCCTCTGAGCACAGAGCCGAGGATTGAAAATAAATTGTACTTGCACTCTATGCATTATTTCTTTAAAGCATAGTGCAAAATATAAAGCTTTTTAAAGGCCTTTCTTGCTCCACTAACTTTGATTGCTTTTCTTTGGCCAGCTGTTATGGCCACTCAGTATCAGTTTTAATGATGTGGAGACAAAGCTTGGACGGCACTAGAGGTTGACCACACTGCGGAGTCACTCAACCGAAAATGTGGTACACCACTGAACGTCTGAATTGAATCCCAAATGGAATGCTTTCAAAGCCTTAAGCCCACAACAACACAATCCTCACCCTGCACAAGAGGGTACAAAACAGCAATTAATTTAGTGTGTTATGGTCCACAATGTAAACAGTGAGTTCCAAAACAAGTGTCTCTGGTGTTACAATAATGCTGCAATTGCTTTACACCACATTTGCTTCTTATGAACCAGCTATATGCAAGTTCTCTCTTAAATTAGGATTCAGGTAAGTCTTAAAGTCCAAACTAAATGATTTATTGAAACTAGTTTAACACTGAAGCTGTGGTGATGTTTGGGTGTACCACAGAGAGGTTCATCTGGCATAAAGTCCAAACTGTTTTTGCCAAATGTTTTTGCCTTTATCTCAAAATGATAAAGGAGTAAGGAGTAAGATTTAAACTGTAACTAATGCATATTTCAGCTGGTGCAAAAAAAGGCTTATTATTTCCAGGGCTCGGGGCTCTAGAAATAATGTTGAACTATGAAATCGCTTACTTGATGGAGAACAACACAACTTTTCAGATAACTGGGTCTATAAAAAATGTTGGAATTCTGTATACGTGATATCACAACTATACGGTGACGGTCAGTCCTCCAGAACCATCCTGACACCCCGACATGATTTGCCAGGGTGTCTGCATGATGGTATCCAGGGCGCTGATGGGAAAGGGGCATTGACAGCAGCTGCTCATTTGCATTTAAAGCATCAAACACTGGAACAGCCTGTTTGGAGCAGGACTGTTAACCAGTACATATGCAGACATGGTATAATGAACGATCTGGAGGCACTTAAGCTACACGTTCTGAAACATGTGAGTTACATTAACTTGTTGAAAAGGGGTACAATATGCCTCTTTTAAATTGTTAGTAGCAGAATAAACGCTGTCTTAAGGTAGAAAATATGTTCAAACTGGGCTACATTTGAACTTGCAAACCAGCACTAAAATGTGAAGATTTCACAGTTTCACACACAGAGACACCAAAAGTAGCCCACAACTCAATGTGCAAATATCAGTATTAATAATGTTTATGTTCAACATAATGTTAAACACTGTCTTCTGTTACATTGCTCTGAACCTGAAAATAAAAAATAGTGCAAATGATATTATATGTCTTTTTAGAACTGCTGCCTTTTCTTCATCTTTTATTGTTTGGCTATGTGTCAGTCACTAATGTGCCTAATATGACGAAGCTGAAGACTAATGTGGATACATAAATGTCAAGTTGTTTTTCTAGCCAATGCTGGCTAATAATAGAGCAACCTACTGTGGCTCCTTAATTATATATTATTGGTAACTTTACAAACAGGAATGCATCTAGATGTGTGCTGGCACAAAAATGCTGGCTATTTAGAGCATTTTACATTTGACTTCTTCCTTATTCCTCTTACTGTTGCAGAAAGCTCTTAAATATTCACTTTGTCACTATTCTCTCATTGCAATAATATCTGTGCGCATGAAGGGTTCAGGAAATTGGATAGGAGTACTTATGCATCTTAACTGCAAGAGGAAGCTCATTTATTTTACAGTCACTGTCATTGCTTCTTTCCCATTCCTGAGATAAAGAGTAACATATAACGGCACATATAGCAACTACAGACCCTAGAAACTCATGTCATACGTGTGGTACAGTGTGTGCACTTTGTTACAAGGTGTGACAAAACCTCAGTCAAACAGACAGGTGCAACTATAGCTTTCAGAAAAGAAGTGGTGATTGGTCGATGATACCAGCCCTGTAGGTCTATAGACATTGCTGCACCACCTCTCTTCCCCTTGGGGTATGGATTTGTGATGCTGGGAAGACAGATTACCACAGCAGATTCTGAAAAAGAGCAGTCATTTTATTCTGCCTAGGGGCGATGTCACCTTTCTGGTTTACTGCTAGCTTGCGGTGGCTAAACAACAAGGTTCATTTAGTGTGGGGCAAGGAGGTGAGTATCCTTTGGGGTTTGTGGTTAAGGTGCTATGAATGCATTCAGTCAGTCACCCAGGAACCAGCTGTGTTACAGTTGCCATCGGGCATTAGAGCTGAGGTTCTTCAACTTTTTTTTTTTTTAAACCAAGGAAGCAAAACGCATTAATTTAACTTCACCTTGGGACTAAGGGTTATTAAAAGCAGCTGATACTTTTCTCATGCGTGGATGAACAGTGACTGTGTCACATGAACTATTGTCTCAGTTAAAAAAAAAAAAAGTGCTGCAGCCCTTACAGTTTTAAAGACAAAGTGTAGTGTTTTCACCGCAAGTGAGTTAGTCATATCTCACAGGTAGGATGCACACAAACAGCTGTTTCCTGAAAAGGTTACAACATGAAGTCTATAAAACTAATGATCAGAAGTTGTTCTAATATATAACATTTCTGCATTAAAATACAAAAAAAATGACCAGGTCTATGTCATGTATTTTGTTGACTTGTGTACTTACATTATGACAGATATTTGCATCAGATAAATCCCTATTTATATTCAATGTAACAGCCCTTTTCATTTTGTCAGCTGTCAGCGTCCTCGTATCTCTTTTGCTAACATTAACATTTAACCAGATGTGTTGTTGTTAAAGTGAGAAAAAGCAACATTAGTACTTTCCCCATTGATGGAAACTGCAGACTGTAGGGCCGCCGTGAATGGCTCCTGCTCGACGCAACAACTCCAAATGTGTCTTGTCTCAAAAGCGATCATTTTGTTCACATAGGTCTTGTCAGATGGTTTCATAATTTCCTAGTCTGTAGTGAAAATGTTAGAGATCATCACCAGTGATGTTGTCTAATTGCTTGAAACCAAATGTTTTAACAAAACAGGAGTTTGTTCAGGAGCCACTTCTCCCATAGGATTATATTCAAACATAGCAGCTTCTGGTCTCCCTTCGAATACCTCTGTTTTCACGCTGTGTTTTCATCCCAAGATTGGAATCTCCTTAAGAAGAACATCTTTGGTTTAATGTTACCAGCAGCTATTTCATTAGAATGAAATGATAGGACATATATTACAGTCTATTATTTTGGATTGCATCATAATCTGCTCAGTGCTTCTGTGCGTTTCCTTAGTTGACATGAGAACAATGACACTGTCGCATACAGATGATTAACATAAGAATGCAGACAATGTGTCTTTTAATGTTACCACAATGGAACAGCTGTACAAGATAAGGGAACTCAGCTGCCTGCTACAATGAGCCTAGGTAATTCTCTGTGGAACTGGAAAATAAATGGAGGTGCAAGATAGAATCTACAGGCCAGTAATTAAGTCATAATTAAAATAAAAGACAAACGGTGCCTATAGTATAACTGTTGCATGTATGAAACATTGACGATCATTGATATATTCAGCGCAGTATTTAGAAGTTGTAAAACTTAAATGTCGACATTATAGGGGCTTTGTTGAAATCCTGATTGTGATGGGTCAATGGCAAAGGCATTCTACAGTCTGTTATTTCTATAAAAC
>JAPQRN010000007.1:20078460-20116473 GCA_037367275.1 Coranthus polyacanthus
CTGTAGAATCTAACGGACTATATTATTTAACGAAAGCAATAGAATCATGTTCAAATCAATCAATCAAAGCGTCGTCCTTCGGTTTATTTAACCAGCTCCCTGTAAATGATCCCTTACACATATAATATAAAAGTTTATTTATAAACCAATTTTCATACAAAGAATTAAATGCCAGTTGCTTTATTGTAAAGTGTAGAAAAGTGTAAGTGTAAAAAGAACAACATTTTCAACAATACAGACAAATTCAATGTGTAAATGCGAAGTTAAAACAAAACAATTTTAGAGAGCAGATTAAAAGAGATGAATCTTTGTAGAATTAAAAAAAAAGATTAAAGTAAAACTATATAAAAAGATGCAAAATAACAATGCAGTGATAATAAGGAATAAAGAAATATTAGAATTACTATGATAAATGATAATGAAAATATTGCCCACATAAAGCATCCAACAAGAGAATCTAAGAGTGTTTTCACACCTGAAAGTTTTCTCACCTCACCTTGGTTTATAGACAGCTGTGTGTCAGATGACGCCATGTTGTTAATTCACCTCATTTTGAACTCCTTCTGTTTGTTTTTCTTCTCTTGTTTTTCGTGTCAATAACAGTGCTATTGTCCTCCCTGTGATTGGTGATTGGAAGTTCAAACTATCCAAAAGTGTTTTCACACAGTACATAAACGGAACCACTTCTTTTGGTCTGGCTGTTCGATCTTGGTGAGGTTTCACACTTGCAAATTTTTTTCGAAATCAAACTGGAAAGTCCTGACCAAACAATGTAGGTGTGAAAGCCCCCTGTGACTATATCCAACCTTTCAGATAAATATGCATTATTAAAAGCAAACAGCGCCATTGCCTACAGTAATATTAAATATGTAACAATATACTTTCAGTAAAGATATGCACTTGATTATAGTGTGTCACTGTGTGTCTGCTGGTCAGAGAAGTTCTAATATATTCACTATAGAACTGTAGAAGTGAACTGTAGTGAATAGAATATATTCTACATTGTTTCCTATTGTTGCAAATAGTGTGACTGTGTAAACATCAAGAGTATTGCCTCACTGTCACATCCAGTCTCTTCAGAATGAAATGAAGTGAATATGAGAGACACTGACAGGGTCAACAAGACTGTCTTTGTGTAGGATAGGAAATGACACGTAACACTTTTGTGCTCTTTAAAGATGCATTAAGTAATGCATGACTTCTATCGACCCCTGTCAGCAAAAGGCTGGAACTGCAGCAACTCTGATGGTCTCTGGTGTAGAATGCACCACTCCTGAGCTGAAAATGTCAGTCTGTGGGTGAAGCTTTTTTTCCTCCTTTTTATATTTTACTCTTTTTTTCTTAACAGAGGAGTGCACAGGATGGAAAGTTCTGAAATCAAACAAATCAAACTCCTCAGTGGGATGCGTGGTAGTCGAATCAGAGCTATTGACAAACAGGCCTGTTGACTCCTACTTTTGTGCCATGGGGCAGTTAAATCACACCGATTCCTCACATGAAGCAGTGATATTGTATTCACCTGGATATGTTGTTCATGTTGAGTCAATGGGTCATATGATTTGTGACTGCATCTGTTGTCATAGGATACATAGAGACAAAAGAACAACATTTGCACAGAGAAACAATTACATATTTTTTTGTTAGTACATATTTTATTTGGTTACTCTCTTTTAACAGGAATCTCTTATGGTCTTAAGAATTGAATCACTTTATCTCTTCATGAATTTAAAAAGTAAATAATCATCACACAAAACATTGCAGGAAATTATGCATAAACATTAGCAAAGAGCAAAAATATGTCACATAAAGCAGGAAACATTACATCTTTTGTTGGCAGATGTTCACACTGTCTAAAAGCCAAATATGTTTAAACAAGAATAGCCACAAAGTTAGAACCTCAGCCTTTCTATAGCTCCCTGGCTAACGTCTTTGTGTTCTCTACAAGCACATGGCTGTTGTTGCACCATGACTTTCTGAACAAGCTACCAAATAATAAGCCACTGGGGAACACAACATTTTGTGGGCTAGACGGCCAATTAGCAACTGAGCTGTAGCATATTAAACAGTTTAAAAACTTAAATGAAAAAATGAAGATGAGTCATGTTAGATGCTAAATGGTGTGATCCTTAATTATCACGAGTGCTAATGAACAAGTCTGTTGCTGTTATTTCAGTTTTGCTTCTGTCTGTTTAGCTGTGGACCAAATATTTAGCCTATATGCAGAGTATCGGCCCATATACTCAATCGACTGAAGACAAAAGTTGTATTTTTGAGCAAAATAAAATGCTATTCCATGTCCATGCCTTTCTACATCCCACGGTTACATATCAACATAGACATGTCAGCACAGTTTGCTTGAAAAAAGTCAAAAATGATGTTAGTGCACCGTGAAGGGGACATCCAGCATTTACATTTTTGCAAGATGTTCAAGTACATCAAGTTAAAAGTGAAGCGTGGCAGTGAAATCCACATTTATAATCATTATTCGCTGGACACATAAAGGATGGTTAATTAAAAAGTTAAGTATCACAAATAGAGGACAGTCAGAGTGGTCAAAGAGCACTGAATGAGCAATTTGTCTCTCTTGACTTTTTAAGCCAGGTCAGCACATGCATTGATTGAACATGAGCTTTTCATCCATATCATAATGTGAAAAGAGGATAAAAATGGAAAGATGATAGAGTATAATTACGGGGCAGAAATGCAGGCAGCTTTTACAGTATTTTACCTGTATTATATGTTGTCAAAACGTCGAAGTGTTGGAAAATGCGGCATAATCGGTACTGATATTCGCAGAAAAAATGTTTTGGGCTTGGAATCTACTCAAAGTGGACTTGTATTGGCTTGAGAACATAACTTTCCTTCTAATACATGTCTAAAGAAAAAGGAAATTAATGCCTAATAAGTAGAGTAAGTAGGCAATTTGCAGCACTTACATTTCAAGGGTTTGTCATGTAATGGGGGATTACATCCTCTCCTCATCACACCTTTTGCTTTAGTCCACTACCTGTACTTCAATCTGGTTGAAGTTTAAGCCTTACCAGTCTTGAGCTTTCAGCCAGAGAGAAAAAAAAAGTAAAATAAAATAAATCAAGGACTTCTTCGGGACTCAGCGGCACTATTCTTCTGCTTATTGCAGTTTTTGAAAATGTGGAAGAGGGGGTTTTATTAAAATGTGAAGGTACCCTCACAGGTCTTGATTCACAAATACAACCAAAGATCTCAAAATGCTGTAGGACCTTGGTTTAAGGGCTGAATTCAAAACATCGATTTAACTGCTAGGTTCTCACTTGAAAAGACCACATTTGCCCGACTGCCGTGGGAGAACAGCAGACTGAGCAGTTAGAGCTGTTAATATATTGAAGCACAGATTGCAAGCATGTTGGTACCCTCTTTGTGAAATTGGCTTTTAATTTGTAATGAGCAATAGCATATTAAAGCACTAATAGTCTCTAATGGAAGTTAATTTTGTTCCCCTCGGGACACGATATTAAGCATCAAATATTATGGTGGAACCGGATTCAAAGGATAATATCACAGATTCTTGAAAGTTTCTAATTGTTTGATATAATCTGCCACGACAGTTGAGCGATGCCTTTGACTTAAAGGATTATGGGTAGCTGTAACTTCACTTTGAGACACCCACAGAGGACAGCTTAACACAATTTGCTGCAGGATCTGAGAGGCTTCTAAGGTCAAACGTAGTCTGTGAGGCTATAGGCTAATTGAATGCAGTCAAATTACAATAGAAGTGTAATTGCAGGATTAGACTACAGTAGATCCACCATGAATAAAATATAGCCAGAGGGAAATGCTAAATGCTACATTTTCTGTGGCTCATTCTGCCTGTACATCACAATAAACACAGATGATGCTGCAGCCTCCTGCCTTCATGCATCCATGGTGCTTCTACGGTAATTTGACTTAATTTGACAGCATTTGTGTTTCTCTCAATAAGGAGAAGAAGTCAAAACTGAAAGGCATATTTTAAATGAACAAAGTTGTGTTTCATGCTGTTGTGTTTCTACTTCTGGAAAATATTACGTATTCAATTAAATATGACTTCACTTGAACAAAGTGTGCTAACATAAATACTTGGTACTCAGGACTAAAAAACATCAACAAAAAAAGGCTCTGATTCAGTACAATGTTAATTATGACTATGAGTTACTTGTGTATTTTACTGTTATAACAATAAACCAAACAAAATTTTTTGGGCTACATGAAGAAGGTTGCTCATAAAGATAGGAATATGAGGAAAAAGTTTCCAATGAATCTTTCTTAAACAGTCGGTATTACGTTGTGCCCGCACTATTCATTAATATGTAGCATTAGCTGAATGGACTCATCCTTCATGTTAAAGGTTCATATTATTTCCTGACTGGCTAATAAGTTAGCTTGACATTTATTCGGCGCATTAATCAACTGCAGTGAATGTTCCATTCAGTTTAACCTTGGCTCGGAGGAGAACTGTAGAAACTCTTTGTGTGGTTCACTTACATTTCAAGCAAGTGATGGGCTCTCGCTTCTTTGTCATAGGCAGTGAAAGAATAAATATGTCCGGGAACACTGGGTGCATTTATCCTTACTGGTTAAATTACCCTTATGCCTGTCTCACTTTCTATATCTATTTAAAATCTGGATTAGGAGTTGCATTAGGTAGATTATGGAGTTGTCAACATAATAAATAAACCAGAAAAGAAACACATTTCTTTGCTCAGAATAGGTTTGGTTTTATTTTTAGAAAATACGCTCATTCATTTGTTCATTGATTCAGTTGAGCGATAGATACCACTCTTTTACTGGCAGGAGTCAATTACCTTATTTTAGCATTAAAGCTAACCTCGGTGCCTCTAAAGCTTACTACTACGAATGCTTCATTATATTTTTATCTCTACATGTACTGAAACATAAAAGTGACAAGTTATTTTTTAGGGGGACTTGTATGTACTATGTCTCTGAGCTCAATATTAAGTTACACTTGTTAAACTCATGCCTTATGCTCCGTAGTATTTTTCATAATGTTGAGCTATTTATTTGAATAAATTGCAGAAATTTGAAAAAAATAAATATGTGACTGCCTTAAACTAAATTTAAAAAAAGAAAGATAAAACCTTTGAAAGAAAGTTTTTTGAAAGGTGTGAAATGACAGTATTGTATTTCTCAGGGGATACAGTTGGACACCGACAGCTGACAGCTGATTTTTAAAAGCAGCTAATTAAAATTTCAGATAGCTGATGTCTAACAAAATATTACTAATTAATTTTAATAACCTGAGTTTATGGTGAGATCTGAATGTTTTTTTTTTTTAAATATCTGCACCATCTGGCCCTAAAATTTGTCTTGGATATTCGTGAAACTGCTGAAAGCTCAAAGCAAATTTCCAATCTCATTCACACACAAGACCTTTACAGTATGTTTCTTCTGCCGTCTGGAGCTATAAGAAATCAAAGAGGGAGAGATACCTGTCATCATTTAACCTTTCATGTAGAGATTTGCTTGACTGACTGCAAATGGTGTGTGAAACTCAAGCTGTGTCTGCTATGAACTGCTTTAAATTCCCATGAGAGGGAACTATTTTTTATTTATGGCTCAGATCCTCTAATTCATTGAATGATATACTTTATTTGAATTTCAATGTGTTATCACCACGGATGATAGTGTCACACTATGACACACAGTTCTTGAAATTCAAATATCATCAAACAAGAATATTAGTATTTGGAAAAAAATACTTTGGTGAGGCCAAATTTCAGAAAACCTTTGACGGAAAGTTTTCTGAAAGGTAAGAAAGCACAGTATTGTTGTGTTTGTTGGAGGATTGGACACTGACAGCTCATTTTTGCAGCCAATAAAAGTTCAAAAAATATTAAATTAATTACTTTTGAAAACCTGTGATTCATATTGTTTCAAGAGCTGGATGTTTAAAAATACTTGGCGCCATCTGGCCCCCAAAATCTGTCTTGGATATACCTGAAACTGTTCAAAGCTCAAAGCAAATTTTCAATCCAATTCACACAGAAGACCTGTATGCTTCTTCTGCTGTCTGGAGCTATAAGGGATCAAAGAGGGAAATGTAACTGTCATCATTTAACCTTTCATCTTGAGATGAAGGATGAGGATGAGAGGGGTTGTCCGTTAGAGCTTTACACATCCTTCTCATCCTCTTCTCTTCTCTGTCTCTGTCCATTTCCTTCCTCACTACAGAGCTGATCTTCCTCATCAGCTTGCCCAGTTCATTAGTAACACAAGTCGTCATGCCACCTCCCCAGCATGCAATCGGTCATCCGGTTTGTAAACTGATCGGCTGATCAATCTCAGATATAACTGATTCTGTGCTGGTCCAACATGAATGTTTCACATCATGTGCACAGCAACCCAGACTGTAACATCAAAGCCACAGACAAACGCTAACATGGTGGTGTGGAAGTTCATAAAGACACAACATTAGACATTGAGTAATCACTCATCTGTTGCTGCTACAGTGTTTACAAAGCAGTTAGACTAGCAGGTTATTCCGAAATCACTTCCAAATTCACTAGCCCAACCAAACCCCCTATAATAAATGAAAGTTTCCACTTTTGTTCCTGCTCCATAATTTAATGTGTTCGTCCTTGAGGTTTCATATAAATTGGTGCAGTAGTTTTGGTGTAATACTGCTGACAGACAGACAGACATGAATAATCACAGTGCTCCCATGGTGGAGGTAATAATGAGGGTTACATTGCAATTAATTTTCAGTTGGATTTTATTTATCTGACAAAGCTCTGCCTGGAACAGTTGATTTTGAGATTTATGCACAAGAGAAGGTCCTGGTGTTACCTAGTGTTGTTTTGGAGTGTTTTACTATGAACTTTCCAGTAGGCTAAAGAAAAGTTGCAAAAATATTTGTCTGTGCTGAAAACTGGAATTGGCCCAGAATTGTAAGGTCAAACTTATGAAAAATCACAAATTGGATTCAAGGCATCAATACAGCACACCACAAGGAAGAAGATAACATTGACCAGGTAAAACATCTGTAGCAACAATCTAACTAATTCAGTTTGTTGTTGAGTTGAACCCCTGGGCACTTATTAGGGAGGGCTGGAACCGAATATTCGACTATGCGAACACTTGTTCACTTGTTCAATTACGTTTCCCTGCTGTTCTGTGGCAGCCTGACAAAGTATAATTTGTTCTACTGCAGTTTCATAATGAATCCAATATACTTACATTTCTCATAGCATAAAAAATATCGGTAACATAGTGTTTTTGCGTCATTGCTTTGGCAAAAAATCTGTGTAAAATCAGTAATTTTATTTTATCAAAGACAGCAAACCCCCGCATGTTAGCATGGATTAAAAAACCACCTCCCCAGTACTGACAGAGTCACAATAAACAGACTTAAATACACTTGCAAGCCTAGCAACATTAATTGTCCCAACAACCCATAATGCAAACATCACAGTAAATTGCCTCAGTTACACTGGTACACAACTGGGCACTCATCGCTGTTATTCATATGTGAAGAAATGGAGTTGGGTATATTTTTCACTTTATTTGTCAAAATGCTTGTCAACTAAAATAAGGAGCAGAGTGGGAGGAGGGAGGGAACGGGAGGAAGAGGAGGAAGAGGAGAGGAAAATATGCAAGTAAGAAAGTAATTTCTACTTGCTGCAAAAATCTTGAAATGAACATATGCTGCTATAATGAGCTAGAAAAGCCAACCTACAAATAGCACAGCCAAATGCGCAATCAGTTGTGGGGCAATGTAAGGATCAGAACGTTCCAGACACCATTAAACATCAATATGTATTCTCTGTCTACCTACACTCACCCATAAATTCCCAGTGTCCCTAATAAAAGGAGCTGAAGCATTAAATGTCTTTATTATTTAAAGATGGTAGCTGTTGACCTTTAAGAGAAAAAAAATATTCCATCCTCAATTACACAAATATGAAAATCTCCAAGATGTCTGGCATCCATCTAAGGAGGTGGACACCATTTGCCACCCTCCAAAGGCACACACAAGATGCCTACCGGACGGATAGGACAAATTACTGTACAAGAAAAGACTCATCCGGCTGAACCTGCCACTTGGCTAAGCATCTGAGTTCATGTCACCTTAAGAAAAAAACTGTTATTTCCTCTTTCACATCGTGAGACTCACTGTGAGATGAAGTGGCTCAGATGTTGATGATATCAGCCGTAGGTGCATTCAAGCGCCACCATGTACTAAATCAGGCATAAAATTAATTTCCAGACAGCGTTTCAACAGGAGCCTGTGTAATAAAGCCAATACTCATTGTAGTCAAGATCTGTCATCTGCAGTGGGGATCTGTCACTTGATTTGTCTTTCACAATCGGCAGGTGTTATTGTACATCTCCATCAAACAGGTTCCCCCCTTGATGCATGTGTCGTCTTAACACTGAAGTAGACTCTTGTGTTTCTTATGTTTGTGTGGTGTGCTTCATGCTGTCTAGGTTGTTGCACGACTGAGAATTTGCATTCATATCCCCCTTCATTTGTTCCTCTGTCAAGTATTATACATGCTGACAAAAGAAACTTATGACTCAGTGTATCACTTGAAAGTAAAATGTGCTGGTGCTAGAGCTAACTCATTCAGCTCTTTTCCATTTAAGTGTTGTCTTATGAGGAAAGTGATGCACAAGTGTTGGCCTGGGTCATTGTTTTCATTATTTATAATTTGTAAAAATTCATTCAAATTTTTTTTTTCTCTCTCTCTTTCTTACGTCAGCCCTTCCCCCAACCCTTTTTCCAATCCCAACTGAGTTGTTCTTATACCTTAACCTAAACAAACCATAATCACGTGCTTCGAAAAATGACATTTATGGGGTGCCCTGTGCATCGAAATGTGACTCCCTGACTAAGCGTCAGTATGTGATGACTTGAGAGTGAGAATGTGAAGGAACCTGTCTTCTGACTCTCTGGTGTGAAAAGGCCCTGAATGACTTTCTTCCATCAAGTCATGAGCAACTACTATCTGATGGTGTTTCACACTGAGTTAGTACATAAAAGGAGTTGGTTGTCTTGCTGAGGAGTTGGAGGTGTGCAGCCTGTTGCCTGCAGCTTTGAATGTAACATCTCACTGTGGCTGCTCCTTTTGTTTCCATGAGTATCTGCAATATTCAGAAGGGATCCATGGTTGAGAACGTGATAAAAATCTTGTTTTCTTGATGCTTTTTTGAGACAATTCACTGTCAGCACAAACATATGTGGCAATTACATTGGCTGTGACTGCTTCACAATGAAAGCCTGTCTTTTGTTAGTGAAATGCTATACTGTGAACTATGAATAGTTGGATTTGCATTATTAGTAGTCTAATACAGCTCTGGTTTAGTGTAAGGAGAGTAAACAGGCTGATATCAGTAAGATAGAATCGTACAGTAATGCTGGATTAAATGCTCCATTGCTTCTTGTGAATCCATCATGCTTACAGCAAGTAGGCAATTTGAATTGTATGTTGGAATGTCAGACTGCCATAAAAAAATACTACATACACAGACCATCACAGAATGGGTTGAAATGCTTTAAAAATGATGACATTCAATAATATGAAAAGTAGTACATAATTTATAGAAAATCTTAAGGATTGCAACTTTAAGTATTCGGTAGCTGCATTTCTGCTTTAGAATAACTGTTTTTTTCTATGCTTAAAGAATTACAAAAAAAAAATTCTGGCAATAGTCAACCCTCAGTCTAAACATTTAATTAGATTTACCTTCAGCAAACTACTCTCTAGTAAAAAGTTAATGGACTCATGCTTCTTGGACTGACAATGAGGTATAAAACTGTCTGCAATAGACAGACACGTATGAACTCCGAAAGCGACTGCTACTCACAGCTCAGAAAATTTGTTTGCTGTAGTTGTAGAGAGTCCTTATAAATGATGAAAGAATGAAAGAGGCAGAGTGTGGTATGTCTTTTCTTGCACTGTGCAGGAAGAGGTCAAGATAAAGGCGAGAAGCAATGTATGTATTTTCATCTCATCTTTCTGTAATAATGATATGACAAGATTTTGTCACTTTGTGTTTTCACTATTTTATGTTATCTCTATTGGAAACAATGACACCGAGGTGAAGTCCCGTTCTTTTTTTCTTTTCCTTTTTTAAAAAATTGTTGTTTTGTCGGTATGTCATTTTAATCAGAGAAGAAACCGACACTTACATACATGTAATCACTGTCAAAGAAATGAACATCAACAGGACTGAACTGAGGCTTTAAAGAAGCTGCTTGGTTGCAGCATTTCACACAGTAGGAGCAGCATAATTAATGGGAAAAAACAAATTTAACGCAAAGTGGTTTGAGTTCAGTTTTATCAACCTAAACAAAGTGTTGACATATATATTATCCTAGTGTAATATTAAACTGTGATTTTTAATAGCGATCTAAAAAAACATTGGATCAAAGATTTAGTTTTTTGAACAGGATTTCTGTCCATTGTTATCACTTATCACTTCCTCTTCCCCACAATTTTTCTATGCTCCTTCCTTCTCTATTTAAACTCTCTGTCTCTCTGTCTACAGTAGTAACTCCTTTCCCATGTCTCAACGCTATATATTTCACATCTGTCAAGCCTCATTTAAACTGGGCCTGAACAGCATAGACAATTAGACAAGTCCTTATCGGTGCTCCTTCCTACCCTGCAGGGCTGCAGCAGCTCTTTTGAAGGTCCTAAGAGGAGTTTATTAATGGACACCTCATAACCCACAGCTTGACTACTACAAACAACAACCCTCTCTAATTTAGCATTCACCCTTTGTAAACCATTTTTACAATTTGGTGGATATACCATAGTGTACCATACAAATTCCCAAAAAGAGCTGGATTCAAAGTATGTGTGGCATCGTTATCCCTAGCTTTCCCAAAAAGTCCTTTGTGTAATACAATACAATACGAACCACTATTTGAAATCTGAAAAAAAAAAGATAAATATTGCGCCTATAACTCAGAAGTTTTTTGGAGCTGGCGTTGGAACACCTAAATGTAAATTAGTCCTGATAGATTTTTAAATTAGCTTTGTATCTGTACATTTTATATGAACAGCAGTACCTACTTCCTGCTTTTCACTCTATTCCCACAGACCATTAAACTCTGTGAGATTCTCTCTGAGACGCTGAGAGCAGCTGGCCACCTGTCACAAAAGCTGCCCTTAGTGGCAGGTGTGCAATTAGTACAACTAGTCACGTCACTGTTTACAGGACTGATGTAAGTAATAACCGTAGACTGCATATAAAGATGGACTTAGCGCCCCATTAATCTCCCCCTGGTGGCTGACTGTGGGATAGGTCAGAAATCTTGACCCATCAATGTTAGTCAATTGGAACTAAATATTCATCGAACACCGACAATCATTCAAAGGTCATTTCTGTCTTTTTAGGTAGATTGCATCAGGTTCATTTGAGTTCAAGTCATATTTATTCTGTTTAATTTGTTTTTAACAAGTTATTTAATGGTTTAAAAATGGATGATTGACAGCTGTAATGGCCAGTGGCTGAGGTTAGATGTGTAGGAGAAATATAAATTGTGTCACAGAAGCAACATGGCAGCTTCCGTGACTGTGGGATTTTGGCTTCACTTAGGCCATCTTTATATACAGTCTATGGTAATAACTTGATTGTACAGACATTTTACACTTACACGTCATCCAAGCGTACATAAAATATTATCTTAAACAAGATGTTGTTGCGTGTTGTTCATTCCATTTATGTTTTTTTTTTCTTCATCAACATTAATTTAGTCTTTATGGCTGTGGGAAACATTCCACAGCTTGAAACCTGTGGAGTGGTAAGAAAATTGATTTGTAAAGGTTTTGCCAGACAGGATGATGTCTGGCAAATATGTGTGCCAACACCAAGAAAAAACCTTATGGGAACTGAATGTTTTTGATGCCAGTTTGTGGTAATCTCATAATACAGTATATTCCACTTTCCATGAGGCCATTCAATTATTATGTTTACATGCATATTAATATTCCAATATTATTCCAAATATAGCATTCATTTGTTCATTAACTGCTTAATCCTTTGTAGGTACCACAGGGGCTAGGGACAATCCCAGCTGACATTAGGTAGCAGTGAGATACACTATGGGCAGATCCAGTTCATCACAGAGCTGACAGACGACCATTCACATTCACACTTAGGAGCAATTTTTATTTGACCAGCAAGGTCTTGTTGAGATTAAAAATGTCTTTGGACTATGCGAGGAAGCCAGCGAAAACCAGAGAAGAACATGCAAACTCCACCCAGCAAGGCCCTGGACCAGTCAGCTCTAGGTTTGAACCCAGGTCCTTCTTCAAGTGACAGTTCTAACCACTGCAGGACTGTGCTGGCCTCCAAATATGACAGTATGCTGAATTTTATATGGGTCATGTAAACAACAGATTCAGTTTGGATATTCAAAATTAAGCCTAATTCTGAATGAATCATTTTCCAATTAAGATGTAGGATATACCAATATTATTTGCGTTTTAGGAGAATTATTTGGCCATACATACAGCATTCAGAATCTGGGGTTTCAGAGCCATTTCCTTTTTTTATGCCTGTTTATAGTTAGTTCTGTGCATTGTTCACAAACCAACTAGTCACATTTCTTGCCAGAAGAAGAAACAAACCTTCTTTTGAACCTTGGATATCTACAGGTTTTTGGATATGTGCAAATACATTTTCAAGAAGGCGACTGAAAAAATTCAAGAGGGACACTGTGATCACATTGTCAAACACGTCTGCCACCAGTAGAACACTTCTACTTCTAATACTTACAGAGTATGCACAGGCACATGTAAATAGAAGTATTAGTAGAATATTCATTGTCATTAGCAATGTAAACGACTTAGTATGATTATTATCTTATTATTGTCTTTTTTGGTATAAGGGAAATACATGTAGACAATGAGGGACTGAGTTAGATAAGCTAGTGGAACAGAGACTAACCCTGATGTGGTGTCAGGACTTCAGCTCTCTGACGGAAGGGCTGGTACATTCTTACCATAATACTGCAGAAGAAATGTAATGCAGCTGCACTGTCTAGTTATTGTAATTTCACCCTAGTAATTTCTTTACATGCCTGAATTACTGCACATCTTGGGGAAGAGATCTGTTCACACCTGTTCTTGTAGCCTGTAGATTTTGTCTGTAATTACTCATAGCTTGCTGTCTTTATAGAGACATATGGTCTGAATGTATTCAGCATAAACAGTATTTATTCAAGTGAAGTAATTTCACACTCACAGCAGATGGAAGAATTTAAATTGCAGTTTCAATACACATGATATAACATTCATTCATGTCTACCATACCATGGTATATGTATGCAGAAATGTCATACTATATATAAATTTCCACAGCATATCTTTAATTGAGCACAGTGGCTTTTTTCTGACCCTTTAAATTAGTGCTGCATCACCATCATAATTCTAACACATTCAGACAGTTTGAGAAAACAATGTCTTATGTAATCATTTATTGATGACCTTGAACAGTGTAAATTCACATGAGACGTGTTGGTAACAATAGAATGAGATACAGCAAATGTGATTATGCTGTCTAATCATGCTGTAATTATAGGAAAGAGCAGCAATTGTTAATACTTTGCACATAATAACACTTTTACCTCCAACTCACCTCATCACAGCCCACTCCCCACTGATTAGCAACAGAAGGAAGGGAGGTTTTATTTTCTTTCTGTCTTTTTTTTTGCACACATTCAACTGTCAAGCGTTTAAGGAAGGTTTCTTTAATCTAACAATCCTCAGGGACCCAGCCAATGCTAGCATTTGACTTTTGAGTCCTTGTATCACGGTGATGCCCAATTTCCATCAGTGGTAATAATGCAGGTTGATTTGGAGAGTTTGATTTAATCTCAAGGAGCAAGAATATCAGTTAGGTCAAAAATAGCTGGGATAAATCAGCACTGTTTGTTCTTTCCTTCATTTCTGTCAAAGGAATTTCAATGACCATCAGTTGACTGTAGACATAATGTGATGATGTATGCTCAAGTGCAGCTCAAATCAAAGCACACACTGTTGTCTTTTCCAAGCACGTAGGCAGAAATGTATTGCATTCATCACAATTGTTCATTCGTCAAATGACATTGTGTCCTCAGCCTCTTCTCCACACAGACTCAACAAACCAAAGTGCACTTTAAAAGCCTTGTTTAAAGCGAGACACACTGGTTTCAATATACACCTGTGCAGTATGGGCACAGAAAACAGCTTATCGCAGCACTCTGAAGCCACACTACTATAAATGTTAAAAATAGCCAGTATCACCCAGTACGACAAAGCTGTAAGGTTGCCTCCAGCATGAACCCATAAGAGAATGGATAAGCTTTGCAGATCCACCTCTCTCTGTATATCATACAGTAGAAAACACTCAAATGTTAGGTTGCTCCCCAAGTCAATGCAAAACTGGAAAAGTAAGAGGTCATGCTGGGATCAGAAAAAGGCAGGGGAATGAATAACATTTAAATCTATTGTGAAATCAAGTTATCTTTATGGCAGTGGCTGGCCAGAACCCAAAGACTACATCTTGCCAGCTGAGTCAAGATATTAGGTCCTGAAAACATCCACTAGGAATCGATAAAGGCTGACCATATACTGCATGTACCAATCAATGAACTATAGGAGTGTTTAAATGGTAGTGTGACCTCCGACCTCAAAAACTCCATTACCTTCTTACAGAAGTTGCAAAGATTGTAGGACGTAGGATCTGTTTGATTCTAAAGCAGCACCTAATTTTGTTTTTTTTTTTCTTTTCTTTTCTTGTTCAAAACAGACAAAAAAGATATGTTCAGATCCTGTAAATAATAAATATATATAAACATAGAATGTGTATGCTTGTTTTATTGTTATTCTCTCCTGCATTAGACAGTGTATTTCTAGTCCTTAAAACTTAAAACCATTGTCCTTGACTTAACAGGTTATGTTTTCTTTTGTAAGACTGCTGCAGTGTTTTGGAAGCAAAAGCTAATTGAAATGGAGCAAAAGATGCACATTCCAGTTAACTGAGGGAGAGGTTCTTGTTGAGGTTCATGATGTCTGAATGATGGGATGAATGTCAGGTCATCTGTTGCAGGAAAACATGTCCAAAAGTCCAAGGCTACAGTATTACTCATATCCTCTCGCCAAGCAGGATTGCTGTATTCTTATTTCTGTAGCAAGTCTAGAAACCAACAGCAGTCATTCATCCTGCTTTGCTTTTCTATGTCATTTTAATGCAAAAGTGATATAGATTTTGTTGCTTGAAATTCAATCATTAAGTTTCCTTATAATAGTATCACCGATAAATGAATTCATGACCTTGACTGAAGTGTCGGGGAACACATGGGATATATCAGCCTTTTGCTTGCTGCGTGGCATATTAAACAGCTTGGTTACAACATTCCACATACATTACCGCAGTGGATCATTTTATTCAGGCTCAAATGGCTGCATGTCACATACTATCACACCCCGAATTATATTTCAGTTTAATCAAATTGCCAGCCTCCGTTGGCCAGTCACTGCCAAAGCGGAGCACAATGAACGAATGAATGAATCCACTTCTTGTGCTAATGCAGCATACACTTTGAATGCATGATCTAAATGTTTGTTTTTCTCTTTTCTCTCTCTAGGTAAGTGA
Source organism: Coranthus polyacanthus (assembly GCA_037367275.1). NCBI lineage: Eukaryota > Metazoa > Chordata > Actinopteri > Kurtiformes > Apogonidae > Coranthus > Coranthus polyacanthus. Next base: position 20,094,085 of record JAPQRN010000007.1, read on the forward strand.
AACAAATTGCTTAGGCTGATTGAAAGTGGACTGCCTTGGGGTATCACCTACAACCCAGTTCTGGTACAGTAACCTGCCTTCATTCTGATGGAGGCTTTGCTTTTTTTTCTTTCTTTCAATTAACACAAAAAGTGACTGGAAATCAAATGCCTGAATATTGCTTCCTCTTGATAATAATAGCTGGTTGGCTTTAGAAGTACTCAAGTGTTGTCAGGCGGATTCTGATGACTAATTGTGCAATGAAGTTTGCTCTTTTATATTTTTTGAAGTACTCTGTGCACTGGAGCTTGCACTGTTTGCAGGGGATGGCATATTTGCAGTTCTGCAGTATTATTATCTTGTTTTCATATGAAATCTGTCTGTATGAAAATACATGTGCATTTGTTAGAAGCTCATTCACAATGCATTGTTGCATTCATGTGTTACTATTACTATTATGTTGTAGCTCTAAAAATAAATATAAATTTTGCAAATAACAGAACTTGTTTCAAATATGTCAGCAACGACAGACTCTAAAGACAGTGCCAGGATATTTCAGACAAAGTTTATTCCAATAAAATGTCAGTATACATTATATAATAACAGAACTAGCAGGAATTGGAAATGATTGAAATGTTTTTTATACCCAAACTAACACACAGTCCCTCAAAACAAGACGTAGAAAGCAGCACTAAAGAGAAGATCAAACAGTTGCACATTTACTAAGCATGTATTGTAGATGTCTTTTTCGAATTATTCAAATATGAAAGATATTCGCTTTGGGCCAGACTTTTTTTTTTTACAGTATCTTTTTTGCAGGTTACCAAACTCTCAAATTCTAATTTTACACCATATTTAGAATCCCTGTGACTTAAAATGCATGACGGATGAGTTTATGTATAATATACATCTCAAATCCTGGTGACGAAATGAGAGACTCCATTCACTAATGGCTGAGATGCACTTAGCTTTGATATTTAGCAAAAAACGTTACCTCAGTAGGCTAAAAATAATTGATAGACACATTACTACTCTAACTACTCACCATGAAGCTGTACCTCTTCGTTATGAGTAGACTCTTCTAACTGCTTTGCTTTAATTGGCAACCATTTACACCATTCTGTCTCAGCTGTATCGACATAGTCATCTCTCAGCCAGTGTTGCAGCCACCGGCTTTCAGGTGGAGTCATTGTGCGTCTGTGTTTGACTCCTTCTGGCCGTGTGACACACTGCATAATTGAGTTCAAATTGAATGTGAGCTACCAATCAGTGCAATTAATTGAGGATTTGGCTGTGTTTTGTGAGGGCACGGGGTAGACAAATCTTCTCGGTCCTCAGACATTAATACCTGAGCGCCCATACGTCACACGATGACTCTCCTCAGATTGGTCACGCTTGTGGCCGACAGAGGGATGGCCTCCTGTAGGTCTGCTCATTATTTTCTATCAGAATGATTACAGTCGAGGCTTTTATCCTGTTCCCATTAGGGAGAACTGAAATCATACAACACTAACAACTTAAAAGAAACAGTACCACTTTATATTAAGGACCTTGTAAGCATTAGTTAAAAGGTCATAAGACCCTAATAAATCATTCTAAGATGCTTATTAATATTATTAAATCCCTATGAGGGATGACCAAATCTTTCAACATGAAAAACGTATATGCCTTATAAGATTAACATTATTAAAGATTTATAAGCTTAGTTTAATTGTTTAATTGAACAATGTCTCATTAAGGTTAATAAATCCTTTATTATCCACTAAATAACAGATGAACAATCAAGCAAGAGAGTATTTTTGTATTAGTCTGTCCAGCACTGACTGTGCTGCGACTCAGTTCAGTATATTTCTAGAATCCTTGGCTCCAGCACAATGTGACTTGGATGTTCTGATGACATTTCATGCACTCCTTTTCTTTCCTTGATGATTTTATTCAGAAGAGGCCCACATTTAATGCTCTTAATCGTTCCTCTTACTTTCTGTTACACACTCTTATGTGGCAGTTATACAATAATGTGCAGCATATGTGACTCATTTATGGTGATTTCCGTTCATTTTATTTATATTTCCCTTGAACAGACTATTTTTATCTGCTGGCTTTCATACTGATATACATATGCCATGGTATATTTTGTGTGTTTGAGTAGGCTGTCAGTTGCAGATTTCAAGCTGTGCTGAAGTGGTTTGAACACAGAGCAGTGCAAAGCAGTTTACTCATGTTACAGTATGATTTCTATGGAGCATAGCAAGTATTGTCCAGGAAATTATTTTGGCCCAAGAGGAGCAAAAGTGTGAAAAACATTTTTATGTCACGATCAACCACTTCACACACCTCTATAGTAAGACTTTTCATTATTGCAGACCCATTTTCTCTCTATCGCCTACCTACTTGAAGGGTGGCGGTAGTCTCGCAAAACCAGACCTATCCCCACATTTTCTTGGCACTGTCCCTGGAGATAGGTCTAGCACCCTCCACTATCATTCTGAAATAGGTGTATTCTGGGTTGATTGACTAGTTCTTTATATGTCTTGGGCAGCGCTGAATGCAGGACACAGCAACAGTCTCTTTGCAAAATAGCATCGGCAGAGTAGTCGTTTTGGTGGAACATGTGGACATGATTAAGCACGTCATGGAATTAAAACCCATATAAAACAAAACACCACATAAAGAGGCATCTGTCTTTGTCAAAACTTGCCGTTTTCAGCATGCAGGTCGGAGGTTTTTGTTCTTTCACATAGCGAGGGGGACTTTCAAAAGAGTAACACATAGATAGCGGAAGTGAGGAGAATGATAATCCTGCCACTGCATGACGGAAATAGTCATGTTTATTCTGGCAGAGTACATCCTGTGCACCAGAATAAGGTGCAGGTGATATACTGTTGAACCCACTTATGAACAAGTAAGAAAAGTCTGAACATTTTCAAATCCAGTTAAGCTGCACAAACAATGTTAGTATTAAGAAGTTGAAAGAAAGAAAACGTATTGATCTTTTAAAATGTTGAAATTGCTTTTTCCTTTATCAAGCCCGATGGGGAAGGATGCCATTACTGATTTTTAGACTAAAGCCTGTTTTTCTGTTGTTAGACTTTACTTATGGTCATTTTAATGTTCAGTTCTACTTTTATGTCTAATTTTGTATTGATTCCTTCCCATCATTTTTTGGAAATATCAAAATTGGTTCCATTATAGTAATGGCAGTGCTTTATAGATGAGAGTGGAAATGGTGAGAAACTGTTTGGAAAGACTAAATTTATCATACCTGCCCATTATTTCCCTGAGCATGTCAGTTCTTTGTTCACTGCTGTCATTCTTACATTTATTAATGACCGATTGTGATTGGGTACATCACATATTTTTAAAGTAGTGTTTGATGGAAGTGAAGGATGTCTGGGTGATCTCTCAGTCACATGGCTACTTTTTTATGGACCTGAAGACAAACTTTGATACCAGTCCAATCTCACACCAGCGGGATGTGTTTTCAAACTATTAGTACTTATACATATACAGTGGCATAAAGCACTGAAATATTCAAAGTATGCAAGAAATGTGAATCTTTTTGCTTTCTGAGCATACAGCCTGCTATTTTGAATGTACCATGAGTAGTGAATAGTAAGTGTTTTTTAGTAGCTAGGTGAAAAGAAAATATATGGAATGTGACTTTTGAGCATAGAAACATCATGGCCATTTTACAAATAGTACCATAATGTGTGCTTACATGGGAATATATGTCCAGATTCTTCATCAATCTTCTTCACATTCCTGTCTTTTGTCAGCCATTTTTTGCGCTTCTGTTTTCCTCTCTCGCTGCATGACCTCCTCCATCAAAGAGGCTGCATTGACTCTGCTTCTGGCTATATACTAAGAGCACTTTGTATTGGTTTATATCAGCATCAGAATATGATTGAACCATGAGTCAGACGCCTCAACTGCAGAGTACAAAGGAAGCTTTGTAACCCTTGCTCTATTGTTCTTAGCCAAGCGGTAAATATTGTATCTGGGGGTTTTGCGGTGAAATCCTAACATGCTGATTCAATATGAATTTAGATGAGGAGAAATTATAAGAAAAAACACGGCAAAATATAAGGGGCAGGTATTTGAGTACACACAGACAGTCTTGCCATTTTAATACAAGTATGCTCCACTGGCATCGCCATTATGCAAATGTTCAAGGCGTAATGGGAAGAAGCTAATTGAGTGAATTCTTGCCAAATTACCAGACGTGGTTAATTGTCCGCCTCTGTCAGTCAGCCTCAATCAGATGTGAACATGCATGCACAGGTACAAGTCTACTCAGAAATGCTTGCACAAATGCATGCAAAGGTACTACAAGAAGAAGGGTGACTGCACTACACCTATGACAAGCACTCCTTTTATTCCAGCGGTGCCACACTGGTGCTCACTGCTCTGAGACAGACACGATCTTAGAGTGGAATTGACTGCCAGATGACAAAAAAAAGATACAGATGATTTTTTTGCTTCAAGTGGAAATGCAGCGTGTCAAGCAAATGACTCATATTTCACTGAAATAACTTGCCCATTTACGCAGCAGCCTCTATGCTTGTTGCAAGAGCGCAGTGTTGATTAATCAGTAACAGTTCTCTCTCTGGTCTGATCATGATGTATGTGTGTGTGAGGGAGTGTGTGTGTGTCAGTTGTGTAGCTAGAGACTACACCTTGGATAATGTCACATTAGCATACTTCTCCTCGCGCTGTCACTCAGTGTAAAATAGAAGACATACCTGTAGAGTCAGCCCTATACTGACTCCACAAATATGCCACTAATGTAATCAGGAGTCAGCCATGTGTTTCACCACAGAGGCTGACATAACAGCCCCATGTAACTCACTGGGGCCTGAGCCAGGGAGTGGATACATTAGCTTTAATGGAATACAATAGGTATGGTTCAGCCAAGTAAAACACAATGCAGCAAAAGTTCACATATTCTGCTGAAATCACACAAAGTGAGAGCCATGAATTCAGCAGTATCAAAGTCTGACAGCTGGAAGACTGCTGCCATCAAGACTGAAACATGCAAGTCAAAGCTACACATTCCACACATTAAAATATTTTAGCCAGTTGACACAAAAAGCAAGGTGAGTTTGTTCGTGTAGCGCAGTTCATACACAAAGGCAATGCAGTGTGCTTTATATAATCTCAAGGAACATCAGAGAAAAAAAAAAACTAAGTGCTTAAAAAAAGTGTGAATATAAAAGAGAATATATAACTATGTAATGATTAATGATCAAGACTTATAATACAGTTAAGTAATAATTAATAAAGATAATTTTTGAGCACATAAGAAGACATCCCACAGAAGGACAGAGACAATGCGGGTTTAGACACCCCTTATATCACGTCAGTATTTCCACATGTGCATATTAATAGAAAATGATGACTCCAGCTTAATTCTGATTGTAAAATTTTATGATCTAACATTAGCATTCTGATTCACCTCTGCAAATTACAACTGTGGGCTTCTATTCACAGTGATAGATTACCGCCTGAAATACTAATCTTCAGAGTTGTTATCTATTACAGGGAATGAGCCTGGAAGGCATGTGATTCCACAAGTTATGAATGCAAAACCTGAGGCGATACAAAGCAGATTCAAAAATAAGTATTTTTCAGTGTTGGTCACTGCGATGTTTGACTTTCACTGTGCAGAGTTTGACACTTTGAGGGTTTATCTGTTGAAGGGAAAGTGGTTTTCTGTGCTCACCAACAATCTGAATTTAAGGGGCGGACCTACTAGCAGGAATTGTGTCATCACAAAAACTTTTTGACTGTTGTGAACTAATATGGACCTTTTACGATTGTGACCTGAAGCCATGCACAAAGATTGAAAGTGGACTTTAAGGGAAGCAGAAAACATAAAGTGCTCTGCAGATAAAACAATAGAAATTAACAATATTCACATGCTTAGAGAATCCACATTTCTTCAGTGAGGGTGAGGGATAAGACATAAATTGACTTTTTTTTAACAAGGTTATTGAACTTTTTTGTGGAAAAACCCAACTGAAATTTAATGCAGATTATTATTTTTTTATTACATATTATAACATGACTGAAGGGGGTCTTTAAATATGAACACAAATTCAAGCTACACTAGTCCTTTAAAATCCCCAATGCTCTCCATCTGTTCCCTGTTCTCATCCTAGAAGATAATGCAAATATATGAGTGATTTAATATCCTCATATTAGAGCCTTACTGAGATTTGCTGTGGCAAAAAACCTGCAAGATATCTATGTAAAAATCCAATGTTTCCAGCCTACACCTCAAAGTGAGACTGTTTTAAAAGAAGGAAACAGTGTCCTTTCCTTATTAGAAGAGTCAATGGGCGATGAATGCATTTTCACTGGTGAAATTTCCATGTTAGATACAGGCATTTTATCCCTCACAGATAGAGACAAGCTGACATTTAAATACTGTAGAAGTCCTTGTTTCTACAGTATTCACAGTATTTAGAGTATTTAACAGGAGCCAGCAAGTGTACCTTCCAAAGTAAACCTGGACTCATCTGGTGTTTTTCTGCCTTTCTCCTTTTTCTGGTATAAAGTATCACTGACATGCCAGGTGGGTAAACATGTGCTCCCAGAATGCATTTTACACACTTTAGACAGCTGGAAATCGATTACTGCAAATGTCAAGCTGCCAGCCACAATTTATAAAGTTGCATCAAAAGGTTTTTAAAAAACAGGTTAAAAATGGTTTTAATAAAGGCCTAAAAATATGGCACTCTCCTCGTCTGAAACTTGATGATTTTCTGTCAGCTAAATATCTTAAAAATAAGAAGTAGTGACACGTTACAATGAATTTCTATAAACAAATCATGTTATTTGTCTCCAAACGCTTCCCAGTTCTTTCTCGCTGTATAAGAATAGAGGTTTTTAATTAAATGAACCCTTTCACATGTACTGGTAAAAACATGGAGAGCTTTACAAACGCCAGTTTCTTGCATATGTATGCGCTACAATGATTTACCTGCTTATTGATGTGGAAATATTGTGTCTATAGTTTGTGTTTTGTCAGGAAATCAATTACTCTATGTTATAGTTATGTAATCTGCAGTGTGTTTGCAAAACCAATAATTTGTGTTAATTAAGTCATTGTTGGAATTGTGTTTTGGTCATAATATGCTGTTACAACTGGAAGTCAGGTTTGGCACTGAAACCACTGGCTCCAGCTCAGCGAAAACAAAGAATGCAAACAAACAATGCTGCATACATACAAAAACAACAACAACAACAAAAAGTACATCTTCATTCAGTGTCCTGGGTATTTGGCTGCTTTTCATTAATTATATCCTAATGCACTGTTAGAAAAGTAAATTGCTTTATTTGATCAAAGGTTTTGGACAGTGGACTTATGGATAATATTAGGACTGAGACTAACAATTATTTTCATTTCAGATGAACTGAATCTGCTTATTAGTTTCATGATGAAATGATTTTTCATCAATCAGAAAATAGAGAAGCACTGATTAAATGCCCCTTCTCTAAAGTTGATGTATTTCAAACTGCCTCTTTTATTCATCTACCAGTCCAAAAGATATTCAGTTTACTATCTGAAATAATAAAAAAAAAAAACATCTTATCAAATGTGAGAAGCTGCAGCTTTGAAAACATGGAAAAAACAAGAAATAAACAGTTCACTACTTGTCAAAAATATGTGCCATTTAAGTGTTTTTTTCAATCAGCCATTTGATTAATCAACTGATTTAGTAACTCTATTCCAGCTATCATTTTGATCTGTACAAAATAAACTTGGAAAAAACAGTTAAAAAAGAATGTGTGTAAACTGTTCAATATACTGTTGGTTGGATTGTTTTTTTCTATAGCCAAAAGCACTAAATGTAAAAGTTGTTATATATAGTTATATATTATTTTGTGATGGTTTTATTCATGTTGCACTATGACATATTACTCTGACATATTACTTAATATTGAACATTTAAATGCATGCTGTAAGGTTCAGTGGAGGTGTCAAGAACCTGTAGAAAAATTCACATTCGATAATATTTCAAAATTGTTTCTTTTTCATGTCTACTGAGGAATATACACTTGCAGGATAAACATCTTGACCTTGGCTTTTAGATTCATTAAACCATTAAACCATTAAAACCTAAATATACTGGATATCTGCCTTGAAACAACCCAAGAAAAGGAGACAAACATCTCAATTATCATTACCTTCAGACAAAGAATCTTTGTTCCCTTTCAGTTTGATAGACTGAAAACAGTGACTGATGGTGTCTAGTTCTTTTGTTATTGTCATCTGTTTTACTTGTCTGACATGTCCTGGATAAAGAACCACTGAATGTGAGATTTTTTGAGCACAGAGACTTGAAGTGCTTTGGCCATCTGTCCAGTGACAGAAAGGTTAAACAGTAAGAACACAGCTTGCTTTGCAACATGTAGGCGAGGGTCAGGTTGTTTCTGGCTGACCTGCTGCACCAGTTCATCAGGCTTCTAATGAGGCTTTGTGTCATGTCAGTGTGTTGGGATTGTGGCTTTGCTCCTCCTTTACTTTGGAGTTAGTTTGTAGGCTAAGGGCATCAGGATACTCAGAGAAAATGCTTGAGTCAGTTTCTAACAAAGTCTAAATCCCCCTGCTCTGCCACTTTTTTGGCTACTATGTCAAAACTCCAACTTCATGCATGCATTAAGCAAGTAAGCAGCCCTTCAAACTGTTGCATATGAGATTGGCACAAAAATGCAGGAAAAATGGAAAAAAATGGCCATTGCACAGGCACATTCTGCACGAAGTCTTAAAGACTTAAAATTATACCAAATTTGCGTTCTGTCTGATTTCTCTTTCATGCTACTGTTCAATTCTCCAACGTCCGGCACTATTGATGATATTCTTCTTATTAACAGAAGAGAAAAATAAAAAGTTTTGAGTTCATAGATGATGACAACAAGAGTATAGTGAGTTACAAAGCCACATGATAGCTGAAACTCACAGCAGCTTTAATAAATATGTTCAGTCATGTGTGGAAGAGTTTGAGGCTGAACTGGAGAACTGGAGATGGTGTCTTGCTCCACATGTCCTCCTTAAATTAGATTTCAATTCAACAATTTGCCAGTTGCTCCACTTTGACATCTTCCTCCAATCCTTGATCTTGTGATATCAGAAGACGACACAGATTAGAAGGGCGCTCAAAGAGCACAGACCTCTGCCAAGGCCAATAGTCTACTCTTCTTGTTCCACAATTTTATTAAACCACAAACAAAGCCACAATTTATGACCTATGTTTTCCTCTTTTTCATCAGTTGGTGCCACTGATTAGTTTAAACTACTGTTACCATGGTAACAAAGGGCTTATTCATTCATTAGTTGACAGTTATATATGTGCAATGTATGTATGATTTAGTGGCATCTGGCAGTGAAGTTGCAGTAAAACAGAAAAAAGAAGAAGAGGATGGAAGTAAGAGCTACTCTAGAAACATACAGAAACAGACTGCATAGTGGTATGTATTAACAGCTCATTCTAAAATGTAAACACAATGATGAAAACAATTATTAAATCCTGCTAAATCCCCCCAAATCTTGCATACTTGGTCTTTACAAAAAGGGAAAAATAATTCCAGCCTCAACCCTTCTTGTAATGATTTGCTTCAAAATTTAAGGGGTTCATCCTCGGCTGATGTCCAACACTTCTGCCAAGTTTCATGAAAATCGGTGCAGTAGTTTTTGCACAATCCAGGCGTGACCACATGACCTCCTTGGCAAATGTAACTATCTGCTTAGTTTCATGTGAGTATCTTATGCACAGATTCAGACTTGGTGTGGAAATACTTTTGCCTTTCTCCAGCTGGTGTAACATTGTCATTCACAGAAAAGCATTTATTTTATTTCTGTGTATTTATTTGATGAATAAAGATACAAAAGCCTCTTATTACTATCGCATCTTGACACTGTGTGATAACAGGTCTTTGAGTATGGACTGCTCTTCGAAGGGTATAGGCAGCTTAAACACTTTACCCTGATTGGCCGATTGGAAATCTGAATGTGCATTGATCAATAGTCATGGTCCTGTGATTGTAGAACTAGAGTTACAGTAGTGGTGTTATTCTTGGGAGCTGTTGTTGGCCAACCTTGAAATGATGGGGATTTGTTAGACACACATGGCCTATTATTGAGTCCATTCACCTGTTAGCTGCAAGAATGCTTTCTAATGACAAGTACAGCAGTCAGTTGTGAAAAACACTAATTTAAGGGATTAAATGGAACCTGCAGACTAAAGGATGTAGAAACCTTCGTCAAGCGATTCTCCAGATACCCTATTAACCAACAGAGGCGAGAGCTGTGTAACCTGACATGAGAGCCAGAGGATCAGCACCAGCTTGTTTTGTGACAGCAAAGGCAAGCGCTTTCATTTGTGAGGACTCCCGTGTTAAAAAGGCTGTTTTTGAATCATCTTTTCAATCACATTCTATTCAAACCGGTTTTCTGGTGCGCAACGGAGAGGGCAGAGTGCATGGGCATGTCAATTTAGAATAGAGAGAAGAAAAATAGATTTGCTTGAGATCTGTGTTTACATGAGAATAAAGGATAACCACCAGTCAGGCAGTTCACTTGGAATTGTGGGTTGAGGATTAGATCTATTAGACTGTCACCTTTCATTTCACCTTGATATGACACCAGGTAACGGATCAAACCGTTTGACCTTTAACTGAGTTGTTAGCATTAACGAAAACTAAAGCTGAAACTCAAACCAGCAGTGAAAATATATTTTCAGTAAGTGAAAAATAAATAAAGTAGAACTGACAAAATCAAAATAGCTAAAATCATGTTTTTTTGTTGCTATTTCCCCTAAAACACAAAGTTCAGCTGTGGGTTGAACAATGTTAATTGTTCATATTGTACAAGAATAAAATGTATACAATTGTAAATCATATTTGATGTCATGCATTCAATCTTATGCATCTTATATAAATCAAAGCTGTGCTCAAAAAACTCAAACTACTTGAGCATTTGTGAAACTAGAGCAAAACTGAAATCAAAAACCAATCTGAAAGACTAAATAAAAACTATAAAAATGTACTCTGACCTCTAAAATTATGCAAGTTACATTAATATGTAACTCAAAATTGCTATTTTTTCCTATGTGTAAAGTGAGTGTTGGTGTTGCATGAGACAACAAATCAAAAGTTGTGGTGCTAAGAATAACCTGCTGACCTGTGTATGAGGGTGTTGTTTACTTCTCAAGCTATACTAAATAGATTTACCTTCTAAAATAAGATCAGGCATAATTGCATTTGGTAACCAGATCAAATTATGTTTACTTTTCTCTGAAGTCAAGCTGGCAGTCGGCAAATAGCATCTGTCCTTATACACATCCCAAAGAACAACCAGATGCATGTGTGACCAAAAGGACGTTACAGAAAACAGTGATCAAATGAAAAACAAGCTTTTTTTTACGAGTAGAAGAAATTACTTTGTCTGGGCATTTTACACAAACATGATGTGATCTTATGTTGTCAGATATGGCTTAGATCTTCTCATGCTAGTGCTGTAGTTCCAATCAAAACAGTGTTTTTAAATGATCAGCTATTGGTTCTTCATAATTAGAGTTAAATATCAAACTTAAAAGCAAGAGAAGAATAGATGCAACATGACTGTGCCATGTGAACTGTGGTTTCAGTGAAGCCAGCAAACAGATTATACACCTTGTGTATCTAGCAAACATAGTGACTTTGAAAAGTCGGCATGTCTGCCAACATCAGCACTGACAAACAGAGTAAATACAGCAACTAAATGAAATTTGAGAATTCCTTCACCTTCTTCAAGATATCATAACACTTTTTCTGCATAAACTGCTATACATTTGTTGGTGGTCACCTGTGAACATTTCCATGTGAGACAATGAGAGACTATGAGTCTGAATTACTTAGTTTTACTGCAAATCCAGACAACCACAACAACTTTTCCTGACCCTAAGTTGTTTTTGCGCCTAAACCCAACCAACACAAACTCTAAACATATAACATATTTGGTCATTTAGTTGGGGGACCTTATTGTGTTTCATACAGTGTAATGTACCCTGAAGCTCAAAATGTTCTAACCACTGTTAGACTTTGGTTATAACTGGTTTGTGAGCTCGCTCACACTCCCAAGTCGTCACATACTCCACATATTTTGGTCATGACCTCTTGGCGTCTGTTTTCAATGCCCGGGGTACCCCTATAGCATCAATTTTCTATGTGCAGGGTGCTAGATAGAAGTCATTGTAAATCCACCAAACACACCAGAGTTTGTGGACTTACACACAGGAGACCAGAGTTTGTGTCCCATTTCATGCTGTGTTTATTTATGTGCTTTCTCTCTTTTTCTTATTTTAGCTGCTCCCCTGACACATTTTCCCTAACCCTGACTCTTTATCTAATGCTAATCAAGTTGTTTTTTTATGCTTAAAACTTACAAAACCGTAACCATGGCATTGTCTAGATGTTCTCCAGACTACCCCGCACATTTTAAAAGGATGCTGTAAGAGTGTCCTACATGTCCAGATGCGATGCTCTGGTCAAGCACCAGTATGTGATGAGTTGGGAGTGAGAATCTGTAGGATCAGCCTGTCTGTCAGTCCTTCTGTCTGTCTGTCGGTCTGTCTGTCCTCTGTCATCATTTTGCATCCAGGGCAAAACTAGAAAATCATTAAACATTTTTTTTTCAGCAAACTTGTGACTTTTGCAACCTGTGAACCAAAAGTGGGTGCTAGAATAAACAGCGTTTGAGTTTCTGGAGCATAACTGGAAAACCATTCAATTTAGTCATACGTCTGTGTTGTCCCTCATGCCTGTTGTCATATTTATTTGGCGAAGCAGAACAAGATGACAAACTACTCGTAAACTACTCGACTCCTCTGCTGTCAGCGAGTAAACAATATGAAAAACAAGCTAACATCAAGTACCACTTTTTGATTTTGTGGGGGCCGGGGGGATAGGCCATCCTCTGATGGCTCTTGTTGAGCTTCCTCAGGTGAAGCCATTTTAATTATATTATTTCCAGTCTCTTTTCTATCATATGAGTGGTGAGTATTTAATATGCACTTATAAAAGGAAAAATAATGACTTATCTTTAAATAAATATTATATATTATGTTTTAAATTTGCTGGACACCCATTAGGCAGTTTATGATTTCTTTTGACTGCCAATATTACATGTGTACTTTCTCAGCAGGCATTTGATTGATGGTGGCCGAGTTCAATATCCACCTGAGCAAGCTCTGGTTTGTATAAAAAGTTTGGGAACTTTTTAGAAACTTTTTAAAAACATACTGTAAAGCCACCCGTGTAGACGCTTCAAACACTTTGTGAGCTAATTACACTGATACACTTTCTGATCATCTATCCCACCTTCATGCAGGTAGCAGCTATGTTACCCACTCAGCTTTCACTTTCATGCTATATTTACACAGGATTTCAATGACAGTGTGAACTGTCACATCTGTTAAGTGTCAAAATATTTCCTGGGCTTTCATTGCACCTGTCTCACCATAATAAAAGCTGTCACATTCCAAGGCTATTATCAAGGGGAGCACAAAATACGATTTTTTTTCCCTGTGAGTAGGTGTCTTTGCTAGATGGGCAGAACCTGTTTCACCTTGCATTCAGTGGAGCAGTTTGATCACAAATTCCTTTCTAGCTTTTAATACAATTCACCATTGCAAACTGTGCTGCATGAGTTTGGATGCTTTTACCATGTTCTTTTAGCCAACTGCTATTTCTTATATGGAAATTGTGACTAGAAAACAAGTGACAGTTTGACTAATTTCTTTTACTAATTAATCCTTGATATCATTTTGATATTTCAATTAGTCTCTGCCCGTTTTGTAATATCGTAAGGCATTGTTCAATAAACCTTTTACAGTATGTCACATCCCCAGATTTTTATTCAGCTGGCCTTCATGTTCTGCATTCATGTCACCGTGTCGTCAACTGCTTTCAGTTGCCTATTCAACTCTTTCTCAGCAATGTATTATGCTGAATATTAAGCTAATGTCATGCATCGCCAGAGAAAAGTGTTTTGTATCTCACAGGACCCAATTCAAGGTAATGTGCCTCCAATTTTGGCCAGATACACTCGACAGCATTTGGTGCGTAGTGGCTTTAACGTTTATATGCAAGAGAAAATGTGAGATGCCAAAATGAGTTAGTGTGGTCCTTAGAGTGTGGACTGATGTTTATTTCGTTGGCTTTTCCACTCCTTGAAACAGTAACTGCCGCAGACCAGAGAAATGAATGAGTGCACTCTCCGAACAATTGGTTACACTAATGGATCAATTTAGCTCGGAGGAGAATGTGGAAAGCAAGCCACAGCTGATGCAGGTTTAGAGCAAAAGTGCTGACAATTTCTGACTTGATCACAGTATAACAAGAATAAGCTACAGTGGGTTTTAATGACTTGGGTACAAGCCATATGAGAGAGAGTGTGGGTGTCTATTATCGCTCTTCTGTACCAGTTATCCTCCCTTCCTTTGTTTTCAACCTTATATTTTACTTAAATATTTTCTCTTTATGATGATTTTTTTTTATTCAGGCTCTAAAAGACTTCTGTTATACATGAATTTCATAGACGCAGGCAATAGAAGCACAAAGGGAAACTACCCACTTTGGTAAAACTTAGAAATTAAGCCCTGTCTGCACTGAAAGACTACCCGTAGTTTGGGAATTTAGTCTCACAGTGGATTTGTACAGGATTAATAAAGTCTATGTATGACTCAAATTTACTGATTTAAGCTTGTTCTATCCCCAAATTAGTCTCCAAGATGAGCAGCTAGTCTGCCTGTTAATTTGCATCCAAAAACTCATTAATAATTTCCACTGCAGCTTTGGTAATCATCAACCTGAAGCAGGAAAAGAAAAATTGTGTGAGTCTTGGAAAAATATACACTAAATTCATATTATCAGAAGACCTCTTCAGCAAAACAGAATGGGTAATTGCAAGAATCATTACAGGAGCAGACAGACATGGCAGATCTGTACGGCAAGAACACAGAGAAACCTATTGTGCAAACACAAATGAGAAAAGGAACCTCTCCGGCAGAGAGATCTGACCTTTAACTATGAATGAAAGTGAAGAAAAACACAAATGACAATAGAATGTGGGTGATTTTTTTTTTTTCTTATACTGATGCATTTTTGTAGTGAGTTAGCAGTGATAGCTGTTTAATTATAATGCTCACAGTCTCATTCCACCTGGAAGCCCTTGTGACATGGATTTATGGGGCAACATTTCCATCATGGAATGTTATAATGTATCGCGGAATTAAAGTTCAGATGGAAAACGGAAACATTAAAATGTATACATGCTATTATATTTTACTTAAATTGCGCTCAATAACTTAATGCGTTCCTAACCTTCTGATGCTTATTTTATTACATGCACATTAAAACATGTGTAATTCACTGAGTGTTTCATTGTGTGTTTAGTTACTCCGCAATGTAAAGTAGTTAATGCTTTCCATTTATCTAAATCTGCGAAAGGTGTAGCAGCTCTGAGAGACGACACTTAACAGCTATTATGTTGCATGTTAGCATATTTACTTTTTCCATTTAATACTAAAGTCAAAGTGTGGTTGAAGCTGGTGATTCCTTTCAGGTGTTTTGGTCATTAACTAACATAGAGGACAAATGAACATTTGTAACATTGTCTGCGACTCATGCATAGTTTTTAAAGCCCCCCTCTTCTCAAAAAAACTATTTTTCAATGTTTGTTCACTGTAATTTGTGCCTGAGGAAATTAGGTCAGCCTCTTTTAAATCCCTTCTTAAAACATACTTTATCAGAAAGCATTTCCTGATTTTATTTGTGTTTTAATTTCTTTGACATGTCTTTTATGTCCCTTTAGTGGCTTCACAAACCAATTTGCTTCCATCTGTTTTCTTTTAAAAGCTGATGATCTTGTGACTTGTCTATTTTATTTTGCGGGCTCTGAGAAACACTAACTTGGTATTTGAAAGTGCTATTTAAATTAAGATGATTATTATTAGTTGTAGAGGTAGTAGCTGTAGTCGGTGTAGTTACTATGCAGAATTATGTCAGAATTTGACACTGTTAGGGTTTTCTCACATTCATGTGCTCACCAAAAATCTTAACCTAAGAGGCAGACCTACCAGCAGGATTTGACATATTGCAAACATTTTGAAGCCAGTCTTTATCTAGTACGCATCTCCTGCCAGTGTAATGTGGAAACCTGAAGCCAACAGTACATCAAGATTGAAAGTCGATGTTTAGAGAAGTAGAAAACCTGTAGTTCCCAGCAGATAAACTTTACAAATTAACAGTATTTGCATATTTAGAGATTACAGATTTTTAAATAAGAGTTGCATTTTTTACAGTCATTGAACTTTTTGTGGAAATACCATATTAAACTTTAAACCAACTAAATTATTATTCAGTGAAGAGTCCTTTTATTGTCTTATAATATGACTGACGGGGGGTTTAAAGGTCCAGTGTGTAAGATATAGGAGGATCTAATCGCAGACATGGAATATAATATTCACAATTATGTTTTCATTAGTATGTTCTCACACAAAAAATTGTTTTGTGTTTTTGTTACCTTAGAATGAGCAACTTAATCACTCTATATAAATCTTCATATAGAGTGAGTTGTCATTCATGAAGTCCACCATGTTGGACCACCATGTGTCTAGAGTAGCTCAGAACCGACTTCCTCTTCTTCTTTTTTCTGTTTTATAGCGGGTGGCATCCAGTGTTAAGGTGCATTACAGTCACCTACTATGTTGAAACCGGAGTTAAAACACTGGCTCTAATGAGGCTGAATCTTTGAGTTTTCATTCAGAATTAAAGTGTTGGCTCGTGATCTCAGACAGTGCACTAATAATTTGAAGTCATGTGAACTACCCCCACCATGCCAAGCGCTCAATCGCCACATTGTCTTTGAAAACCTCACTGATCTCAATCTAAATGCATATATGGCATTTTTTGCATTCACAGCCTGGTGGGGGTGATGGCTGCCAAGTAACAGGCCTCTGGTTTGTCTGTCTTCAGCCTGTGGACAGCTTTGAATCAGCTCTTTGTGCCTCAAGAAGAAAGCACTCTGTAGGAAGGCTACTGATTTATGTAACAATCAAATGCAGCAGAAGTTATCCACAAGTCCACCTACTGTATTCACTTGTTGTGCAATTATTTTTTTTGCTTTTGCTTTTTATCACTGTTTCTTTGGGAATAACTTCTATTCTGTTCTTTGGGGTTGTGAGAATGACTGATTGAGCACGGGTGGGACACATTGGATAGTCATTACGACGGAGCTCTGGCAGATTTGGCTCATCAACAAGGAAGGGTCTGACTTAGTTAGTCGTCTCAGGAATGCTTTCAAATTTATGCAAAATACAGGCTGACCAAATAAATATGAATGAACAGTAGATGGACACTGAATAAAGAGCAGCTTCAGTAACATTGCCGTCCATATTGTATGATTCTTTTCATTTTTGTCCCTAGTACTTTTTTCCCTATCTCTTATATGATTATTGTTGAATCTCATTGTTAACTTATTTCATCTTGTAGTTACATTGCATACAAAATCTAGTTGCTTCTCAAATTAGTGGAATATCATTTATTTCTCTCTTTGCCTTTGAAAGCCTCATAATTTGACTTCATTTTAATTGTTGTAGATTACTGATTATATTCTTTCTTTGAATTTATAACAGTTTTGTTTCAGATATGAAATAAAAAAAAAACACTGCTGATTAGCAGAATCGGGACTTTATAGCTTATTTTCCTCCACTGCAGGCCTTACCAAACCCATTACATGTAATAATATGTTTCTCACTCCTGAACATAATGACAGGCATGAGAAAACTCCTTGGCAGGACATTCTGACATTATATCTAATGAGAAATCTCTACAGTGTAGATTGGTAACATTTCACGTATTCTGTGGATTTAGCCTAAAGGTTACGGAAACCTGCTGATGACTCAAAAATGAGGCTCATCTAGGAAATAATCACTGTGATGAAGGTGAGGGAAAGAATGCGATATGCTCTGTCATTTAACAGGTGCTGCCGTTGTATCCTTGAGCAAAGTTATGAAATACTCATAGAGCGCTGTGACTGTGAAGGACAGCGTGTACTACAAAGCAGATGGCATAATGAGCAAGAATCAGAAGCTTCCTGCAGTCTACAAGTTGTTAGTTTTTATTTCAGACTTTTCTGAGCTCCTAAAACCAACAGAAACATAGGAAAAAGTTTCCTTTTCAGACAATAAAGTCTCAGTCTCAGTTATTTAGTCCACCTCCTTCCCCCCACACTTTTCCCATCATGCACTGAGTTTCATTGTCTATAATGATGTTTGCACAATGAATGCAAAGTCTTGTTTTATGTTTTTGCTAACACCTGTTAAGAGTTTGACACTGACTACATTTACATGCACAAAATATTCTAGTTTTTGCTTTTATTCCAAAAAAGACAATATTCCTACTAAAACTGCATGAATTTAATAATTCCACTAATATTTCTGTTTACATTCGTCTGTGTATTTTGACAAAGGTCGATGCCCTAACATGCTGTTAATCACATAAAATATAGAAAAGTTGCAGTGCCAGTTTGCTTTTTTATTTTATTTTAATCTTTTTTTTACCATGCAAGTAAAGAACAGCTTCTTATTTACAATGTCAGCCTGGCAAGTGCCAGAAAATATTTGATTCTTTGCTTCAAAGTATTTTCTTACACATATCCAAAAACCTGTTGATATCCAAGTAACTCTCTTTCTCTTACCAAGCAGAACAGTCCACAGTTCTGTTAGCCATACATCTCTACCCCAGCCTTGCATGGTTTTGCATGGTTGGTTTGCACAGATATGTAAAAAGGCAAGAGGATGTGTGTTGCAAACTGCTGTAAAAACCCAACTGAGATGGATATGTCAAATGCACTGTACTGTATATACATGTCCAAAGAATGCTAATATTGCCATGTTTTAATCGGGAAATGTTACATTTGGTATAAGACCTATTTTGTATTATCCAAATGGAATATGCTGTTTACAGCTTTGGAAATAATTACTAGACCACCAGTGATTTTTCTCTATAAATTGAAAATAGTACCCCACCAACAGTGATCATTTTGATAGAAAGTGGTTAAATTACAGTTTCTAAAAGGCATGATAAAATTGGATAATAACACAGTACATTCAAGTGTGTATAAAAACATGAAGTATTGAAATAGTAAAATTAGACACCTATGTCTATGTGATATTACACTAGATAATCAAAAAGATTTTTGAAACATCATCATTATAACATCAGCTACCTATATACGGTTAAGACAAACCAAAGTAATATATAAGTAAACTGAGAGAACAGAATTGCATGATGAGGAGAAGATAGACATGTTGGTTCATTGTGAGGAGGACAGTGAGAGAATAATTTCTAATAATAATCAAGTCCAAAGTGGTGTCAAGTAGTGGCAGCTTGTCAGCACACTTAAAATCGCTTGGAGAAGGGCTATTTAAACATGTATAAATTATTATATATAATATCTGTCATGTGCCCTGTAGTTCATTCATTCATTGAAGTTGTTTTAACTGTATTTACTTCATTTCTGTGTGAATATGTCCACTTCCTGGTCCAGTGGTGTCAGCGTGTCTATGTGGCTCCTAAAAGGTTTGGTGAACAGGTGACCTGAGGCTGTGCTCTCATTGGAGGATTCAAAAATTGGCTCAGGCACATCAAGTTATACTCCTGGTCACTCAGAATTGTCCTTATGTGATTGGATCATTTTCGCTGGGTTGCCTTGAGTAAGATACAGATACTTGCAGAAGCAGAATATAAAGCAGGTCATAAACCTGTTTCAGATGTCACAGGTAACACAGATCTGTCCTGTTTAGCCTGTTACAGGAACTGTAGTTTAATATAGTATGAGGCAAATCACTACTTGGCTATTTGGCTACATACATAATGTAAGGCTCCATTGATGCTATTCTGTGGGTGAGAGGACATGTTACAGGGTTGTCAATTGGAAGACCAGGGTTTGATTCTTGTGAGCAACATGAACTTTCCTGTTTGTTTTTTTTTGTAGAAAACACTAAAATGCAGACAGACCTTAGTTAGACATTAAAATGAATGGGTGATGATATGTCAACAGACACACGTCAGGCGTCACCCACCACCATTGTCAAAAATCTACAAATGCGTTACCAAATTTACACATAGAAAAACGTTCATGTGGGCACTGCTAAAGTTGCATTTCAGCCACACTCATAGTTCATAGCTGGCACTTCAGGTAAAAGATCAGGTTTTTTGAACAGTACCTGGGACATTAAGTTGTAAGAGGTGTGAGCACAATGCATGTTCACATTTTCTCAGCTTGACAAACTGTGTGAAAGTTATTTGTGGCCTTTAGACTTAGTACATGACAGTTTCATGCTGATAATGATTAATTTTCTTCCCAAATTGCATATTTCCTAGAACTAAATGAAAATTGAGATTACTCCTCCATTTCTGTTTCAAAATCTGTGCATGGAAGGCATTGATAAATCACAAGCAATCCATTAAGTTAATTTTAATAAGATATCCAATCAAGAGGGCAGGAGGGCAGGCTCGAGCAACCTGAATGTTGCTAATGAAAATGATTGGTAGTTTGCACTGGCCCAGGCTGAGACTGCTGGAAAACAAAATAAATCTTAGCAATTGCACTCCACTGTGGGAGAGAATGGCTCTTAAATGCAAGATTAATTTGGGAGTGCTTCTTCGTGGCACCAATCACTCCAAGTGGAGACATGGCGAAATTACACGAAGAGAAAAGGTACATAAACAACACCAAGTCAACACAAATCAATGACAGTTAATTAAAAGCGGAGATGGGGTAAACAGTATATTGAAACATCTTTAATGGCCGCCCACAAAGTTTTTGCCATATAGGCTGATAGTTGGTAATAAAGATTTACAAGCAATACAGTAAAGCGTCACCTCCAAGCAATGTCAGGCAACTGTTTTATTGTTTACCATGATTTAAAATCCTTATCTTGAGCTGCAAGTCCAGGCTATTGAAACAAAAGACAATGAAGTCAATAAGTTTATAAATTGAACTGGATTCAGTGTTTGCCCACCATGGAAAGTCAACAGTGGTGAAAGTGGTTTCACTAGCTTATCATCAATGTGTGATGGCTTTGTAGGCTGTCTTAAAGGAAGAACAGCACCACCTCCTCTGCGACTGAGCATCAAATGAGAAAATGTTTTAATGCGTAGTGCTTGATGCATATTTTAATCCTGCACTCTTCAGCGCTGTCTCACTCTGTAGGAAGCCAACAGCACATCTTTCCAACAGCAGCACATAAATGCTAATGGATCACTGAATACATAAATGAGCTGGGTGAGATGAAAATAGCATCTAATTACTTGAAACAATTAAACTGACTGGTACAGTCAACACTGTCAACAACTTGTTAGCAGTTTTTCACATTAATGGGCTTGTTCACCTGAAGAAATACAGGTGTTATCAGTCATTGTGTAGAACTGCAGTATTCACACCTCAAGGGCAGGAATGAAGTACAGTTGGGCAATATGGACCAAAAATCTCATCTATTTTTAGGCCAATTGAAGATACTATACATACAGTATATCTCAGTATTTTCTACAAAGTTAGCTAAATATTCAGTTGTAAGTAAAAACCACAAATGAGAGTCACAAGCACTTTTATTAAAACAGACAATGGTCAGAAAACATGCAAAGATAAAGTTTTATTCTGTTTAAGAATATACAGCTGCAAAACAAACACACAATCAATAGTATTGTTTCCCACAGAAAAAAATCATTTCAATTCAAAAAATAAATTTCAATTTTTAATTTGTCATATGATCTGCTTGTCAGAGATTCAGGCTGTGTACAAAACTATGCTGTCCAGACTTTTCTACTCCATTAATATTAATGTTAAATGAGCTGAGTAACAGTGTAATTTTGTTTTAAAGGGAGTGCTGCATCATGGGTAGTTTAAGCATTAATGATACTAGGCTAGCAACTGTATTTAAGTCAATTTACCAGGATTCAGTTGGTCCACTTTAACCTGCTGAAGTTTGTGTAATATGTTTTTTTTTCGAATAAACGTTCAGATAGCCTCTGTACAGTAGCTCTGTTGCTGGGGGCTGCATACATCAGACTGTGCAAAAACATAACTTTAGAGATCTGTTATGTTATTTTGAGAAGTGTAAAAATATTTTCGGTTCATTGTGAGACTGTTTTGGCACAAATTAGTCCATGATGGGTCACAATAAGAGAATAGAGATGCAAACATTTCCATGGCTTTATGGAAGAAACAGGTTATGTAAGGCATTATTGTCTGTACCACTGTTGCCATTGTCTGTACACACAACATCTATTGCACTGTCTGTCCGTCCTGGAAGAGGGATCCCTCCTCTGTGGCTCTTCCTGAGGTTTCTACCATTTTTCCCA
>JAPQRN010000007.1:20124062-20142202 GCA_037367275.1 Coranthus polyacanthus
AGGGTCTAAGGACAGAGGGTGTTGTACCTTGTACGGACTGTAAAGCCCTTTGAGGCAAATCTTGATTTGTGATATTGCGCTATATAAATAAAATTGAATTGAATTGAAATTGAATTATCATTATAAAAAGTATTATTGTCTCATTCTGTAGTGCCTTTGTGACAAATTTAAGTTCTATTTTTTAAGTCCACATAGCAGCACAACAGTATTTAAAAGTTAAGAAAAAGTTTCAGTGGTTACTTCAAATGGTCTTTGAAGTGATCTCTTCCTAACATGATCAAGTGTAATACGTAGGGGATAAAACACACCTTTTTGTCAATAGGGGGAAAAAATCCCAAAGCTATAATCAGCAGGAATATTATTTAGTGATGGTAAACACAATATTCAAACTTGATTTCCTGCTGTGATTCACCACTACCAGAGCAAGCTGGCTTCCATTATTATAAGAACATTATTATATTTGTTGCTATGGATAAGCCAATACATGCTAACTAAGCTAACCACCGGTATACTACCTACCTGTCCAACAGAAAACAGGCCACCTCTGTGTCACTCTTCATTCTCATCCACTCCTTCAGTGCATACCAATGAGTGAAAATCAACCCACAGTCTAGTTTTTAGGACAATCTTTGTCCGCTTGGTGTTTAGCTTCATTATATTTAGTTAGTATTATAGTTTATTTGGCACTGTGTCTGCCATTTTTGTAGCTGTTTACGGTATAGCACCTCATGTCCTGCCCTGTTATTGGCTGAGCCCTAAACACCCACTGGACAAAGTTTTGCAGCCTTGAAATGTCCCGAACACAGCAAAATAAGGGGAAAACAAGACAATACAGACAGGAAAATACAATGTCACACACATTTATTGAGCCATAAGTGATGATTTAGAGGGATTACACAAGTATTCACATTGTTTTTTTTCCTGCATAATATGTCTTTGGTTTTAGCTGAAAGTAATATTAAGCTTCAGAAGTCTGAGTTTATCAAATCAAGTATCCATCTACCACAGCTACAGAATTTTAGTACCAAATTCCCCCTTTGTGTTATTTTTCCATTGCTGCTCAGCATGGAAGCGCTCTTTCAGTGTGAACATTATTGTATTTTCATATTGTTTGGTAAACTCCTTTAAGAAAAGAAAATTATTGCTATAGTCTTTATATTAATCCTGCAGTGATTGTGCATTCCTTAAATCCACAGAAGATTGACTTGATGACACCTCAATTTAGGAAGATCTAATTGCAGAAATGCAACATCTCAGAAGGGACGTCCTCTTCTTCTCCTTTTTCCGTTTCCTAACGCGTGACATCCAGCGTTAAATCTAGCTCAAAATTAGCTGGAATATCTTATTAAGACAAAGTTAATCATTTTCCAGAAACAAAGCTTTTTTTTACTGTATTGAAATCCCTTTTTTGCCAGCGAGGAACACTGCTGGCGTCGTTCAGGATGAGGCTTGCTCTTATCTGAGTGGAGCTTGGAGTGCTCTCCATGTGGCGGTGTGAAACTGTGGCTAAGATGACTTGCTGCAGTTGATGATACAATTACACCAGGCCCCTTAGGAAGTTGGCCTGATGAAGCACTGGCATAACTTTGATTAGAATTACTGTAGCAGAGTTTATAATGAAGTCCGGGAATACGTAATTAGCATATGCCATTTGATGATGTGATATCAACATATTGTTTTATCAGCTGCAGCTTAATTAATATTTCATAATGCTTAGAGTACACTGCAAGCTTAGTGTTTGTACAGGCAAAGAAAGAGAGCACTTTTTGTGTGTTGTGCTGTGACTAAGAGGAAGTCTTAAAAGGGAGGGAAAGAGGGAAATTTTAAAATGTTTTACAATTTTACCCTTTTTGGGTTTTCCCCATGGGTAGATGAGAGTTATGTCAGTAATCAATAGTGTTTAGTCTCACTGAGATTCATAAACTGAACTTTTTGGAGTCTCATTATTCAGCACAACCATGGCAACATGTGATTAATTACGCTCTTCTAATTAGACTTGCAGTGTTGGAAGGCTTTAGATGATTTCATCTCCAGGAATATTTATCACATTTCCATACTGGTGTTCAGATAATTCTCTCATTTTCCCATCTGCTGAATGCAGCAGGTCCACACACATAAATGCCCAGAAATCTGTTGAATTTCACACACACACACACACACACACACACACCCCCTCTCAGATGTGACGAGAGCACGATTCTGGCTGAGGAGGGACATTAGAGTTTATGGCATATCTTCACATCTTCAATAAGTCAATAACCTTACCAAAGCTGAGGGGCTGAAGGTTAGGGTTGTAAATGTACCCAAATATATGTGCTGTAAAAATGAGGTGACCCCCTTCAGGGCTCTTAAATGTGCCACTTTAAAGTGAAACACAGTGTAGCTGAAGGCATTGAATTCTCAGCAGGTGTGTCCTTCACTTACCATTGTGTTGACTTTGCTTCTTTATTGGAGGAGAGACAGTCATTGCCAAGCGACGCATGCTGCCATTTTACGATCTGGCTCTGTCGAACATTATTTCATGCCATCTTGTATGATCAGCAAGCAAAACATTTAGCAACACCATGGACGCCTGACTCCATTTCCGAACACATTATAGCTGCTACCAATAGTATTGTCTATTTGCTTAGATGAATGGAAATATCAGATTTCCAAAACAACACTGACAATGCCTATTTCAGGAGCTATTTATTGAAATGCGATGCTGTAATGTGTTGTATTCCCAATTTGTACCAGATAATGAGGACAGAGCTACAGGTGGGCTGCTTGTCCTCATAAACCAAAACAGATTTAAAATGGTCTTTGTTTTTCACTGCATCCATAGCGTCAGCATGGGGGAAAAAGATGAACCAAAAATCAAATGAAATCCACAATTGAAGGTGTATTTACAGGTTGCTGCCCACATAATGAGGAGGCTTGTGTGTCCAGTTTCACCTCAGATCATTAAATGAAACCAGCACCTCATGTTCACACGGCCACCTGCATAGATGGAATTTAAGTATTTCAACTCGCTGTATCCAGAGGCATGCATCTTCACTTTAAATATTGAGCTTAGTAGAAATCCTGTTGTTGAGATACAACGTCAGGAAAGGGTGCACACTGCACACTTTTAATTAAAGGTGTAGACTTGTGTTCCAACACAGAATTCAATCGATAGAAGCTATACAAGCAAGCTATAATTTGGTCCCCACTGAATGGCTCTCAGCTATAATGCTGAGGTCTTGCATGATTAAGTGCAGCAAGTATGGCAGGTAGTCTTCTTAAAGTGGAACCAAACAAATCTCAGTTTTTGCCGGTAAACCTTGCTATATAGTTCATTAAGGATTAAAAAGGTGTGGAAAGCACCAGGTTGAAAACATAGGCCTCCTGCGTTTACCTTCTCTTATATTTTGAGTTTGCTGTCAGTTGCCACAGAGACAAACCCTCTAATGATTCCTCTGTGTTCAAGTATTTACTTTATCATTGTTAAAAATGACATGCCAGTAGCTCATCTTGTGCTACAGAGGCATTTTAATCAGACAGGTCTTTGTTTGTTAGGTTAGTTATTGATGAGAAGGTGAGTAGACAGACATATTTTGAAGAAAGCATCAGGTCTCTTTTGTTTCTTTGGCATTTTTCTCTAATAGTTTCTTGCTCTGATGCATTCTCTGTGCTTCTTTATGAATTTAGCCTTGAAATCTGAGTTTACTTTGTCCTAGCTGAAATCACCTCATTTGAAGCTAAATGTTTCTGGAATAATATGTCAGCCCCTCCAAGGTATTTCAACTACTTGTGTAATGTCTTCAGTCTTCAAGTGGTCTTATTTTTTTTTTGAAACAGAGATATGAAAGGAAAGTGAATTACTTTGCTGGAAGTTATGCCAGAAGCTTTATTTATCTCCCCAGGATCCTGGTTGTTTTCCAGCGAGTGCTGTTATGGAGCTGACTCACATCAGAATGCTACTGACAGGTAGAGAAACATGCTCATTGGCAATTTGGCATCTACTGGAGGCTCTCTCAAAGTTCTCTTGACCTCACTGTTGGCTATGTTTCCCAAGCCCTTAAGCTGGCACCAACTGGATTCAAAGAATCAGGCTAAGGCCACAGTATGTCCTGACAAATAAAGGTGGTTTGACTTTGAACCCTTTTCTGGTTTTTACTTTCTTTACTTTGAAGCATACAGCATGGTGACTTAATGTTTTTGGGATAAGTTGAGCTGCTGAAATCGTCCAGATCAGTGCTTCCCAGCCTCTGTTTTTTCCTGGTGACTCACTTTTTAAAAATCACACCAACCAACTCATAACAGGGATATATGTGTGCATAAATGAACAAAACATTTTTACTGCCATTTCTGCATCACCTTAGGGTTGGGAGTGCAACCCGTTGCCACTATGGCACCAGTTCCTACAACAACGTTGACCAAAGGGCAATGCAGATTTCAGCACCTCATTTTGGAGCCACTTAAATGGGATGTGTAGCAAATGCTTAAAACAACCATTGTAAAGGGAAGAACACGTCATATTTAATGAAACATCCATCAATGCTTGAAATACACTTAATAGAGAATTTAGGTTAGGTTTTAGTCATGTGTTAAGTGATTTGTATTTTTTCTATATTTTATATACATTTGTACTTTATACTGTTAATAGTTAATACAAAGGATGAGATAGACGTTAATAAACTGCATCTTTGTTTTCTGCACGTGTTATTGAAAGCATATGCACATGCTAAATACTTTAGAAATGAGACCATATAAATGCATTTAGGCAGAGGTAGCAGGTAGCACATTTTAAATACTTTAGAAATTATACAAAATAAGTATATTTGTTTTACTAACTTTACTAACTTGTTTTTTTCTCTGTCATGCTTCTTTTGACCAAATTAAATGCAAATTTATTTGGCAACCTAGACAATAAAGGTTAACATCGATTGATTGCTTTGGCTTAGCAATATATCTATATATATCACCTCATATATACCTTCTAGAGCAGTGGCCATTTCTCATCTCATACTGCATATAAGGATGTGATAATAATTAGAAAGGTTGTGGTGATAATCAGCCATTTTTTCATTTAACTAACAGGTGGCACGTGGAGCAGTTTGTATCACTGTCAGCATAGCTATGGAAAACATCTTGCTTTCTTTTCTTATGTGAAGGAGACACCTCTGGCCTTAACATGACATGAACCGAACTCCTCTAATGACATTGTTAATGGGCTTCACACTTGCAGGTGAAGTGCTGCAGAGTGCTAATGAAATGCACAGCAGAAGCCAGGCTTCTCAACTCAGGGCCCCGGTTGGCTGGGAGGGAGAGGGGGAAGTCTGCTTCCTGACACAATAATTCATTCCCGTTTACCATAGCTCTGGAGTGAGGAGCCCCAGCAATAGGGGAAACATAAATCCAGGCTGAAATCTCTCAGATTGCATCCGAATGGCCCTTTAAACAACCTGCACGGCTGCCACCGTGACTCCATCTGAGCAATCTATCGTCTAACAGGCACTGCGTGAGCCTCTTTTCCAATCACACATAACAACAAAGGAAGGGACTCCCGGCAAATTATATGAGGGCTCCTCTGCACTTTTGCCATAGCACTTATAGGCGTAATATGGAGGGAAATTAATTGTCACACACATGCACGCTGTAGCTCATTTGCTTGTCATCTTTTTGAGTGGAAGATTTGTCAAGGTCAAAGCCAAAGAGAAAATGAGTGGGCGTATCTCATGTAGGCAACAGTGAAGCAGAGCAGATGTCAAAGTCTGTTACTACTCTGCATATCATCGTCTTGAACACAGTCACGGATGCTTCCAGAGCTCATTGACTCTCAACCTCCTGTGTCTATTTATGCAACGCACACTTGTCGGATCTTGGAGTGTTTGAGAAGTTCACAGCAAAGCAAAGTGTTTCCCTGTTTTCTTGTGATTTCTGCTGAAGCGCATAACACTTTATTAGGCATTCTTGAGCAGGCATTTGCTGACTTAACAGCAAATGGCATGAAAGTGCACTGTTTGGGAATATCTAGTATTGCAGTTTAAGACGCGCTAATTGAAATTTGAAAAAAGGCGATAAACTGAATTAAATATCTCTATTCTTAGCGGCTTGGAATGAGAAAGAAACCTATTAAAGCAAGGTAAATTGCAAGCAGGCAGTTTTTCTCAAGAGAGCTGCAGACACTCCTCGAATTGATGCCAGCATAAAGTAAGGGCACTATTTATGTTGCAGCTTGGCTGTTTTGTCATGACCAACCTTAAGAAAATTGGACGAGAATGTTAACACAACTAGTTTTGTGTTATGTCGAGCTGGAAATGGTATAAACCCTGTTGTAGAAACATTGCAGTGGGTGTGCGTATGTTTGCTACTTTACTGGTTGGGAAACAACGAACCCAGGTTAGGTGGAATTCGGCTTACAAGCTTCATCTTCCATCTTCTTCAAAGCTGGACGAAATGGCTACCTCCATTACAAAACAACATCAGAGAAATTGTCTAAAATTATGCACCATGTGTGGATAACACTGATATAGTTGTACAGAGTGTTATATGCTGACATATAGAAAAAATAATTGACTATGACTGATGAAAACTGATTTTTGAAAAGGGTGAAAAGAAAAAATCTTCATGTTGTATTTGGGTTGACACAAATACTTGTAAGCTTCAAATGTGTAGTAAAATGTTTATGTTAAAAGTTTTGTAAAAAATATTATATATGTATTAACATAAAAATACCTAATATTACTGTAAATAAGAGATAGTCATCAAACATTATTCATTATGCATCAATATTCATTATTAGGGCTCGAGCACTGAATGGTGCCGAAGGACCCTTTTGGATTTTGAAAGATTATCCATCCATCCATCCAGCCTGCCTGCCTTCCTGCCTGCCTTTCCGGGTTGCAGGGGCAGCAACCTAAGCAGAGAAGCCCAGACTTCCCTCTCCCTGGCCACCTTCTCCAGCTCCTCCGGGGGATACCAAGGTTATTATTATTTTAGTTATTTTCATTTAATATTTAAACCATTTAATATTAGTGATTGTTTTATGTGTCACAGCTCATTTCTAAAGTTACCAGCACTGACACTGGGGCAATAGCAAGAGCAAGATTTAGAAAAAGTCAAGCGTCTGGAAGCATGTGGTGGCAAATTGTATGACTCTCAATCCAAAGATTGGAGATTCAAATACTACCTCTGCCTTACTTCATCTGGTCTTAATGCGGAATCTTCATGTCCTTCAACACTTCAACAGTTACATAAGGGAATGGAATGTACTGGACCTTCTGTCATTGCCAGTTTGCTGTTATCATCACAACTGCATTGCATTGTGGGATATTTATGCTGGCATGTCCAGTGTTTGCATTCTGTAATATTTACCTAGAAATAGTATGCAACTCACATACTATTGGCTTCATGCTACAGTTTTGGACTAAAAAATCTTGCATTCTGTTTTAGCCTGCTAATTAGCATGTTACTATGGAATTTCTAATATCACCATTGTGTGGGACCTCACATTTTAAGGCTTTTGAATTCCATCCTCGGGTAGAGATGCACATTCAGAGACAGAGACACACAGCTCTCAACTAGCCTTCAACTTCAACTAAATCATCATTATACAGTGAAAACAATAACTATTTAACACTAGCAGTATTCATCCTTTCTTCAGCAGACATGACAAAACAGAACTCACAAAATAAGGTAAGATTGATATTGTATTGTAGTCTTACATTTCTACGTTATTTAATAAAGCCTGTTTTTGCTTCTGTGTTGGAAAAAAAATCCTATGAATCAATATAATGACTTAGTTTCTCAAAATAATGAAAATCTTCCACAAAGTAATATAATAATGAATACTTCATAAGGTGTACAGATGAAGACATCCATTTTCATTCAGTATTATATAATGCATATTTTCATCAGAAAAAGTGCAGCTCCCACATTTTGTAGTAAACACCACAATATGTAACCATTTAAAAAGTGTATTACAAAGAGGAGAGGTGTATTATATAGCTCATTCAGGCTGTTTATTACAAAATGCAGCAGATTATTACAAAATGTGGGTGTTATTACGTAATGATGTGAAAAGTGTTTTAATTTGGTCGAGTGATTACACAATGTGTAGTTAATTCATAATGTGCTGTTACCAAGTTACCTTGTGTTAAATTCATGCAGATGAATATGAAGATGCAAAAGTAATGTACTACTGCAAAAATGAACTGGGGAAAAATATACTCATTTGATACTTGATCTATTACTAAGGAATAGTCATCTATTACTAATTGCACTTTTTACCTAAAATTAAGCTTAATGTATATGTATTCTTAATGTTACATATACATTTGTGCCATTCGGTCAGTTCAAACTGAAGCCCAACAGACCTGTTCAAACCAGAACAGGACAGTGGAGAAGACACTGCACCAAGCTTTCCATGGGTCCCAAGCACTGAGCAGGGACCTGACCCAGGAAAATGCTGCACTCAAACCTGAAATGCCCACCATGAAGCTTTCCTGGGAACAGGAAAAAAAAAGAGCTTTCCAGCCTCAGGAAGGCCTAGTCGGAAATTGCTCACCTGAAAATGTCAAGAGTCCCTCCCAAAGAGGCCTGACTAATGCAAAAATTTGCGGAAAAGGAGGCAGAAATCCTTTACCTCAAACATTCTCGGGAGGTCCAGCAGGCCGAGACCAGGATGTCTGTCAATTACTGGAAGACAGAAAATGCCCACATGGCACAGGCCTGGGAAAGGGAGTTTGAAGTTTTAAAGATGAGCTTCGATAAGAATCTGCTGCCTTTAAATGCGGAATGGGAAGAATGGGCCAGGGCCTGGGCCAGGGCATCACAGAAAAAATGTTGGAGAGCTCTGTGAGAGATGTTATAAAGGAACAGCTAAACAACCAGTCTAAATGCGAGGCTGTGGAAGATCAGCTGAGGAGTGAGGTGACCTTAAAAGAGGCCAGCTGGAAGGAGGTGCAGCAGCTTGAAGACAACAGGATAAAGATGGAGGAGGAGTGGACCCTTCAAATGAGCCAGATGTAGGATCGGCTCAAGCTGCTGGCTGAGAAAAATGCTCACCTTCAGATTGTAGATGACCATTTTGATTTGGAATAATGAGTCTAACAGCTATATTCATGTTCAGGGCCAGCTCTGGGAACATAAAATACTGAGTATTTTAGAGTCTGAAAAGAGACTCAGGAAGTTAACAAAATGAATGGACAGGAGAAGAGAGAAGAAGGAGATGAAGGAGAGAAAAGAGCAGGAAAAGAGAGAAAAGAACAGGAATGAGAGAAGAAGGATGAAGAAAGAATGAGAGAAGAGAGATTTGGGAGAAAGAGGCAGAAGGCAGATGAGTCCTCACATCTCCCCTTTATTCGACTATGAACCCCTTTCCCTTCATCCCTAACCCTCTACTCATTATCCCCCAAACTTTACCCCTTACCTATTCCCCCATACCTTACCTTTTACCCCCTACCCCTAACCTTTACCCCTCTCCTTTATCCACTACCCCCCATCCCTTACCCTTTACCCCATACTCCATACAGCATACCCAATAAACCCCCTTAACCCCCTCCTTATGCTTTTACTGATCAGTTACACTGCTCAAACTGCAAATATTGTAAATAAAAAATATATTCAAAATCATTGCAAAGTAACCATGTTGAAGCACAGAGGTGGGTTTCTTCTGTCATGAGTTTGACAATTGACTTAACATTTAAAGAACAAAGAATTGCTTTTCCCCTGGTCTCTTTATTTCCTTTATATAATACAGTTATGTGTCATTTTACCACAGTTTATCCTCCATTGGTGCATCAGTGATACTTAAAGAGATAATATTATGAGCAGCAGGAGGCCCATGTCAGTGCTCCAGACAAGCTAGACAAATCTTGACTTTTGTCTTATTTTTCATCCCTGATTTCACAATCAAATCATTCCAACACTGACGCTCATCTATTTAACAGCCTGTAAGTAATTACCGGTCAAAGTCAGCAGTAAAGATTTGAAAATTCTCATTAACAGGCCAAGTGCATATTTCTCAAGGTACCTAAATATTCTATTCTATTCTAAATACAAAAAAATATAAATAAACAAGTAACACTAGTTCCTTTTTACTCCCCATGTTAACTGATTTTGTACAATCTGGACACACTTCAACATAAAAAAAAACAAATATCTAAAATACAATCAAATATGTGAACACACCTAACATCTGGGCACACCCAAATACATATGTGCAACACACCTAATGCACACACTTGGATTTGAAGCAAATAGAGCGTGATCATGGAGTCATTTGGGGAAAGCAGCCAAGTATCCGTCTGCCTTACTTGAACAGCTGTGAGCCCACTGTGGCTATGTGCCTCATGTCACCACATACTCGACTGCCATATGGCACTGACTCCACCTCCACCATACAACACATTTAATTTGAATAAATTGGAGTCATTTGTCTGTCCAGTTGGCGTGGTCCAAAACCAAGTAGCCTATACATTCTGTAGCTGATAATTAATTAAGGGGAAATTTGGCGTTCATTTTTCCTTCTGAGCCATGAATCTTAGCTGCTGGTGCTAATAGATGAGGCAACACCTTCTCTAATGGGGTATGACTTGCCTCATCCTTTAGGATTGCTTTTGTCTTGCACAAATTGTTGGTAACTGCTATGCATGAAGTAGGTGGTATGTGGATTTGAATGTATAAAGTGTGTGCAGCGATCACAGTGGAAAATGAAGACTTGTATTTTGTTAATTTCAATGAAACAAATGGCCTTCATCAGGCCTTTCATTTGATGTATTCTTCAGGGTGACAGACATTCATTTTGAACTAATTTTGTGTAGCTCACTTTTTGTTCCTCGTGAAAGGTCATCTTTACAGTTTAGCAAACAATAAATATGGGCACAGGACAGACATCAATAGAACTTTTTTTTCTTTCAAGGTTAAACCAACTGCTATCTCAAAACTGATGTGTAAAAGTGTAATGGTTCAACATGATAATGGCAGTATATTCTCTTAGCTCGGGCCTCTTCTCTTCTCACCTTCTTTATCATTGGCTTAAGGAGGTTATTTTCAGCTTATTAACCTTTGTCCAAGTACTCAAAGAATGTCAGGTTGAGTCCTTAGTTGAAGTGTAAGGACATTGCAATAAATAGACCATAAGAAGAATCGAGGGAGTTAAAAGAGCAATGGTTGCCTTGCAGGACAGTGTGGAGAGTGGATGATCGATGTGAAAAAGTTTAAGATAGGAATCAAATTCTCGCTAATGCTGTTGGCTCCAGCACGCTCCATTATGCACTGCTTGCTTTATTCTGATGGGGGGAGTGGAGCCGTATTGTAGCTCGCACCGAGACATTATATTCCATTAGCTCTTATGCTTTATCTAGATGGCCTTTGTGTGCATCAAAGTAGCTTAATTCCAACGTGATATGCATCAAGCAGAATATGCCATGGGTGGCTGGTGTTGTAGAAAATATCATCTCATGTACCATTTAAGGTTTTGTTTGAATGATCATGCCAATGTGCTGTATTAAAAATGCAGCAGTTAATGATATGAGAGTACCTATGCTATCGTTTCTGTTTCACTTCTCTGCCTTTGTTGGATTCTCTAATACTTTTTGCAGAAAAAATAGTGTTTCTCCACTCATGCTCCAATTTCATCTGGCTGACAAGAGCATATTGATCTATGTTTGCTTCTAAATCTAAGCAGCACAAGAAAGGTACAGTTGAATATATTCAGCTGCCATGCAACAGTACAGGGTGCACAGTGGGTAGCTTCAAAAGCACAGTTGTTATTTTGGGATAAACTGTTGGCAATTTATGGTGGGAAAAGAAAGAAGGCAGTGTCACTCCAACATCACTTCATTTTTTCTTCAGGTTTTTTTGGCATGGACAAAAATAAAATAAAAGTAAAACTGTCAAAAAGGCAATTTGAAAACATTTCCCTGTTTACTTTCATAACTCACACTGGATTCCTAGCACCTGAGGGTTTTAGTTAAAGCTGTGCTTGTGACAGGTTGTGGATAAAGTGCCTCTATATGTCTTTATTGCTGTGTATCCTGTTTGTGTGTAATTCAGCTGCAGCTGTCCACTGGCCCTCCAAAGAGCATCTCCCTCTGCCTCAATTAGGTTCAATACAGTCATCACTGTGCTTCCATAGCTCATCTCCCAAGGTCGATGGACCCTCAAGCACTCAGGCACTCACCATGTGATTAGCTCGAATACCACACTCACTGTTATCCAGGGCAGACAGAAGGCTGGTAATCAGCAGGCCAAGAGTGTGTGTGTCAGGTGTTGAGCCTGGGTGTTACATCTTAGGTCATGATGGAGCTGTTCAGATCCCTTACTGAAGTAAAAGTACGAGTAACAATGAAAATACTCCACCACAAAAATTCTACAGTTTACCACTAGAACCCCCAATGGGTCAAATTTACCTGCGGCTGTTTTTCAGTTGTGCATTACTCTGTTTTAATAAAATATTGAAGCACCCCAGTTTTTGACTTTTCCTAAAATTGTGTTGTGTTACATTCGCTAATGTTAAATACAGTCATGATGAATCCAGTTTAAAAATGTGGCCATTTATATATATAGTCTATAGTATATAAGTCTGGCCCTGTGGCATATACATATGTAGAGCCACAGGGCCAGATTTACCCCTATAGAAATGTACTGATTTTCACACTGTTTATGTTTAAATATTCTAAGCTTTAAGGCAACAACATTTGTTAGTGTATAACCTAGGGCTGGGCAATCTGACAAAAAGATCATATGATAATGTTTTGAAGTTGAATCACAATCCATGATCTGAATCATGATTTTCTCACCTCAACTTGTCATATAGTTTGATGCATTACAGTCAAACTATGACAAGTTTTTGTCTAGTTTTCTGTGGTTTCAGGAGGCTTAGGCTGAGTGTGATGACTTTCTGTTGTTGTTATCTGACTAGAAATGCTGCAAAATCTTTCCAGCATTTTGGACTGACATTATTACAGTATTGACAATTGTCAGTATCTAGATGAAGTCCACATTTTTCTGTTCATACATCTGTGGCTGCTGCGGTGTTTCTATTAATTATGTAGACTGTTGTCTAGTTTTTCCTGCCAGAGTTTTATGATGAATCAAAACTTTTTACACTCTGACATATTGGTAACTCTAAAGCTTCTGTGTGAATCAGACTCACTGCATGTCAGAGTCCAGAAGCCAGACCCACAGCTCACAGACGTAGGGTAATTCTTTGTCATTATTTCGT
Source organism: Coranthus polyacanthus (assembly GCA_037367275.1). Classification (NCBI taxonomy): domain Eukaryota; kingdom Metazoa; phylum Chordata; class Actinopteri; order Kurtiformes; family Apogonidae; genus Coranthus; species Coranthus polyacanthus. The sequence continues at coordinate 20,137,255 of JAPQRN010000007.1, forward strand.
CAGCAGCAGCCAGACAACACGTTACACAATCTCTGTAAGTTAACGCAGATGAGCACGTTAGAGTGGACAGACACTTAAGTATCACTATAAACAGATGGAAAAAAAACTCACTGCCTAGCAACCTATGTTAGCGACATTAATGCTACCAACCCATAGGTTGGTGCAACGCTCTGTAAATTCCATAATTACCCTGGTAAACAGGCCATTGAAAATGAATGTTAGCTGAGATTGAAAGTTTTGACAGTGCTGTTTTTTTTTTAATGACGCAATCTGTATGATCCCTCTGAAAAGCAGATCATATGACGAACTGGAAGTTGCCCAGCCCTAGTGTGACCTGAAAAATGTATCAGGTAATTTCTAACAGTTTACAATGGATAAGAGACAAGGAATTATGAATCAAGCAAATATGCAAATATGTTCTTCTAATAGCTATTTCCACTGTCAGTTTAGACTGATTACTACAGATGGCCATGCAAAGCTATTAGTGTTCTTAAAGATACTTTAACTATAAAACCAGATGACCAAAACACAGCTGATGGTTGAACAATCTTATGTTATGAATTGAGACATTCCTTAGCGAAGAGAATTACATATTGCATTGACAGAGGATGTTTTTGTGGACAAGAAATAGTGCATGGGTAGATTTGTCGTCATGTCAACATGGATTAAAGTACTCCCTCAGTTTTCCAACCTCTGAGAATAATCCTAGTTTGACTGCTGTAGGTTGAGCTCATCTGAACTAGTTTATAATGCTGGTGCTTCAATCTACAGCTATGCATCATATTCTATGAGATCATCACGTTTGTAGCATCACTGTTCTGAGAACTGTTCTGTACTGTAGACTTAAAAAAAAAAAAAAAATTATTTCAGGTTTCTTGCATTTTTTATGGGATATTTACAGAACAATTGCTTGCACAGGTAAAGGAAATTGGGCTTGGTAGGCAAGGCAATGATTTATTTTTTTTTCTGACAGTACAATAGAAATATTGGATTCCATACAGTATAACCATTTTTTAAACTGGTTAATCCATCACAGTTCATAATAATTTGATTGATATTTAGTTTATGAGTGTGCACAGCATTACCAATTAACGATAATGTATGTTTGACAAAAAAAGATGATTTGCTGTGCACTATGATGGATTACACAACACAAACACGCTGTAAGAGTCTGCTGATTGACTTTCACATGTGAAATGCACAAATATACACAAAAATCACAACAGCACAGTTTGAGTAAACAGAAAAAAACACACGCATACAGTAGAGTATTTTCTTCTTACCACTATAGTTGTAGATTTTATACCCCAAGCTGTCATGAAATAAATTAGTGACAAAATTATTAATGGTATACTGTTTCTGCTCATTGTTAACATTTTACGCTGGTACGGAGCATTTTGCAGATATGATCAGCATACAGTAAATATATAATTATTACACTGATAAAAATGTCCCTTTTTAATGAAAACATAATTAGCCAATGCAAATTAGTCACATTTCTAGAGCAGCCAGAGTGGAGATAATGTCCTTTTTGAATACACATGCAAACAGTATTCCCTTAAGGCAAGAAGAGGGTTGTTTCATGGTGCGTTGATAGATGTTATTGACTTGCCACTATTGGATTTTTAATAAACGGGCAAAATCTGCCCAATTTATCACTCTATCTCCAGTGTGGAGTCCATATGTGCAGTGATTGAGTGTATACAGTACATTTCCCCTGTGTACCCATGTTTGTTTTTGGTGGTAGTGCATATTTGCTAGAGTAGTTTAGTCAACAGATCTAGAAAGACAAAGATTTTGACTAAAAATTCACAAGGTCAGATGTCTCTGACTGGAGGCTTTATTTATTATGATTTTTCAGTTTTACTGTTACAGAACGCTGCACAACGCTGTGGATGCTCTGACTACCATGACTGCTTCAGGTTACTCTGTTTTTGTTCAGTTTTCTTTTATTACATATCATGTAGTGTTCCTTATCTGCTTTTCATCAAACATTTGGTTTTGTCCAAGTCTTTTTTAGAAACGTGGGTATATTCACAGTCTTGATCATCTTCACATCGCCACACTCCTTTTGGTAACAGTTTTATATCACAGGATATTAGTAGAGAAATACTTTTTTTCTTTTTAGCAACACTAAAATAGCCAAAAGCAACACTTTGACTTGGAAAAACCACTAATCTATGTTGGCAGTATTAGCACCACATGCAGCTTGTTGCCAGTCACACAGTATGATGCAAAAGATCAGAAAGGGGATAAATGTGTTTTAGCATTCAGCTCTTAGTGCGAAAGGCTGTCATACATCTTTTGTTTTTTTATTAGCTTTTTTCAATTTCCATTATTTTACCACAGTAAATACAGTATATTGGTAACCACAGTCGCCAGTTTAAACCTTACCTTATCTACCTTATATGTTACATCATACTTTTTAATTTACCATTGTGGAAGTTTGACATGGTGACTGTCTCTGTTCATTACACGGTAACGTGAGAGGAAATTGTTTTCATCTTACCTTATTTTGTTTTGCCAGATTTGAAAGTTGGCTCTACCTTGAAAAGGTTCTTGTGCTCGAGAGACACTTTCTTTAGGTTTGTTTTTTATTTACTCATTTCTCTTTGCTCCATAACATACGGTACATCATGCCTGCTATATGTATATAAACAGATATGGATATTCTCCAAACTGCCATCTGTTAGCAAAGTTTGATATTTTTGTCTGTTTTTATCTACCTGCTCAATGAAAAAAACAAAGGCTATAAAAACTTTTTGTAACATTATAAAGTTTAGCACAGTTAATTAAAAACCTACATATAGGGTCTGTATATATGCTGTACCTGCAGTATATACACCAACCACATTATATTTATTACAAAAACTAATTTCAAAGCTGCTGTGAGTGCCTAAGCCTAACCAGAAAAAGTTTAATAATGCTGTCATCTCAACCAGCTGAAATTGTTAATCATGTGGGTGGATATTTTTGGCAGAACGAAACACATTCTCTGTGAGCAATTTACATTTACATTCAGTACCAACATCCTTGCCTCTTCCAAATGCTGCCAATTAACAGTATTTAATTATTATGTTGAAATGAAACATAATACAGTGGAATTAGGTTTATAACAAAGTATATTTGCGGTTGCAGTTTAGTTCCATATGAGTGTATTTTCTTTGAGATTGAGTTATCTATAGAGTACATTTAAGAAAAACAGCGTCATCTATGGGAGAGCTGCACCCTATGTGTACATATTAGCACACAGGCACACATTGCTTTGACAACATTTCTCTGAGTGCAGATTTCTCAAGTTGTCAGAGATAGATAATCGAGAGGAAAGTGTAATGTGATTTGCTTCCTGGGGCCTTGAATCCCAGCAAAAAAAAGGAAGGACGGAAGAAGCAGAGGAGAGCAAATATGTGAATGCTTATCAAAGGAGTTGATTTAACTTATCTGCTCTACTAAAAAACCTTTTCTTGGTTGCCTGTACTTAATGACATCTCACATATAAAAAATTAAACATACTGGGATACCTTCTGAAATGATCACTGCCTCAATTTAGCATCTCCACCCGCTGAATAACAGAACTGGGAGAAAAAAAAGGAAAGATAATCTCCACCCAAAAATCAATCATTGTTTAACCCACCTGAGCGATAGATGTGGAATGGATCGAAGGTACATCACTGGGGATTGCTGCAGACATGTATGTGCATAGCAGCAGCAACAGTCACGCTGGAGGTGACTCTTTTCCCTATTCTGGAGGAAAAAACACAAATAAATAGATTTTTCCCTCCTGCTCCCCTCCTGTCTCCCATCGGGTCCCATATCTGCCTCAGCCCGGGTTGAAGTGTTCCCTTTCGCGCTCTGACAGCTTTCCACAGCTGACACCAACAATGTGTCTTCCCGCAGATTTGGATTGATGTAATGATCCCCCCTTGTTTCTTTGCAGGGGGAAACTGCAGCTCTGACTTATTCCATTTACCATGCATTGAGTGGGTGTGATACAACATTCATTATCTTATATATAACATGACAGGACATATTGTTGCAGAGGAGTGAGGCAATTTTGGAACATTTAAACAGGTTTGTGTTACTGACAGCTCTCAGAAGCCTGCAGATTGACAAAGAGGTGCTTACTCTTAATACATGGAAATCAAATTTAGGCATGGACATGACATTCCTGAAGGATGTGGGCAAAAAACTTTTACTGCACAAATTTAAGGCAACTTAAATTATTATTTTCCTCTCCAGTACTTCAGTATGTGATTAGCCGGGGCTGTATATTTGTCATTTCTGTAATAAGCTCATGCTAATGTGGTCCATCCGATTCGGGTAGAAACATCTGTGCTACTGCGACGCTGTGAATAAATATCCACTGGCTTTCAGTCCCTTTAGAAATACCAAATGTTTCTCCTCCTGCTCTAAATGCCTCCCTTTTCCACCAGTGCTGGAATCAGCTTGAATACACCATTGCTACTATGTTTAGTGTGTGTCTTCTTGAGGAGATAATAGACAAAGCTTGAGAACTCCTGTATTAAATGTGTTTTGTGTTGCCTCTGAGCAAAGCTGATTTATTACACTTTGGTCACTGAATTTCTCACTAGAGCTTTGCTGCCGCTATGCCAGTTTCACTGTAAATAACACAAATCTGAAGCAGCAAAAGTAATACAATAGGAACCTGTCTGAGATATTAAAAAGCCAACTTTATGTGGCAGGTTTATCAGAGTCCAATGCAGTAATTATGACAGCTTTTGAAGAGCCAGAGTTATAAATATACATTGCAGTTAATGGAAAGCTTTGTTCTTTTATTATCTAACTGTCGTTTTGTTAACATAAGACATCTGCAGTCACTATAATAATTATTGTTTTTCCGCCCGTGAAAAAGGTTGTCATGTCTTTTAGCAAGATTCCAGCTGCTGGGCAACTCTTTCTTGTTTAAGTGAAAACCTTTTTTGTCACT
>JAPQRN010000007.1:20153063-20167173 GCA_037367275.1 Coranthus polyacanthus
AACTAACTGGAGGCTTTTTATGGAGCTATTTGGGAATAGCATTTAGAACATTTGGTAGCCTTCTTTCACCAATGTGTGTTCTAATTTATGTAGTATCTCCATCACAATTTTAATTGCTCTGACGCTGCTAACTGCTGATACTAACTGTAAGGAAAAAATTGAAATAATAATATGGTTATGTCCATGTCCTTTGTAGTACTTGTAGCTTTGCTACAAAGCTATTAACTAGATGCATTGAATATATAGTTCTACAAATTACATTTTTTGGGGCTGAAAAGATAATGTATTTGTATTTGTTTGTTGGCAGGACTACACAGAAATTACTGCAATGATTTTCATGAAACTTGGTGGAAGGGGATAAGGCAGCAACAGTAAAACAACAACAGAAACCATGGAAAGAAATGGGGAGTAATATGAAATAGGGAGCCTGAAAGTCTATAAATTCCATTTTTTTTATAGTTTTAATCTGTAAAGCAGTTTCATTGATCAGTTACCAGTTTTCCTGCACCACCCAGTGTCATGCATTGTGCAATACAGTTTTTAAGCCTATAGATATCTCTAGATATAGCTTTGATTAATAGTTTCATATTCAAATGTTAACACATTTGCATGTATTTGTCTGAAAGCATGCCATTGTTCTACACGTCTAAACAATTATTGATATCTTTTGTGGTGCAGTCTTTGTGCTTTAGGAAGCTGTTTATCTCCCAGAGGCTTATAATGATTCTGCAGTCAACCATCGGGCTCAGCAGTATGTTATTATTTCTTAACACAAAGAGATATAAGATAAAAAAAAAATGCAATATACTATATCTGTTGTACTAATTTAAACACAGCCGTCTTCTTATCAGGTTATGAGGTTCATAGTGTTTTTGTTTTTTTTAATGTTATACTGTAACTTCTAAAGTATGTGATTTCATTAGAAATATTGATAATGTGTCCTGCAATTACATTCAGCCTCAGCGCCTTCTCTTGACACAGCACAAATACGACCACTGAGCCAGAGCACGGCCTTCGATCCCGCTTGCTCAAGTCTGTGGAAAGCAGCAAGTGCCTCTGGAAATTATTCAGTAAATCTTGAGTGTGTTGATAAGCTGTGAGATCAGCGGGAGATTAATCGAAGGCGAGAGTGCAGTCTGTAGCTGTGTGTGAATATGGGCAGAAATGCGGTTCAGTAAGTGCATAAAAGCAATGCAAGAATGAGCACAAAGACATAAATCCATTTCAGTGTATAAAGCAATTGTAACAAAAACATAAAGATACTGTTTGGCTGAAATTGTTTACAGCCTTGTGCCATTTAATGTAACAATCTAAAATTCAACACTGTCTAGCTCTGTAAATCTAAAGTTACATTTATCTGCACATCTGGCAGCAGACCTTTGATAAGACTGAAAAATCATCTTTTGCTCAGAAGTGAATGCCAAGCACATTATCTCATATTCATTTATATGTATCACGTTTCAGCTGGTGGTCTAGACTTTGCCAACTTCCCAGCATAAATTACATTCTTCCTTTAAGTTTCTTTGCTTTTTCACCAGATCAGTCATAATAGTTTGCTTTCTACATTTAAAAATCCATCATCCTCTTCAGGGTATCATCATCTGCTTTGAAGACGTGAGAGTGTGAGACAAAGGCTAAAAGCATGAAAAGCCAGATGCATTAGCATTGGTAACCCTGAATTCCCTTCCCATCTTTCTGTTGGGAAGATACAGGAGAGGAGCTAACATACAGTCTGCTCACTCCGGAGAAGGAAGTTAATCACGGCTAAAGTTATCATAGTTTGGAAAATGTCATTCGTTTTTATTTAGTTTTGGTTTTTCAGAGCTTGATTTTATAGATAGATGAAAAAAAAAATGTCTTTATTAAAGGAGTTACTTGTTAGAAAATCAAAAACTTATCCCAACTAACAACAGCAGGGGGCAGTAGAAAGCACCCTCTAAACCATCACCCCATCAGTAACATTATACCCATACAAGCTTATGTTACATTGCCAACTTACCAGTCTAAAAATTATTTCCTCACTGCTTCGTTTTAGTTTTAGCAACATTGATTCAAACTGAGAGAAAATGTGTTTGACTTGGGCTTTTGAAAGTGCCCAAACCCTCCTGTTGTGTGCTCTATTGTTTGCGTCCTTCTGGATTGAGTGATAATCATGTCGAAACACTGAAACATTTCCTCTCTCCTAATAGCATTGTTCGGTGACAGGGAAACAAAGGTACAGACATGCAAATTTTGGAGAGGAAAGGCCATTTTCGCTGCTGTAATCTACACTCACTCAAGCCTGTGTCGCCGCAGGGTGTGAATTTTTCCCCATTTGTAGGAATGGTAACAAGGTCAGTCCCACAGTGTAGTCCAATGTGCACCATGTACTTCTCAGTGATTTTGATACATCTCCATGTATAAATATATGCCCTCCCTTGACTGCCAAAGGGCTGTTCTGACTGACCGGTGTGTGAGTGATATAAGATACCACAGAGCACAGCGCGTTTAGCTAGCGGCATCAAGAGGAATGCCTTTTCCTTCCACTCTTTTTTTCTTTAGAGTCATTTCCATCACCGCTTTTCACTCTGCTCAATGGTGCGGCAAAAACATTTATATCCATTCGAATAACTGTGAGCCATTTAAGGACAAAAAGAAAAGTTTGGGATGCAGCCCTGTAGCTGGGCTAAAGGGGATGAAGTTGGATTGAAGGTGGATATGCAGCACATTACTTTTGCCAGACTTTGTGTCAAGTTGACGTCCACTTCGATGAACGCATTGTTCACAGGTTCATAGATAGAAGACAGTGTAATGTCTCTTGAATGAGTCTTGATGAAGTACTGTATTCATGGATACTATGACAATAGCAGACTGACTCTAATTACTGCTTCAATGGTGTATGAAAAACCCCCATCTCCCAGTGTTTAAGAATTTATTTCCTTAGTGATAGACGTGAAACTTGTCTTAAATCATGAGCATGAGGACTGTTGGAAATGTCTTGGGTTACTTAAAATGTCACTTGGACTTGACCTGTCCTTCTTAAGAACTTGTAAATTTATGATTTTCCGTGACAACATCTGAAACTAAAAGGGATGAATTTGGATCGGAGGTGGATATGCAGTCCATGTTGTTAGCCAGACTTTGTGTCAAGTTGGAATCCTTCTTCAGTGTCTTCACATTGTTCATAGATATAAAACAGTCTGCAAACAATGCTTCTAAAAGGGTTTAGATATGAAATAAAATATTTGAAGTGGATAAAAAGACTTGGACAATAGCAGAGTGAATTCAATTTCTGCTTCAATGGCGTATGAAAAACAAAATTCTCCCTGGTATTTCTAACTTGACTTAGAAATGAGGACTGTGTGACTTGGACTTGACCTGAACTTAAGAACTTAAGAATTTATGATATATTGCAATGACCAAAATGTGAAACTGAACATGAATAATGTAATATTTTTAATTGATCTTGTTTGCACTTGTGGTCCATGAGTTCTCAAGACTTTATTTGATGTGGCTTGGTCTTACCCCAGCAGACTGGTTGATTCCTGTCGGTGATGAGAAAGATAGGTATGCATCTATGGTTCTCAACTTGGGATCCGGTCGCCCCTCAAGTGGCCATTGGGGGGTGTGAGGCTTGTCTGCTCTGAGGTTGAGCAGTTAGATTTGCACATTCACTATCCTAATCCTAATAATCAATACTCAATAATCTTAAGTATTTTTTGGCCCTTTCTAAAAAAATAGTGGCCTACATGTCAATCAGTTTCATCCTCATTTTTCCTGCAGTCTGAGCAGCATTCACTATTTGATGAATGAAACATGTCTGAGAAGGGTGAAAGGGCTCATAACTCAAAAAAGAAAGTAAGGCTGTATCTCAGTGGTTACCTCATCTTTGGTTTAACTGAAGGGCATGACAAGACTCGACCAGAATGTGTCGTTTATGGTGAGAAGCTAAAAACTATGAAGCCGAGAAAACATCAAACAATGCCATGAAACTATTGGTGGAATAGTAACTAAGCAAGGAGACAAACCAAATAGAATCACTTTCTCTCTAAAAAAGGTTGGGGACCACAGTTTTACATGAATATGCAGCATCTCAGGAGAAAGAGCCATGTGTTTTTAAGGTTGTTTTTTTAATATGTCATACAGGACACTTGCTGTTCTCACACATTATTTTACTTTATCTGAAAATAACCATGCTGGGTACACTGTTTGAAAAACACTTGTATTTAGTATTCCATCCGAAGCCTCCGTCCTCTTTCACCCTTTTCTACGAAGCGGTCTCCACATGCTGCATTCAAAACTTCAAAGTGTTTGTTTATTGTGATATTTACTTACCGGTTTCTCGATAACACTGTGTTGTAAGCTGAATTTTTATGTTAATAAATGCCGTATGTCTTCCCTCACCTAACAAAAAGACGAAAGTGAGAGTAAAAGAGAGCATGCACCCATTCTTTTATTCATCAGGTACATTCAGGGAGGATGCCTGCTGTTGGATTAGACAGCACTCTCCGATCCCCTGCAGCTATCTGACACCACCAAATAAATGCTGCTTTTTCCAGCTTAGTTATTATACAATAAGGAGACCTGGGCATCCTTTTTTCCAAAAAAACAAGCCTGAATTTGACAATTGGTTACAGCCCTTTAGATCTGTTATTGCCTGTCAGAGTGTCTAGTCTTTGATTGAATGTTATGACCAAAAAAAAAAAAAAAAAGTCAATTACATGCTATTGCAAACTCTGGTAAGCAGGAGGAAGCAGACCTGACAAACCTGAGGATATTTTTTGAAGAGCACCAGCCCCATCTTCTGTCTCTGTCAGGCAGTGCTATTTATCTTCATCACACAAACACAAACAGAACTGTCTGGAGGAAAAGCAGGAAAAATGGGTGCTATTTGGGTGTCTGTTTGGTTTGCATATTCCATTAATCCATAGCTGATCAATACTGTATCATTCCATCCAGGCTTTCTGACACAATTGTGACTCATGTATTTGCAGGCAATTGTGTGGATAGAATTGGATAGAGAACAATTAGTTTGAATCGAGACGCTGTCAGTCTTAGAATTAATGCATCATTACCGGAACGTGCTGTGGCATGATAAGAGAGGTGGTTTTTTTGATATCAAGATTTTTTTCAGTGAAGGTCGTTCCAGTCTCCACTGTTATTTTAATAATTACTGAGCAGTTACACCAGACCTGCATGGAGTACGAGGACTTGATGATTGGTTTGAATGAGCTCGCACTCCTTACATGTTATTCTTGTACATAATATATTCCTTTTGTGTTATATGTGTTCTGGATATTCATTTCTAGCACTCAAAGCAAGCGGTTAATATTGATAATAGTTATTTAGTAGCCATATTATTAAAGTGTCAGGGTGGATCAGGTGTTTGATTGAATTACAGGACTGCGGGGCCTTGGCAGAGGGATCGCTCTGCCAGGGTTTCATTGTATCTGTAATGTAGCTGTAGGTGAATATAGCAACATTGTTATTAAAATAATAAGAAATTAACTTGTAACAGAATCCATAACCTTTCCATCACATGAACTAATGTGATTCATATTTCCCAAATCTAACCACATAATGGACGCAGGAAGCACTTTGCAAACTATCATCGTCCTTATGATTCTGTGCATTACAATAATGAACTGCTTCCTTTGTTTGTGGACCATTTCCGCTTTCATAACAAATTCCAGACAGCAAATACTTTTCTTGCAACCCCTTATCACCATATATGCACATGTTCTTTTACTAAAAAGTTTTGGGTATTCTGATTTATTTATTTATTTATTTTTTTATTTAATCTCATCTGTAACTACTGAACTGATGGTATAATTAAAGGAAAGGTAGCTTAACGTCACATAAAAACTATACTGTGCAAAATAGTTTAATAAAGTCTCCAAAGATGGGTGTTTTCAAGTAACTTCTACTAAATATTTATGTAAATAAATGATTTGGAAATCATTCAGTTGTTCTGATGGATATTTTGTGCAGTGTGAGTGTGAAAAGCTGAATATGAGATGTACTTACATCGCCCCCAGTTTGCTAAATTAAGTGCTTGTTCATGTGAGGAGCCAAGGCATTGGAGAACAGCTCATGGTTATGAAGATATATGGTGCTTTGGGATTGTAGGATGCATTAGAAAGTTTGTAACACTTAAAATCCCATCATGCATCATCATGGTCTATAGATTCTAAATTCTTAAGTTTCCCCACACTGCCAGCTACTTTTTCTACTGAACGAAACTGGAGGCCCACTTAATGAAGTTCAATGACGTAGAGACTATTAACATCCATCAGGCCTGGGAGTAACAAACACATCATCAAAGTGTTCTTTGCCAAATTCTCTCTCTCCCTCAGAGACATTCTCATACTTTATGATTGGCAGAATAGCGACCGATTACAAAAATCCCTTTTATCTCAGGCTTTCTTTGTCTCAATTTCAGTATTGTAACATTTCAGTATTGATATTGTTATTGTAATGTTAACATCTAATTTGAATTTTAATCATTTAGCTGACACCATGTTATTACAAAAACAAAAAACTTCATCACGTTCAAAGAGCTCTCTTACTTTTTTCAAATGTGTCCAGCTCCACATCAGTGGTGATGGAGCACTCGGTTTATCCATCCCCTGCTCATACAGAACATGGTCCCAGTTTCAGCATCAGTTAATCAGACCCTCTGGAGCCATCTTCAGCTTCATTCTTTGGCCTGTTAGCTCCGCTGTAATGGGATTTTCTCTGCTTTTTCTCTATAGCTCAAAGCCTCTGTTTACTGTGCCAATGCTCTCCTCTCCTATTTTACCCCTTTTTGACAGTGATGAACACAACAGCCTTCTCAGTGACAGCAAGAGAAGAAAGTCAATGTAATAAGAAGACCAACCCAGTCTTCTTACCAGAATAATGTGTTGCTGTTGCATGTTTCTGGAAACCACGGAATGTCAACATAATTTTCTTCTAAGGATCTGCTACTTTTTGCTCTTTTTCGATACAAAATCCAGTACTTTGCCACCATAAAGTGGAGTTTGTGTGTCAATTACTGTAGGTTTTTAGGATTATTCAATAAAAGTGCCTTTTTGAGGTTAGGTTAAAATGGTGGCTTGGTTTAAATATCACACAATGCATTGAGTCATTTTAATTTAGTCACATCTTTGCTGCCTTTTTTCTGTTTGTTTTGCTGTCAGCACTTAAACTTCACCATAAAAAGTTTTATAATGCTATTGTCACAACCTGCAGATTGAAAACTGCGTAGGCGGTTCTTTCTCTGTGAACAGTCTACATTTAAATTAAACATTACGTTACATCAACATTAATTAAAAACTTTTCATAGTTTTGTTGAAATAAAACATAATGCAGGTGGCATCATAACAATTACAACAATAACATATTTGCAGTGGCATTTTTGTTACATATGTACTTAATTTCTGTGTTTATAAAGCCTTATTCTATTCCCATTCCCATCACATTTATATCCACTTCTAGAAATGCTGATATGAAACATATTTTTGGTTAAGAAACATTAGGATTATAAATAACCATTGTTGGCGGTAATGTACAAGGGCAACATTTTATTCTGACAAATGGGTTATGAATACAGTATGGCAATGTATGTATGAGTATGTAGAATACTGATTTAGTTATTGTCATGGGCCAGTGGATAACTTGTGGATCTTTATTTAAAATCTTGTTTTTGATACTTTGTCCACCACAATCCACCATTTCTGTACATGACAGTTATGGTCACAGTGTTTGTATTTGCCATTTAGCAATTATCAATGCATTATGGTTGTAAAAAATAATTTCTATAGCAAAACAGTTAAATGGAAGCAACTTCTCCAGAAACTCTCAGAGGCAACAGTGAACTAGACGAAAAATGCTCTGTAACTGGATCATCAACATCAACGTGAATCCTATGGCATCAGATAAATTTATGATAAACAAAAATCACATTAAATCCATCTGCAGTCAGGCTTATTTAAAAGCTTCCTCCAGGCGGGGTCAAAGATCCATTTAAGTCATTAAGAACAAAGTACAAAATCCATTGTGTGTCTTATCTCCACACACAGCAACTGTACAAACAAAATTAAACTTGAATGGATATCTGACCAGGAAGCATATGTGGGCGTCGGCAAGGCGGCACGGAGCTGAGCCATGTTGTCGCATCATCATCAAAAATGGATTGCTAGGCTATTTATGGAGAGTGAACAAGCCAGATGATGTGTTTACTGTCATTCTGAAACAATAAGGTGCACATTTGTTCACAAACAGAGCCCAGAGTTTTACTGTGTAATGGTTTAAGTGCTGTTTGAGATACTTTTCCAACATATCAAGAATACAATGGAAGAAATCTGTATTTTTGTCATGAAAGTTGATACACGTGATGATGCTGGACATCACTGTACAGCTCAGTGTACTGCCCATACTATTGTATAGAATGTATATCAAATTATATTATTATATTAGTGTCAGCTATTTTCACTACAGCGGAGAAGAAAAGTAAGTGGAGCTGCAGCACCCATTACACAGAAGACACTCTGGCTGGTGTTTATGGTTTCCAACATCAATAGCATTCCTGCAGAGGCTGCACTTTTGAAATTGTAACCTGCCAGATGAAGAAGAGGTTTGGTCTGAGCTCATTTTAGCCTATTGTTTGGTAAGAGGAGGCAGTGCAGCATGCGGTCACTGAACCGAGCATTTAAAGAAAAAGAACAAAAAAATCATCTTGTCCACACTGTTGTAAGATTGTTGATCATTATATGGTCAGCTGGGACACAGCATGAATGAGTTTCCAGTCCGTTGAAAATGCTTGGAGTCTTTAAAAAAAAGCTTAGTTTCAGTTTAGTTTACTGAAATTGTTTCTCAGTGAAATAAACTTGACAAGGTAAACGATGATTTATGAGATAATTTAACAAACTACTAACTCCACTTAATCATGGCTGTTTTACTATTTTTTTTAAATCAGTGGCTCATTGATTTGATAGACTGCACCTGCAGTTGGTGTGAAAGCTGTAGTTTGTTAGCCTCCAGCAAAGTGCTGCCCTTGAAAGATGTCTGCATGTGTTTCTCTAAAATAAAATAGGAGGTTTCTTGTTTCATGTAATGTGTTAAGATAATAATCACCTATCTTTCTTTAAACTGCTGAATTATATGTACAAGCTTGCAGGGTTACAACCTAAGCTTAAATCTTCTCACAGCAAACGCCTCTGATTTATTAAACACATTTTTGAAGCATTTCAAGGCTTTAAGTTAAATTTAAGGTAATTAATTCACTGTGGCTTCAGTGTCAAAGCAAATGGGTTATTTAGCAAGGGGAGTTTCAGGGTCATTTTGTAGCTTTTAATATGTTTGCCACCAATGAGGGGCAGTAAATATCATCACATCATACAAATACTGCTGATACTTTTCTTTTTTTTAATTTTCTTCCTTTTTTTATTTTTAGTTCTGTTTTGTATCATTTCACTGAGCACTTTGGTGAAATAATTCAGAATGTATTTGAAGATGCAACAGCCAAATTACCTGTAAACAACTTCTGAATACCTTTTCCCTGACTTCATGTCCGATACACGTGGAAAAGTACATGGTTATAACTTGCTTTTTTTGTTTTTGCTTTTTTTTTTGTCATTTCATTTGATTTCGTTCAGAGTAAAGCAATAAAAGGAACAACCACAATAGTTCCTGACTGAATTTTTAACCATTACTCAGACATGAAACAGCCATACAGAAGCAATTAGTGTCACAGTGGTTTAGAAACTGTGATATCATTAGCCAGGCTTTCTCAGCACACAGATCCACTCTATATCTGAAATTCTGAGCATGATCCACAGGCACCAAATGGCCTCCCCGCCATGTTGGCCCCGAGGCAGAACCCTCCCACCCTAGATTGCCTCTTCTCCATCCCTGAAAGCACCCATTCACTTCAAGTCCCATTCATTAGTGCAGATCATACCACCCCGTGAGCCAGCCAGCTAGGTCTCTAAAAGGCCATGGGAGCCATCCTCAGCATCTCCTCCTTCAATTATTAGAACAAGACCTCACTCTGCAAGGAGGGAGCAAAACCCATTACTCTTCCTCACCTAATCTTCATCAGGTTTTTTTTTTTTTTTTGTACCCCACACCTCGCTATTCTTCTGACAGCATGACTATCTGCGTGTGGTGTTTGGCCTGGGGATTTAACACCTCTGAGTGCACCTTGAGGGGGGAAAAAGGAATTGGAATTAACTGAGGTTCAGTATTATCTGCCTACATGCCATAGGTGGCTGCGTGTCTATCAGCCCTGAGGAAAACGGCTTAATAACAGCCTCATTAAGAGCATAGTCCATTACTGATAAGGGTACCCCTGAGATGCACTAATTAAAAGCAAAGGGGGGTGTCAGAGTGGGCAAATTGGACACAGTGAGTGAAACTTCAAGTTTTTCATGCCAAAACAAAAAGCTGGCTAATCTGGCTGCCTTCTGTGTAAGGCTTTGTGTCTGCCCTGATGCACCTTACCAGGGTGCTTCAGGTATTTCTTACTGCTGGCCATATTAAGACTTAAAAAGGGTGACTTTGCACAGTGATCCTGCCAAATTAGATTTTTCAATGTGTGTATATCAAAGGCATGTGTGTGAGAATGTGCATTCATAGCTGAGTGTAGTTGCCCACTTGGTGGCAGAAGAGCTCTACTATATTGCTTGTCTATGTTTCCACCTCCAAATGCAAGACAAAATTCAGATCCGATGAAAAAGAAAGCAGTTGTACATGTCATGAAGTTCGCACTGTTTCTGAGCAGATTGAGGTGACAGTGTGCTTTTTTTCAGTATGTCACATAACTTATTAGATATATATTCCTGACTTCATGAGACAAGAAATGTGTAAATACAACATGGCAGTTGTACCTTGAATGATATGTTCTGTACGGGTGTACTCTAATGTAGACCTGTGTTGGTGTCTGCATCACTGTGAATACTACTTAAAGAGCCACAGCTAGAGCATAACGGCAACGATGATGTCTGCTGGGTTAAAATTATTTGTCTAGTAGTAGTAGAAGTATTTATTATTGGAAGCTTCAGGTAATCTACGTCTCGAACTGAAAGCAATAATATTGAGGTCATTTAAGTGACTAAAAAGAAGGAGTAAAATATTAGGCTTATAGAAATGTTTTGCCCATCAAAATTGCACATCTCTTCCTATTGTAGAGACACTTCAAAGTTATTCGTTGTTGTATTGCAAACAAAAAAAGCCCTACCTCAGTGGATTTTTATGTTGCGGGTACAATGTTTCTGAAATTACTTTCATCCTTGAAAAGGGGGAAGAATAAGTGACTGGAAATATTGTGCTTGGCGGCCCACGTGCATGTGGCATGTTTTCCTATTTGGAAACAAACATGCATACCTAATAGAATAGCTAGAGCAAGCAGAAAATAAATTTCCTGCTCTATGCACTCCCGTTGTCTCAGGTTTCATCCTTATCCATTTCAGTGCTGCTGCCAGCGCTGTCATTGATAGTAAGGGCAAGGACTGTTCATACACAAACCATTTCTCTTCTGGGAAGAATTGATTTAATGACAACATCCAGTGGCCGCAATCGATGGGGCAGAGGGAAAGGTACATTATGAGAAAAGGAAGACAGATAATGGAGGATCACAGAGCCATTTCCATCACTCTAACTAGCATCCTTGAACATTCTCCTCCCCTCCTTATTTGAAAAGAACCCAGTGGAACAGGTCAGAGTCTGGACTTTCATTTTCTTCCTGCAGTAACTCTCTTACCTTTGACCTGCTTGTTCGTTGACAAACCCAGCAGAAACACATCTGGGATCGCAGTTGCATGCATTATTGGATGATGATTTTCAGTTCATTACAGCCCCACTGCTTTACCCCATGTAGCTACCCAGCCAACTGCTGTAATGTGGCAGTGCAAGAGATGATTTTTTTTTTTGTTTGCCTCTGCTTAATTTTACAATCAAGCAAGTGAAATGTGTTTTACATCCAGCTGCTTGTTTAAAAGCTTCTCAACTTCACAAATGAATAGTCTGTCTCTTATCTGTATCTCAGGACTGTAAGCACATTTGATGAGTTGTCTCATCAAACTGAGGAGGCTTAGCTCTTCTCACACTGCTAAGATGCATTGTGGGTCTCACACCCACCATGACATTGTTTATGAGCTACAAAAAGCTTCACTTCCTTTCAAGATAATGAGTGTCATTCTGCAGGGCTTAGATTTTTTTTCTTTTCTTTTACTTGTCCCAGATATTATGAGTTCTATTTTTATGTAATTTACAGGGTTGCATTTAAAAAAAACAAAAAAAAACAAAACACTTTTCTATTTCTTTTTCCATAACCTGATGTGAATCACAAGGGAAATGCACTCTATGCACTAAAAAGTGACAGTGTATTGAGGTAGAAGGCTAGAGTAAGTGATAAGTTCCACATGCACCCAAAGGACTTGGATAAAATACAATACAGGATATATTGCCAATCTGCTGCAGAGTAGGTACAGTATATGCAGGGTGTGACAAAAACTATATAACACATGCTATTAAAATTCTAACAAGGTCTGTCTGCTCAGATGTGTCCTGAGAAGTTATTTTACGGATAATGCAGGTCCACAAAATCTTACCTCAGGCAGGCCATTTTAAAGCCTCGAGGCCCTCACAGCTGAAGCCAGGTCACCTGCTGTCCTTAGAGTCTACTTAAGAAAAGCCATCAGATCTCTTACCGAAGACCTGAGGCTGCACTGCAGCTGCTGACGGGTTACAAGGTCTGAGATACAGCTTGGAGCAAGGCCTGAACGAGTCGTCAGAGTTATCAGTATAATCTTGGCATCAACTCTTAAACTGACTGGCTACTTACGACGGAACAGGACTAATGTGCTTCCCTGTGTTAGAGGTGTAATCCTTGAGATTTACTTCTGTTACCTCAGTATGTGGTATTGTTTATTGTTACAAATAATGCATATTAATTCGGAACACAAAAGAAAATGTATGCACTCATATCAACATCCCCCAGAAGATGTTCAAAATGTTTGAACTAAATACAGTGTATAAAGGTATTTTTTGTTGTTAAAATGTGTTTCACATCCTTCTTGTGATTTTTGCATGAGTAGGGACACTTTATAATCTTTATTTTCACTGTGCAGTGCTGGCATGTGGTGTCTGCAGGGACTACTGACACCAGAAAAACTTACTTTTCTGAGAAGATAACAGTCTCCAGTACTTGGAAATCACATTTGGTGGTGATTTTTTATGCTTCACAGGCATCTACATAAATATATTTAACATTTTTAACTATATTTTCAGTTTCTGCCTATAGCCATTGTATGCTTAAAGGTATGTATTTCCATAATAGTCAGAGATATTGCTGATTTTCGTGTTTCACTGTATGCAACAACTGCCTTTAAACATGAATAGTCTACATTTGGTGACTTTTTGATCATTATTCGCAGAGATGCATGTCATTAAGCAAACACTGTCCCTTTTCACTTTTTCAGTTTTGGGCAGATTCCAAATATTCCACTTTTGCATTCAAATATTTTATCATATCCATTTTATAAATTAGACACATCAAAGACATAAACAAATGGTTGTGCTTTCCTCTATTTAATGCAAAAATCTTTTAGGAGCATTAGTTGACAATCTAGCCTGTGTTCTTCAGTCTGTAGCTTGAAGCCCAGTTTGTTTGGATGTGCTGTAAATAGATGCATAAGTTGCTCCATTTTCTGTTGTTTTGTTTTGTTTTTTTTCTGACAGTGACCGCTCACAACATGTTTTCTGAACCCATATTCGACCGGATGCCAATTCGAAAAGAACTCTATTGTTTAGAATTGTACAGCGTCACAGTATGATCAGTAACCACAGTCGGCACTAAATCATAATCATGGTTAAAATGTCAAAAGTCGGTAGGAGTCTTTGGCAAAGAGTGTAATTTATTTGTAACAGTGAAAATGATGGTTGTTTTTTTTAAATTTCTCCCTGTTCTTTCTTTTTAGTTTCCTTGACAATACTGCAATTAATTTGACACTGCTCACATGCAATCTGTAACACGTAAAGGAAATTCATACTATTGTGGAACAGAACAGAATACAATAGAAGAAATAAGTTCTCTGTTGACCTTCACTCACACATTCCATCCATGTCTTTCCTTCCGAACGTACATTTC
>JAPQRN010000007.1:20169144-20181396 GCA_037367275.1 Coranthus polyacanthus
CTCCAGTGGGACGCACAGATCCTTGGGTCTACACAGCTGGCATCAGTTCCTGCCAACTGCAGCAGCTCCTCATCACAGATGTTCATGCAGCCACCGCATTGGCAGCTTCCAGTCCTTTGTGTTGACCTTATTCACGAGCACAGCTAGCTGTGGATTAAAAATGAAACGCTGCAGCCTGCAGTGAACCTGTTAAAGGAATACAATGAGTTTCTGCATGATTAGCTTGTTGGACAAGGGTAAGCAAAGAGAAGAAAAATGTGACAAATATTTGTATTGTATATGCTCTATGCCAGTACATTATATGTGAAGTGATATTATAAGTAGATGTCCTAAGAGTGACCTTTTTGGGAGTATGTTGCAGAATTAATGTAGTTTTAAAATATTTGTTAGTTTTTGAAGTCTTTCAAGTGGGTTTTTGATTTCAGTGAAGTGTTTAGGTGTTTGTTTTTTGTTTATTTTTATTTAGTTTTAGGTTGCTCAGGCTTTATGACCAATGACATTAGAGGAAAATGCAAAACAAAAAAAAAGTACCTGCAGTTCTATTTAGTTATAGCTTGTGTTGCACTTTTCGTCATGGAATTTATTTTGTTTTTATGTTTTTGTTTTTATTTTTATTTCAGTTCAAACTCTTTCCGTTTTAGTCTTAGTTTTCATTAATTATAATGACTCTGGTTAGTCTATTTGTTATAAAGAGAAAGCTGCAGAAGAGCAATTTTGACTTAATAATGGCCCTAGAAGAAAACTTAAGTGATCATAGTTTTTGCAATTTGTCTTGAGAGAAACGCTGAAAATAAAAGCCAATAATTTCAGGCAGCTGGTGATGCCAGAGGAAGACGAGGTGTGAAGATTGCCAAAAATCATTAGGATGCATCCTCTGGGCACCATGGATATCTCTAAAAATACATTGGAAATCCATCTTATAGTTGCATGTGCCTTTTAGACTGTTGGATTGAAAGAGACTCTCCCAGACCCAACTAAACCTTCTGTTCCATCAGAACATGAAGCCATAAGCCACCGGGCAGGGCATGTCACTCACTGTGGTTTGGTCAAGTGTGGTTTAAAGGGACATGTCTCAACAGTTATTGATTACTGTGAAATGGCCCGTGCTACAGATTTTTGAGTCCCAGGAGGATGATGGTTTTGGGGATCCCCTAACTGTTAGAGCACTGCTGTTAGGCCTACTGTAGCACAACACTTACTTAGTGGATTTGAGAATATAAAATGTTCTCACATGCATTCATGGTTGTCAGATTATTTATCCCAATGACTGTGAACCTCTTTTGTGCCACCAGAGGGTTGACCATTACCACAGAGTTTGTTACAGACATTGGTGATTATTTGAACTTTTACTATTATCTTGAAGTTTAATTTAGTTGGCTTGTGACCATTACCTATAAGTTCATTATAATTATAGACAAACTAATGAAATGAGAAAAAAAAATCATTAACTGAGGTAATTTACAAAAGAAGATAAGTAAAACTGAAATGTGTGTAAAAAAAAGCAAGAGAAAATGTCTTTGAGCATTTATTTCATCCATGAGCCTAGAAACGCACAAAACCACATTGACTGACACATCTTTTATACTGCAGTTGTCTTTTGTGGATGGTTGGTCAAGTGAAAATATTTTTGTAAATGATACAATGTTTGGATGATTTTTTTCTGACCTTTTTGCACCTCAACCCTGTCAGCTTACAAAGAAGACTAAAACTAATTTTGAACCAAAAAACAAACTTTACAAAACCTAAACATTTTCAAGAAAAAGGATACAACAAAGCTAAACTAAATTAGCAAACATGCTTTAAATGTATTAAAACGAAACTGGAATTGAAACGACCTTGCTTCCAGTCAGCCTCAGCTGTTCTTTGTGGCTTGTGCTATTTAGCAAACATTACCATGCTAATACACCAGGTGGAATAGGTAAACAGTATATTTGCTTTGTATCAGAATGGATTGTCAGTGTAGTCATGCATGCCTAAGTTAGCATTTTGCTCAAACTAATGCTGTGTCTGAGTTTAGCTGCTGTGGCTGCAGATTACTCTCTTAATAGATTCATTTTCTGTCAACCAACTATTTGTTTAATATGTAAAGATATTGTAATTTCTCACCATTTCATCATGTTTTCACAAGAAAGCATGTAAATTAAAAAAAAAAAAAACAATGTTATGTACAGACAGAACATATGTAGCCTACCGTGGTGGGATACTTGTGTTGTATCCTCTGCATATGTTTTTCACAGCATGATGCCTGAGATAATAACTTGACAATAAGAGGAGATTAATGGTAAAAACATGTATCGTGTGATGTTAGGGTTACTCGATCTATACAATAAGCTAAACAGCTGTCACTTTCTTATGGTTAAACACTTGTTGTTATTTGCTTGAAATGTATGCTGTATGCTCAAAGGGATATTGGGGGATATACAGACACTAACACTATCCTGCTACAGTCAACAGCGCTATCCTCCACCACCCTCAATGCCTCCAGTCTCATATGCACACTGGCAGACGCAATTATTTTCACAGAGCTAGAGGGAAATGTCATCAGGACTATCCGAAAGCCTCCACATTCTGTCACCTTCTCTTCTTTTTTTTTTTTCGTCCCCATGATTCTCTTTATCAATTTAGTCTGCTCTCGAGATTGTCTCCGGCAATTTCATTACAGTCAATTAGCTTAGAGAGAGAGAGAGAGAGAGAGAGAGAGAGAGAGAGACGGAGGGGAGTCAGAGTGAGAGCTGCAGATGAAGAACATGCATCCTAGTCCCTGCATACAAAACAGTGAGGACAGGCGGCTGCTGGCCAAAAGCCCCTCAGACTAACTGAAGACATTTACCTCTCTGCAGCCTAATAATGTTTCTGAGGCGCTCAGCGGAGACTGCACAGATAGACTGGTGGGGCTTTGTGCCTACATATATTTATATAAATAAAACGCATGATGGATGCGTTGCTGACCACAAATGTAGCAGCTATGAAATCTCCACCTCTGCTGGATGGTGTAACACAAGTCTAAGTCAGCACTCAGATGTGTGCAGCAGGCAGCAACACAGCTGAAGGTAGAATATTCATAAAACAGAAATAACATAGGTCTGTATGTACTCAGAAACATTATACATGTGCAATTTTACCACTGAGATCAGAGATAATCAGAGTGTGAACTACTATGGAAATGAACTCCTCTGAAAAGATTATTTCTGAAATTTTGGAGGTCTCTAAAATATTTACAATATGCTATTTTTACCGTGCATTTATATTTTTCTGCATCTTCATCATCATGCAACACGCAGCTATACTTCATGTATGATTCATGCTTGAGGGGGATTCATCACTAATTCACTTTAATAGAGCCAGCAACATGGATGCTATTCTTGACATCACCATCAAAGTGTGGTGGCACAGTACCATGAACTTCATTTGCAGAAAAAAAGCAAACTGACGTGATGCTCACTGTCGTTAAAGGAAATGGACACTGATTTGATTTTCATTTCAAAATCCACCAACTAAAAGGCATTTTTCATTTTCCAGGTCACAAATGGCAGATACAACATTTACAAAGGGCTTGATTTACGTCTCGACTTCATAAAACGGAAAATAAAATGTATGAATAATTTTTTATTGAACATATATTCTATGAGTGATGCAGTGTGCTACTATGATTACTCAAATAAACAGCATCTCTCTCTCTCTCTCTCTCCTCACCACTCTTCACGTGTCTAAAGATGCACAACAGGCAGAAGCAGCTATTTTTCATCATTATTCATCAGCTTATTAATGGGAATAGCATCAAAAGCTGAATCAAGTCCTTCATAAGTATTGTATCTACCACAAAAAGTGAGTCAACAGCGTTTGTCAATTTCCACTCATTCCCAAAAATTAGATATATGCACAAAATCTGCACACACAAAGTACAGTTAGTACTGAAAATACTACATAACTGTTGTATTTGGGCTGTGATAATGTCATGTCTTAGATTTGGTTCAGTTAAAACACAAAAACAACATGGTTAGGATCAGGAAAAAGGCTTGGGGAATCGACTAAAATAAGAACGACAACAGTGAAAATAAAACAAAAATAAGCATTTACTTTCGGTTTGAAATGGGACACTGGTGTAACTGTGTGCAAATCCTCAAAGTTTGTTGTTTGCATAAGGTGCAAGGTGCATAAACAACTAAGCCATTTTTTGAGAAATAAGAAAACAAAAAGTTTTCTGGTGCTACATGGTTAAATTCACCTTAGTGTCTGTTTGTTCCACTGATTGTAATTAAAAATGAAACTGAAACTTGATCTATATTCAGCTAAGACTCCAACAAAGTAGGTTGTTATTTTCAGGAGATACAAAAAAAAAAAAAAAAGACGTGTTGCGTTTCTTTTTCTGGTACATTTTCCAAAAATGATATTGTAAGCATGAATTGGTGGTTTGTAGTTTATCTGTGTGGTACATCAGGTATAACCAGGGCATTCCCTTTAATGACATCAAAACATATGGCTAGGCGTCAGCTGGCTAACTCTCCTGCAGCGGATCAGCCTGCCAGAGCTCCTGGGAATCCACATGGGATCTTAGGGGAATAGCCAACATATGCCTGACTATGCAGTTTACTGCAACATTACCTGTATTGTGTTTTTTATAGCATTCTCTCCATGCACCGATAACAAGCTCCTCTTTATTCTTCATCTCTACTCGCCTACTTCCTAAATTCACAACTATTTTAACACAGCGGTAACTGCCAGTGAAATGAGAAAATAATTGCTTTTGTCAGATTGAGGTAGAGGCCGGTTGAAAGGTTGTGTTGATAATTAAAGTACAAGTTAGGATCTTTTTAACATGTTTCAGCTTTTATACGAGGATATGACGAGTCACAAAACAGGCTGAAAAGGCACAAAGAGGCAACAGTTTGTTGTATTTGAAGGATTTTTGGGTTATAAACTTCAACAAAAGGTAATAGACTTTCTTACCTCTTTGTAATGAATTCGACAAAACCAAACTTTTTCAACTTGTAATAAAATCGCTCTTGTTCGGTACATTCATGCTTCCTCAACACAATCATTTGCACAACAATGATAAGGTACGATGCACATATATAATGAATTGCTTTCATTTGCATTATTTTGTTATGCCTTCATCTTAATAGCATATTTTTTTAAAATGGAAACTGTTGTGGGTGGTATATTGAGCTTCATTGTGCTGCTTCTCACCCACACAGCAGGAGTAACATATGGCCCTTTACAGAAGGTATATATAACCAGAATTTTTGGCAACATACACAGCTTCTTTTAATGTTATTTTAACAATATGCTGTGGATATTTCCCTGTACATTTATTTACTTACTACTTACTCTTCTAGTGAAGACACTAACTTGCTGGAACCATCATATGTAGAATACAGATTCTTCATATAGAGATTTTACAACATCTAGCTGCATTCATTTGTGCATAAATAAATCAAAGATCATGAATCTACTGTAGCTCTGTAATGTTTCACACTAACAACTTCTATACTCCATGTATGCAGATGCATTCATGTGTCAGATGAATAACATGTTGTATTTAATTTAGTATGGTTTGAAGGTGTGATAGGTGTATGCATCCCTCAGATTTGACTTTAAGATGTTTAGCTGAGCATATAACATTTTACGTTTGCATCACTGGTACATTTTGTATCAAAACTTTGATACAGTTGCTGATTCCATATGGATGAAGTGGGTTTTATTGTATCACAGCATTTGGTATCCATTCATTCCTTCATCCTTGTGCTTAAATAAATGCACATTTTATGTGCAGTTGTACCATGCTTGTAGGTTTTGTTTGTACATTAGCTGGGGTCTGGGGTTCCTCCCTCAGGAAATTTTGTACACCAAATACTTTGTTTCTTTCATTCTGGTGATTTTTCTATGCACCTGTTTGTGTTGTTTCTGTATCAGTTGTTGGTGGAAATGCCTTAGAAGTATAAAAACTCTATTCACACACCAAGCAACAATTCAAAATAATATAATAGGCTTTCTGGCAGTCTGTATTCCTCTCAAATGTTATTATATAATTACTTTTAACACAACATATTCACTGTTTGTATGAGCTCCTAATTAGCATCTGTTAATGTACTGAAGAAAATAGACCTGCCTCTGTCAGACACTGTTTTGTCTAAGAGATGTGTCGAAGGGGTTTCTAAATTTTACATTTTGAGGTGGACGGATCCCCTGCATCCCCCCAAAATCTATGCTTACGATTTGTACAAAGTTAGGACGCTAACATGATGGAGATAGCAGGTATGCGTAGCTTGACATTAAAACTAAAGATAAGAGGAAATGCTTTCTGTCCTAAGGTATAAGTTATAGTTAGTCACATAACTCAGAGTAAACAAATCAATACATTTTTTTAACAGCTATAGCTCACTTATTTATTAATAAGTGAACTATAGCTGTGCTAGCAGGCATTTTTCCAAAACACAAACAACTCATGAGACATTGATAACCCTGCACAGAGTCCAAAGAGTGATTGCAGCATCTTCAAATACTGTAAGAGCTGTGATATGTTGTTTGGATTTCCAGGCACAAACAACTCACAAGGCACAACAACCCTGCTTGACCCTCATGTTTAGTGGCCAAGCTAACATGCAGACTGTGAGGTTTTATAGTACAGTTAGTGTATCGTTCTTGAAGTAACAGCTTCATCTACATCAGAAGAATACCACTAAAAATACATGTCAGAATAGATATTTGACTGCAGCACAGACGATAATTTTTTTCATTCCCTTGACAGGAATGATTTGATTAAAAAATTATGCACACTTTTGTATTGTGTTATTGTTTGCAGGAGTCTAATTGGTCTCTTTCTCTGGGGCTGCAAAGAGTGATTGCAACACTGTAAAAGGTGTGATATTTTTGTTTGGATTTCCAGTCACTTGTCTGAACAACTGTAAAATCACAAAAGCGGCTCATGTGTTGCACCCATCGCTGCTCTCTCCTAAGTAAAGCAGAACTTTTTGGGCTTAAGCAAGCTAACAAACAACATCAATATTATATGACATCTTTTCAAAGGGTCAACTTATAGAGTACAACTGACAAGGAAATTGGAAATCAGAATGGCAGAGTACCAATTTTTCCAGTATGTAAGAAGTCATTTTGATGCAATTTAGCATGGAGTTGAGCAAGAGATGTCTGCAAATGGAATGGCACCCATTAGGAGGACTTGTATTGCTATGTTTACATCAAACAGCAGTGTTGTTGTGAACTACTTTGCTCCCTCTTAGTATTCCTGCACAGGTGGCAGTTTGGTGGAGAGAGTCAACAGAGGCGACAAAAGCTTTCCTCACCCCTCTACCTCCAACCATCATGATTGTCAACACTGCCACCCACTCGAGTTCTTTTCATGAATATCCAGAAGGCTCTCTGTTTCTTCTTCCCATGCTCAGACAGATTATACATCAAGTTTTTTTAATTGATCCCTTTGGGGTGGGATTCTCACAGTTGGGAGATACTTAGGTACACAATGGTATGAACCTCGATCCTGTGATTTCAAAGCAAACACAGCGGTTTGAATACCTCCAGGCAGGATTAATTGCACAGACGTTTGGTGGAAAATGTGATGATCTGTAGTTGGTTGAGTGGTGTAATTTCAGGAGATGGGAGTTGGACACAGAATAACTCGTGCAAGCTTAGTATCCCTGTTAGGTTTTGAAGTAGATAGAGCATATAAACATCTCATCCTGATTTCTGAATCCTAGTTTTAGAGCCTAACACTGGTGAAGTGGTGTTTGGCTAAAAATCTGAAACAGTGATCATTCTCATCCCAACTTTTTCTATTCTCGGATTGACTCTCACAGATCGATCGATCACTACTTTTGTGTAAATGTGCATTTTATAATCAAAAGGGGAAACAGTAGAAATAAATCACCAGTATCTAGTCGAAATTATACCTGATTGATAGGAACTGCTTCTGCTTCCTGTCACAATCAACTATGGCTCTAAATAAATGTAGGATTACAATGTTCAAACAAGAAGTTCATTGCATTCTTAAAAGTTAATCAAGACATTTTATTCAAGTTTATATGAACAAATATCCCAGAGAATTGAATGAATATAGCTCTAAGTGATGAATAAATAACAGCTACGATATTTGAGCTCAGCTTGGAGTGAGATTGGTGTCTCCAGGATCACCTCAAATCAGTTCAGTCAAATTCAGTTCCCTGCTTATTTTCTTATTTTCAAACCTGTGATGCTGAAATGGCCTCATGCAGGTCTATGTCAATTTGAAACTATAGTCTAAAGGTTTCCAGTCTGAAAAGATTTCATACTCTCACGTGATCATGTTTTCTTAGCTGTGGTGACAAAATAAGAGTGCAACTAATTGTATTAATGGCAATTTATTAGAAGGTAAGTTTGGTTAAATATGTAATCTGTGTTTGTTAGAATTCCCATTGTAAACTCAGAGTGGACACATACAGCAGTTGTGTAAAAACATAATTTGTAACATTGAAGTAACTGTTGGTCCTTATTCCTTTTTGTTTCATCGTAAACTCATTTGTGTCCAAAATAAGGATCCTGTCAGAATGGTGCAGTGTGGTGAGCTATATTGACAAGTTTTAATTTGGTCCTCTGAAGGTGAAGCTTTGCACCCTCTGAAATGAAAATTAATCTATAATTATCCATTTACAACAGGGCCGAAAATCTAAATGGTATCAAAATTGCAATTTGGCTAAATGCAGTATCCAAAACCCTGCAATTCCTTGATAAAGGTAAAATGTGTCACAACATACCATTATAAATGAAGCACTGTGGGGCTACAGAGATGCCTGGGCCTACAAATCATGCTCTCCAGACGTAAGGGAACGTTTGGTACAGACCCCTGCAAAAATCATTTCATCATTTTTATGTTTTTTTCAGTGAAAATGAATTGCCAAAATCACCATTCCTGCTAAAATCGTGACTCATATCTCAATGTCTGTCAAAATAACACATGTAGTTCAGCCCTAATATATGCGTTATGTCCTAAAATAGTCAATAACAGGTTCGGACAGGAGTCAGCTGTGCGCATACAAACAATTTCATTTGAATATTCCAAATTTAGGTTTGAACTTTATCTCAACTCATTTCCATCTTGATTTGTATATAAGGATATTTGTGGGAAAAGTCTCCAACTCTGACTCATTTCCTCATCTTCTGTGGTGTGTCTAGAGTGCGTGCAGAAGTGTATTGGTGTGTAGGTGTGCGCGTGTCATTTTCCCTGAGCATGACTCATCACCGAAGCCTTTAAACTCTCCCTATCCCTCTGGGGTATTAAATGTCCTCATCCTTGTCCCCGATCTTTCTGAGAGCAGATGATCCTCATTAATGGTGTCCGCGTAGAGGGCATGTGTCTTTGCAGCCTCTCCTGTCCTCACATTGAGAAACCCAATCTGACAAATCCTCTTATGAAGATATCATTCTCCCACCATCCCATCCCGATCCCCGTCCTCATCAGACATCGATGCCTGATTCGCCCTTCCTTATTTGCACACGGCATTGATCAGGTGCCTCCGCCGTGAAACTAGAACAGACAACGTGGATGGGTTGTAATAAATGATGAATATCCTTTGCCTTGCATTTTTGCCGGGACCTGACACATGAGGTATGACGATCACAGTTAATATCGTCTCGCCGGCATGCATATTAAGGGTCAGGCTGCCATCCCATCAACTACAATAATTGAACTGTCGTCCAAAACCGCCGTATTCCCCTGTCTCCTCTTGTATTCCCTTTTCTTATATATTTCATGAAATTTTCATCAGCTCATGCAGGGAGTTGTTTCCTGTCTTCATTTATGGAGCTAGCTTGAATGCTGCTGAAGACTTTTCTGACAGCGAACAAGATCTGCAGCCATGTTTTATCAGATGAAAGCCCCGCATTGATGAAAGAGCAGTTCAAATGAGATCAAGCAACTCGACCTTTTAAACGCGGGCAAATGTCAACCCACCTGTTTTTGAGTCACTTTCTGCCACTTTAACCTAGCTGCCTTACACAGATCATAGCTGTTCTATACTGCGGACTCAAAGATGACAGCTCAAGGTAACCGACTCACTAGCTGCTGCCATGGTAGATCAATTTAGTGTGATAACATCACGATGCAAAGGCAAAATCCACACTGCTCTAGAAAATATTCAGTGTCAAGGAATTGTATTTCTGTTCAGCAAAGAGGGAGTGAGTGTAGCAGCACTATCCTCCTGGTGCAGCCTGTCTGTACTACACGCTGTATGCCTGAATAAACACATTTCTAATGGTGCGGTTATAAAACTGTACACTGCTGTGTACCTGTAAGGTCATCAGTCTCAGAAAAAGTAGAATGCCTTCCAGTGGACATAAGCAATGAGCATGTAATACTCTCTCTCATTCTGTGTTTGGCTCCACCATTCATTTCCTCTCTTAGAACAAAGTGACTTTTGACATTTCCTCAACGGATCTATGTTGCAGTGTACAGTAAGGTCAAACCTCAAAGCTGCTGAAACTTGTTTCTTTTTCTCAGCCATGTATAAAATCATGTAGTAGTCTTTGACTGAATGCTGACTTTACTTTCAAGAAGCCAGCGCTCCACTTGTAAGGAACTAAAGATTTAAAGTGATTATGGATATCTCATTCATAAAATTGTAATATTACACTTTCCCACATTAAAATGACTAGGCCTATATGATATTATATTATATTTTATAATATGACAACAACAAGATTTCTCTCAGATAGATTTTCATCTGCAGTGGTGGTGAAAGCAATAACTTCTACTACTATGTTTTTAATTATTGTTTTAATTGAGACTCCTAGTGGCCCCTAGTTTGCATCTTCTCCTCGTGTCTGCGTGGGTTCTCTCCGGGTTCTCCGGCTTCCTCCCACAGTCCAAAAACATGCACCTTAACAGGTTAATTGGTCTCTCTAAATTGGCCATAGGTGTAAATGTGAGAGTGAATGGTTGTTTGTCCCCTATATGTCAGCCCTGCGATGAACTGGCGACATGTCCAGGGTGTACCCCGCCTTCGCCCGATGTCAGCTGGGATCGGCTCCAGCCCCCCCCCGCGACCCTCCAGAGGATTAAGCGGTTACAGAAAATGAATGAATGACTCCTAGTGGCAGAAATTACAGACTATGTGTTTAAAACATTACAACAATGTGTTAACGAAGAGTTACTTTATGCACTACCAATTTGTTTTGCAAAATGTAATTTCTGTCTAGATATGCAGAGCAGAAATATTTTTTATTGGATAAAGGAGGTGTCTCTATATATCATACATATACTGTAAATATTTATCATAAATAGTGAGGGTGTAAAGAATACGATGACTCCAAAGACCAGCTTGAGCATCTTGTTTTCCACATCAGTCAAACGTTGACAAATGCCATATTTTCTATGTATGTGTGTTGGGCATTTCAGGTTTTCCATATCACACTTTTGTAATTTGCATATTTCATCATGGGAAGAACAGAGTGAAACCAGTCTGGCACTGTCTAACTCTGCACATGTTGTACACCCTCCTGATAAATAAAAACACAAACATCTAAGTAATAATAAGCAAAAGACAATTTTGATTGCAGGTGGCCTCTAGTAATGTAAGCATCATGTCTATCATATTCAATCAAGACCACATTTTTTTTTTAGAATTCAGCAAACTTGACTTTTCATGCACATGTGCTGCCAAATGTTCCAGCATGAAATGAACTTCATTTTAGCTTCATTTTCAACTGACTTTCTTTCCTTTTTTAGCACACAGCAACACAATTACTGCAAAGAGACAAAGGGGAAAAAAGAATAGAAAAAAGACCATTTCAAAACAAACCTAATGAAAACAAACCTTAATTTGCATTTTGTCAAAAAACTTCTTTTTATCCATCTAAAAACCATTTACAAATAACCAGTGCTGACTGGTGCATAGGGGGCACTGGGATGGTGCCCCTCTTATAAAATTACTTGGAATAGAATGGCAATTTAAACATGATGTGCAACATATTTAAAAAAAATGTCTGAAATAAAAACACACTTTACTCGTCCTGTGCTCACAAATGTATAACTGGCCCCTGCTGTGTTCATATTCTCTTGTGACCGTCCAATTTTATTTAGCACCAGCTGCCACTACTTATAACCCTCTGCTCCTTGACATCAACTCTTGTGGGTAATAGCCAATTTGATCCCTGTAAGAGTCCCATCAATTCAGGCAAATGAGTCCACCACACAGACATCTATCCACCCACACCAACCACCCTGCCAGCCTTTTGTGATGCCTTTTATGAGCATTTAATTTTGCT
>JAPQRN010000007.1:20181496-20191517 GCA_037367275.1 Coranthus polyacanthus
AATCATTCACTAAAACGATTTTGAAAATGTTTTTGCAGTACTTGAAAGACCAGCATTAAATTAACTTTTAAAACAGAACATATATTGCTCTGTTTTTGTCTAATTACCACATTTGCTTTTCTTGTTCAGTCAGAGAAATCTAGTCTTTGTTGGGTTTGAACAAGTTCAACAAATTCATTTAAACGTGTGATGTGAACATGTGAAGGACAGCGGACAGGTGAGGGACAATGAAAGAGGATCTATCCATGTTTAGTCTTATAGTGATTCAAATTATAATCCTTAAACACAGTCTTTACCTTTGACTTCAGTAAATAAATACTTACAAGTCCATGTCATGTTGAAAACTCTACATTCTGTATCAAGCTTTTTAACAGAAGCTGATCTTTGAGAAGTAAAAGTTAACTCACCTCTTGTAAACTTAAGTTCGCCGATATATTACAGCAAAGTGCGCACGCGCGTCAGATGAAAACTATAGCAGTCACCTTCAAAATAAAATGTTGATGTATTGCATGCATAATATACACTTATTTACGTTTGATTTCTGATTCCCCATTGACCTTATGCGGGCCGGACAGGGACAGGATGTGGCCCAGGGGCCTTACAATGCCCAGGTCTGGTCTATATAGTCAAATAAATTCAACCCATTTATTTTTATGTTGACAGAACATTGTGCTGTTGCATTTTGAGATTATTGAATAAACTGAAGTTAAGAAACAAGTGTTTTGCCACACCTGGCCGAGTGGTGCTGTCCATGGTACTGAAAGGGGGGTTTCAAGCTGGGATGTTTTTTTTTACTGTTGTGAATGATTGCATCCCCTGTGTGTCAGCATGAGGAACAGACAATGCATGAAAGTGAAAATACTGTGCTACTTGATAAAGTACATTTAAAACAATTGATTAAAATATTACACCTTCATGTTCAAGACCTGCAAATGTATAATTACTCTACAAATGTTACTTTAATAGCTGCGGGAAATAGGCTAACAGGCTCCATGGGCACACTGACATTCATTTTCATGAATAAAAAGATTTTAAAAACATCCTCCTCTGATTTCTTTCAAAAATAGCACCCTGTGCTTTGTTATTTTTATTGATTCCTTTTCATTTTCCAGGTGCACTGCAGCGGGATGACAATGTTTATAGTGAGAGGCAAGTTTTTTATTTAATCATTGTTTGCTGCTGCACAGTAATAACAGTATAAGCTGTCGTTAAATTTAAGCATTGTAGTTTCTATTCCTATCAGAGTTTTCTTAAAGGTGTTGCCTGCCCTCAGAAATGTAAAATTACAGGTTGTGTCGTAAGTAAGGCCCATTGCAATACTTTTCTGCTTAAATAATTTTAATTATAATACATTCAACAACAGTTACACTAAAGTATAATTTAGGACAGCTTCAGGGAAAAGACAGTTAGAGGCCGAACAAGTCTTTTCTGCCTCACATTTTAAATTAGAATCCTGAAGACTTGCAGGAAGGCTAATTATTGCCAGTTTAATGTGAGAGCTGGTCTGGGGATTTTGGACTATGCCAGTGTAAAGTTCACTAAGAGTTGTTTTTCTGATGAGAGGTATTGCATTGACATGTGTATCAAGTACCACAAAGCCTTCCTTCAGTTCAAATCTACTCCTCACTAAATCCTCCAAAGGTTTTCAGAAACCAACTTAAATATAGTGTTAATACATTTTACATTTTACAGAGCATCATGTTGTGTAACAGCATATACACTCTCAGAATTTTAAGGTGCTGCCCTCCTTCTCCATCCTTCTCCTGCTGCTGCTGCCCTGTCCACAGCGAACTGCCTGAGCAGACACTGTAGGCCCCTCTGAGGTCCTAATTCAAAATAAATATTTCATTGTATTAATGAATGTGATCTGTACAAAATGTTACACAATGTTCAGTGAGGATAGCAATTAATCACAATTTCTCCAGGTCAAAGAGGTGTAAGGGAGTACCTTGTCTGCTGACCTTTAATGTCGATAACACCGGAAGGAAAGCTTTCTGTTTAGCCACGTTTTGATGAAACAATGAATGCTGTGTGTTTCTATCGGTGTTATAATATTATTATAATTCAGACAATTATGACATTGGTATCTATTTGCAAGTTATGCCTTCACCAAGGGAAGTTTCTGAGTCAAACAATTAAAGAATTAAAATAAATTCTCAACCTTGGTGCGCAGGACACCTGGACTGATATGATATCCCCAAAAAATATGCAGCTGTGACACATTTGTGAAGCAATAACATAATTTAAGTTTTGTTTTTTTCCCCCACAAACATACACTGGCACTTCATTTTTGACAATAAAAAATATTTTACAGAAATTATAATATAATAAAATGAAATATATATATAAACCATTATTAATTTCAATCACATTTCTGACATACCTCATAACCCATAGAGCAGACTTTAGGGCAGTAATAAAATGGAAACATCAGAAGGGATGTCACTGTGTAGCTGTTGAATTACAATGTAAATTCAGATTTCAGGAATTTGCTAATCTTTGCATTAATAAAGTAGGCTGAGTGGTGTTTCCAAGAGCATCTGACTGCTACAAAATAGCACTGATATACAAACAAAACAGGTCCTTTGTTGGACCATTATTCACTGATTTTACAATGACGTTAACTGTGACTAAATGCTGCCATTTTCATATATTTCATGCCTCCTCGCAAAGATGTGGTTAGTGAGTTAACAGAGCTCAGAGGGACATTGAAGACTATCACTCCAGGATTATAACTAACTCTCAAAATTCCTTGATTTATAGTCACAATCGTTTTGGGTCCCTGCTTTCTGTTAGATAACAGGGCGTTTACAGGCTCTCTGTTGGGAAACCTACTGGCTTAAATCACTACAGTACATTACTAGAGGGTGCACCTGTAATGGGTATCAGTAAAGCACTTTAGAAAGTAGAATGGTCTCCAGAAAATAATGAAAAAATATATCCTCCCTTTGGTTGCCCTTCCAGACGGTGGCACCAGCTGAAGTTTTTATAATAATACTATCAGAAGACGAAATTATGAAGATTTTTTTTTAAAGTTCATAGCCCTTAAAGCTGCAGTTCACAATAGTTTTTAAATATAATTGGACAAAAATTCCATAATTACCTTTCATGTGTATGTTATAATTCATGTGGTCTGACGTCAGGTCATTTATATTTATTCTGTAGATTTGGACCAAGAGGAGAGAGCTGCAGAAGGAAGGTGTGCGTTTTCAAATTTTGTGTTTTTTCTCCTGATTTCAGCTCATGCAGCTTTAATACATGCTGTACAATATGAATTTATTTGGTCATATGACACCTCAACCACAAAACCAAAAGTAAACTATGTACAACCGATCAAATACAGTTTACAGTTCAGAGCTCTTTTATTGCTAAGAAAGGGATTTTGGAACATCATCTTTCTAGTTTGCTATGCATATGACATATACATATACTTATACACACACACATCATCATCATTGTTGTGAGTGCCATGTTTAGCCAAAAAAACAAAATAGGAGAAAAACTGTGGGTAAAGTCATAGCTGAGAAGACAGAATCAGCATGTATTTTATACATTTTATTGTTAGTTTAGGATGCAAGCTACTGCTACAAGATAATGTTACGCATAATCTGATTGGTAATGCTTCCCGATCAGCTCATTACTGGCTTTCAGTCTGAGTCTGTCCAGTTAATATCGAACATGCTTAAGTAAGTGACAGAGGGAGAACTGCAGTATTTACACTTCTCTACAATTCATTTCATGTTCAATTACATTCTCCGGTAGCTTAGTCAAAGATTAAATGTATTCAACTGGTTAAAAATATTGGAATTTTCTCTGAACACAAGGTTTTTACACTTGCTGTTTATGTTTCATTTTCCTTATTGTATCCAGTTGTCATTGCAGACCCAGAGCCAAAGTACTGGCCGAAGGACATCCTCTGTCTCATTTGAGTGTCTTACGTTCTGCCAAGCACTCTAGATTATTTGGAGGTCATTGTCATTCAAAGAATTGTCATTCAGTGAAGCCATCAATTCTTTTCACTTACACTTCAAGTTCAGGTTGGACGTTATTTTCACAATGTTACATTTACATGCCTGTCCTTGTAAAAATACACTCCTGGATAAAAATAATTTCTCCTTGAATTTTTCTGCATTTTGCCAAGTTTTAACCTTTGTTTACACACACCCATGTGCGCACACACACATTACATTTGAAGCTCAGTTGTACAATTGGACCATTTTAAATAACAGATTGAGGAGCCTGTAACAATAGAATGGGCATAATTAATTAATGCTTCCAAGCTCTTCTGCTGAGAGAACGTGCTGTGAAGTGCAGTCACTGTACTGCTGAACATCATGAATCTTTAGTTAATGCATTGTGCATTGTTGTTTTTGAGTTGCCTCTGAATGTAGAAAAAGGTAGCCTTACATTGTTAGTGAACAAGAAGGACAGAAGATAGAGATATACAAAAGAGGACAGATCCAGCAGAGAGCATTATCCTGAAAACTAAATATGTTCAAATTGTTCTTTCTGTGGGTTTAAAAATATGTATAATCCTATTTGTCCTATCTTAAATGTCTTGCTCCATGAATTGCTCCTTTTTCTATCACTAGGCAGGGGATTATTAGCATCATAAATTCCACTGGGGTGAGTAAATTTTCATCCATGTTAAGACCCACAAGGATTGAAAGTCACAGAGTTAATTGTTAAGTCACCAACAATGATAAACAATCCCATTAACATCCAGCAGATGCATTATGGCCTTGAATTAGGTAGTAAAACTTACTTATTGCTCCTTTGATAATTAGTTTTTGATTTTTTTTTATAGCCACAAATGATTTTTGGTCAAAACATAGGGCTTTTTTAAAATTACATCTTAACCACAATCACTGTTTTAGCTCTGTCATATCTAGAATTAATGTGGACTTGTATATCTAATCCATGAAGGTAGCTGCTTTTCTTCACACACTGTACTACAAAGAAGAAATATGGGTATACGGACTGCACTCCACTGATAAAACTGGGGCATGGAGTAAATCCAGATCATTTTGAAGGGGATTACGGGGCTGGCATACCCACTGTTCAAACAAATTAGCTCTGAGCTTGTGCAAAACCCCCTTGTCATAATGTTAACTTAGCCCTACAGGACATTCAATACCTACATTTACATGTTTTTATACACTCTGAAAGATCATGTAAGAAGTTAAGAAACCATCTCACTTTAGTAATCAATGATAAATTAAAGGTTGGTAATTTTATTTATTTATATAGATAGGGCTAATGACAGTGGTTTTTATTCTCTGTTTTTATAGAAATGCATGAATAATATAAATACCTTCATGCAAAAGGGGTTATTTCATATTGATGATTGTGGAATGAATTATCATCAAAAACTAGCAGAAATAAGGATCAGTTACTTTTAGCCATAAAGGAATAACAACATTATGATTTTCAATACAAAAATATTTCTGGTCAAATTGGTCTCAAATGAGAAATTGTCTGGGACCTTTCAGTTCATTTTTTTTTCCAAGGGTCTTTATCAACAGGCAGAGACAAAAATTCCTCTGGATGCAATTGACAGACCTACAGAGTCATGACACATGAGATGTTTTGCCACCAAATAAAACAAATTGACCAAATCCAGGCAAAAGTACGGTGAACACACCTTGTCAATTAAGGATTTAAGCACAGTTGTTAGTCCTTTTTTTGCACCATAATAGGGATGTGAATGAGAATATCATCTGTCAAATCAGTTTAGGCTTCAATACAAGGTTCTTTCCTTTTTAATATGTTTTTCTTATCAGCGATGAATTTGACCACATTAAATGCACCTTACTTTTCACCTTTTAAAAAAACAGCTGTGCTATATGATGCCCTGTCATGAACAGTTCTACTCCCGACTGAAGCCTGCCGTCCCCAGCCAATTAACTAACAATGAACTCAATTAAGATCTGTAGCGAGGACAAACAGAGTATGTGATATCTGAAGCAGAAGGAAAAAAGAGCAACGGTCTATTCAGAACATAACGGTTAAAGTTAGATATAGGTCCTTCACACATTGGGGGCTCTGGGACAGGACCACTCCTAAGGTGGGATTGGTGGCCTTTCTTACATGGACAAAAGCCAATTCTGTACTTTAAGACTTGCAGGTGGCAGTCCGTTATCATATCAAACTATACCAGATCCAACCCATATGCAGATAAACGGCTGTGATTGGCTTGCACCAATCTACTCCGGGTGGAAATCAGTTTGAATGGGAGCACAACCAGACTGATCTGCCAGAGCAAATGTTTAATTTGCTCTCAGGCAGATGAGCCTGGTTCCCAGGCTGGTTCTGACTGATTCTGGCCTTGAAAAATCCATTGTATCTTTTGTGAAAAATCATGATCCAGCAAACCACTTTCAACAGCTCACAAATGGAGGACAGTATGACAGTTAAGTGACCCAGAACCCATAATATCAGATGACGAAGCAGTAGTATTATTATAGTACCACGTGTCATGATGTATGAGAACAGCTTATGACACTGTACTCCCCAGTTTGCTATTAATCTCAGTATTACATTAGCTCTTAAAGTTTGGAGCAGATCCATAAAAAAGGCTGGATTTTTTTTGCACTTTCTTCAAGACTTGGTTATCTTAGAATGGTAACAGTTGAATTACCAGAGACAGACTGGGTTTCATATAATGAGACATAAAAATATCTTTAATAAGACCTGCACCAATGAGCTCATTGAATGTTTAAAGGCAGAAAATTAAATATAACTATCATGGAACTTGATTTATTGATCAGATTTCAAGCAAAAATGCTAAAAGTTCTGTCATCCAAACTCTGAAATTGTGAACCTATATCTATATATATCTATCTATCTTTTCATTCCTCCAAGAAAATCTTTAAGACGTCCTTTTATCTCTGTTTCCTTCTGGCTGCTCCCATCATCAGCACTAGACCAACTAGTCCGTGGCTTCAAAACATGACACAATGACTTATACAAACAGGAATCAGATGACAAAGCAGTAGTCTTATTATAGCACTCTGTCTCATGATGTGTGACAGGGCAGCTAATGGACACTATACAGCTCTGTTTGCTGTTCATCTCACTGTTTCATTAGCTGATCCAAGCACAAGTCACCGAAGGTAGAGTGGGTTTATTATTTAAAGGTAGAAAATAAGGTAATTTATTTATTTTTCACATTAGAAGCAAAAATGCTGCCCTTCAAAGTTTGAAATGTTAAGATTTGATGATTTTCCTTGTCTAATGTGATCATAAAGTGAATATACTTGAGCTTTGTCCTGTTTGTCAAACACAACCCTGGGCTTTGGGAACCATGTTTGCAGGCCCTTAAATAATAAATAAAAATTAGAAAATAAAAATTATTCTACTAGAAAGAGATGCAAGGAAAAATTGTAGCTCCAACAACAATAGCTATTAAAATGTCTTTTAAAAAAGTCAAATTCCCTACTTAAACACATCATCCCCAAGAAATGTCCTTTTCTTCCTTCTGCCTGGGGTCATAATCACAGGGCTAACTACTCTATGGCTGCAGAAAGAATGACACAATGATATAAAAAGTGAATTCAAATAAAAGCTTATGAATCCGGAAAGTGGATTAGAGAAGTTCATTTGCCAGCCTCAATCCAATTAATGTTATTTCCTTATAAATCACATAACAATTGCACTGTGTCTTAGACCCTTTGATTATAAGCTAATTTTGTCATGGCCATTTTAAGTCAAGTTTAACCAATCAATTTACTTCATAGAACATAAATACGACAATTAAAATGAGCATCTTGGCAAATCAGCTTAAGCGCTGTCATTCCATAAGTGCATATGTTTTGTTGCACCAGCAGATATACAATATCTCCATTATTTAAATGCACTTAACAACATCCAGGTTTTTGGTAAAAGGTGTTTTTTTTACTCCATTTACAGCTACTTTAGGCTTGGTTACCATATAATCAGTATGTTTACGTGATTAAACAGAGGCTGTGAGTGTCAGCTCAGCTCAACCACAAAGTGCTTGTCCATAGTGGAACCAGGTTTTCAGTCTGGGATCTATCTGGTAAATTTAGATTTAAAATTAAAATTTTGCTTGATTAAAAATTTGCCGCTCAAAATATCTCGTAATAATGCTGAAACAAAACTCGGCTATAACAAAGGCCATACTTAAAACAGGACGTTTGTGTTTTGACAGTGAAACATTTTTGAAAGCACTGCACAGTTTGCAACAGCTTGGAAAGTTTTATGAGTTCTGGGCTACACTGGCAGTTTTACACTGTATATAATTACTGCACAGAGGTACTGTGACGTCACCCATTTGTTTCTGGAGTGCTGTTTTGAAGGTAGGAATTTGCGTTTTGGCTGTCGTCATGTTGCCTTTTTGGAGCCAGAAGTGACCATATTTGGACAAAGTGGGCGGAGCTACAGGAGCACAAGTGGTCAGAGTCATCTGCAAGAGGTCCTAGGTGAGCTAATGCTAAATGCTCACTTACTGACATGATAAAATGTTAAACTTTATCAAACATTTGTGTAACAGTCATTTTATAGTCTTCTTAGTGTAACTTATTAACCACAACTGCAGTTTAGCTGTCTGTCAGGAAAAACATTTTATTCAATAAACAGAAGCATCCTAGTTACAGCCTAGGTACATCCCAGTGGAAACCCTGAATGTCATCAATCCAAAGTAAGGTCATCCTGCTGTGAGTTGTCTGATCAACGGTAAGCATCAGTTGAATACACGTGATAGTTCTTCACAAGTCATTAAACATTACAGAATGCAAATCTAAAAAAATATGGATAATTCATTCTTGACAACCTGTAATCACCATTCAAACCACTGTTGTCTCTTATTGTACAGGGCAATGACAGCTTTCTAAATATACAGGGCTTTCTATCCAAGAGTCAACAAAGACTCTTATGCAGCCTGACAAAAGAAACAAAACTACACTGGTTTGCAGTTTGGTTCAGCAAATGCCTAGCATTTGTCAAATCAACATTAGGACTGACTCGGTATCCATCAGAATGAGGAATGCTTCTCTGGCTGTCCTGCACTGAATGTTCTAACACCTGCCTATTAAATTAAAGGGAGGCCAAGCCAATTTCTGCATGATTAAATCCAGACAGTAGCTGACAATCTTTTTATTAACTCATTGTGGAGTAATTGGATGCTTCTATGCCAACATTTACACGCTCATTTCTATTGTTGATTATCCAGTTTATTAATGCATGATTTCTACTCGCACTATAAATTCCGAGTTGCACACTTTAGTTGATACATCTGGGCATCTTTACATTTCAGATTTCAATACTAGGTTATGTTTAGCAGGAAAGTTGTGTGCTTCTTTTTGTATTAGATGCACTGATACCAGACACCTCAGAAATAGGGTAATGTAATATGATATACTTGATAAATAAAAGTACTTACTTATTTAGATTTTTCAACTCTAACTGTGTAACAAGGTTTATAATTCATGTAATTCCACTTGCCATATTTATCAACTGTATAATGCAGTATTTATGCAGATTTATTGGTTCAACAGTGCCCTCTCTTAAGAGTAGTTGGTAACTGCCACTGGTAGCAATAATATAGTGGCAGTCTATGAGAGACATGCACGAGGTGGGTTGCAGAGCACAGCACTGTACACAAATATTGTGTATTAGTGTCTTTAAGTTTACTCTCTGAACATTATGTGCACTGAATGTCGTAGAAATGTCAATGAAGAGTTATACGAATGGGCTTATTGTACTTTGCTAAAATGTTCAATTAACGGAATAATGTACTTGCTAATTTAGCTGTACTAAAATAACTTGCTGTTCTTTCATTGTGCCCTGTGATCGGCAACTGCAATGAGCCAATGTTTACAACTGATCAGTACCTATTATGTTCCTTCTCAGGAAATAAACAGCAGCACCATGATGACAAGTCTTTTGTCAATCATTTCACACAAAAGGCGAGGGGTTGTTTGAACCAGCCAACTGCAGCAAAGTGTGGCTGAGCCCAGCTTACAGTTACAAACAAAATAAATACAGGCCTAAAATGGGA
>JAPQRN010000007.1:20191617-20216398 GCA_037367275.1 Coranthus polyacanthus
TATATATAGCTTCTAATAATGGATATTTAAATACAGAGAATATATGTAGAATTGATAGAAAGTAAGTATTTTTAAATTTAAACCCTACTCTTTTTACAGAATCTTTTTACATGCAAACACAGATTCTCTCGTGAACTACATATTTCCGTCAAGGTCATCAAACTGACTGTCAGCTTGAAACACATATTTCTCATCTGCACAAACAGAAATAAAAACAAAACCAAGGCGTGTATATCTAAAGTTCCATTTGAATTTCAAAACAATCAGGGCCATTGAAATTACATATCAGCTAAGAAGACCATCATTTACATGCACTAAATGATAATTAACATCAAAATATATGTTCCATGTTTAAAACCTAACATACAATATCCCATAAATATGAAAAAACAACAAGGAAAGACTGTGCTGTGTCAGAGTGATGAATCTTTTTGACTCCACAGAAACAGTTCCTCTTAGTCATTTAACGAGTTACTGAGACAGACCAGTCTGTTTACATCACCAGGTACCAGCCACTGGTACATCCTGTCCCCGTGGTATAAAAGTGCTTTGTTATATGTTGCTATCAGTATAAGAGAGAGAGAGAGAGAGTTAGAGAGGTGGTCGAACACGCTAAAGAATTAATGAAACAAGCGAAGAGCAAGAGCAGCAGAGTGAATCACAGAAATAAGATGTTATTTTGCAATTGTTTCACTGTGGTTCTGCTCTAAAGCACAAATAAACACACTTTCCCACAAATTTCAAGCAAGTCTGTCCGACACTGGTCACAGACCAGCTGGCACAGAAAGTGAACAACATGCAGCTGCATTAATTACACTTTTTTATCCGTTAAATCATTTTAAATTAATCATACTATTAACTTTGACAGCACTAATTGCTTTAAAAAATACCTAATGTAAACATGGAACCTAAGAAATAAGCCTCAACAAAATATAGCAAGTAAACGAAAATGAAAAATATTGCCGTGTCATTTGCAACACAAAAGGATAAACAATAGAGCATAATATTAAACAGGATATGTATTGTCATATTGCACAGCCCTACTCAGAACTATTTGCAGGATAGTGTACACTCTGCAGCCCGGTCACATATCACACCACCCATTAGCTGCTGAGGAAGAACATACCTCCTCACTTCTGCACAAGCCCGTTACTATGCTTTAGTGACGTGCTGTGGTTTAAAGTAGTCCTTCAAAGACTTTCCACCTCTTTGAGTCAGCTCCTTCACAAACAGCTTTCATTTGCATGCTTCCCTGCTTTGGTCCCAGGGCTCTGTCAAAAAACTCTTATGCACCTGTCATAAGCATTGGCCACATTCCCTTATGAACCAATGCTTCAATCAATTTCTCACCATGTAAAGATTTAGGAACTTTGATGTTTCACATGGACCACTGCTCTAAACCAGCATGAACATACACATCCTTCTCATGAAGATGGACTGTGGGCAAAAAGTGAAAGAATTATGATGCTCAGACATATGCAGGGAATCATATCCATTGCATCTCGGCTGGGTTTGGCCTTCTCTGGGGATGAATTGTGTCTGCCCTTGAAGAGAAACAGCTTCCACCAAAAGAGGCAGATGTTGCCACATAATAACTCACACTCTCAAATATTTCTGATGCTCTAGGATGGTAGATTTGTCATGGGTCCCAGTGTCCATGGAGGCTGTAAGCAGTGGATTGTGAGAAAACATTAATTTGTTCACAGGCCAGCGCATCAAAGTTTTACTCGCTTCCTGCAAGAAGACCCAGACCAATAAAAGAATTCATTTTTTTCTGGTCACTTCCCTCTGTTTGCCTCAGATGTCTACTAGTCTCGCTTTTTCAAGGTGAAGCACCTATTGAGCGATGTTGCCGTTGATAAATAGCTTCCGAGCATCTTTTGATGAGACGGTAAAATGCCCTGGTAGAGATACTGAAGGGCTCCTCAATATGTTATGGACAGCAAGCACCCTGGCTATCACTTGCTTCAATTACTCGAGCCCGCAGGAAGAAGTCAATAAAATGCTGGCTTTCCTAAATCTAGCAGAAGTTATGAATGTGTCCTTCAAGTTCAGGTGCCTCGTTCAGAAGAGCAGTACTTTTACAGCACTTTTACAATATCTAATCACTTGTGTTTTCTCCTGCAGCACCATCTGTAGACATTGGGTCAGAAGCACTGATTTATTTTCAGAATAACAGGTTGCTACATTGAGTTGAAGACCAACTGGCCAAACATTTGCCTTCAGTTACAGGCAGTTTTCAGGTATCAAGAACAGGCTTTTAGCTATAAAACGCGGTGATCAAAAGAAAATAGTCTGTGTCTAAGTACAGTCTCTCCAGCAGTGCACTGGCAAAATATTTACTGCTGCACTCTGAAAGACTGCAGCTTGCTAATCAAGTTTTAAAATGTCAGGTTTGGCTCGAAAGAGCTCAGAGATCGACACAGAGAACTCGATTGGTTTTTGCCTGCAAACTTCCCTACAGATTTCAGCAAGAAAATGATAAACTGGAACACCTGAAATACTGGAAGTACCTGCAATTCAGTAAATAGCTGATAGTAAATGACTAAAAATAC
Organism: Coranthus polyacanthus; assembly: GCA_037367275.1. Taxonomy (NCBI): domain Eukaryota; kingdom Metazoa; phylum Chordata; class Actinopteri; order Kurtiformes; family Apogonidae; genus Coranthus; species Coranthus polyacanthus. The sequence continues at coordinate 20,194,173 of JAPQRN010000007.1, forward strand.
ATATAGCTACCTGCATGTGCATGTTCAGTTAAGTGTAGAAAATTTATCTCGAAAGCAGTAAAATAACAAACATACATTTTCATTAACACTGAATTTCAATGAATTTTGAACAGGTTTTCATAACATGGTTTGTTCTGCATCTACCACTTTTACTTGTGTAATCTGCTGTGTTAATTTGAATAACAGTGGGTGTCACTGTCAGCCCTGAAAGCTGCGAGCAGTTTTGTAATTTACATGCATGACTGTTCCCTTCTTGTTCAATGGAAGGCGGTGGGGCTTCTAAAAAGTCTGTCAGTCATCAGGTCTTTAGTGTCAGTGTCACACCTGTCAAGCTAAAACGGGTCTGTTCAAGGACTTTTACTCATTTTTTTCACTGTGTTAAAAATGACCCAGTTATATTTATACACAATCTCGGTTTTACTGCTGTGGTCCATTTTTGCTTCATTTACAAAATCTATTCCGAGCATGTAAAACATCAGGGGCTCAACCCTTTTAACAGCAGCCCCTACCTCAACAAGTTGCAACAAATAAAAGCTTAAATATGCAGCCCTTGACAACATGAACCGAAAAAAATAAATCATAATTAATCAATTTTACTTGCAAAGTGTAACCTCTACAATTAGTCATTAGTCATACAATGCAAATTCATTTTCAGCACAACAGCATATTTGGCAAAAAAGTAGAGGGATATTAATTTCCACTGCAGAAATATATCCATAAACACAATATTCCAAGTTCAGTAGAAAAATATGACCAAAAAGACAGACAAAGTGTTTGCTCATTTACAACGTGAATATAATGAGAAACGTACTGCTGAGAGGAACATGGCAAACTCGTGGTTAATAGAACGGAATTAGTTTGACTTTATAAACATCCACTCAGTCATAACAGCATGATGTGTTAACAAAGGCTGTACTGACAGTACTTCTGTTGTGTAGTCCTTCCATTATACAGACTGTAACCTGCCAGAGGTGACACAAAGGGGACTTAACCTCGCAAACCTCTATGAATAACATTGCAGCTTTCAGTGTCTGATGTCTCACAGCCACTCTCTACCTTCTCCTCACTGTTTTCCTGGTTCACCTGTTTAATGTGTGAAGTGATGACCGTTACGATACAGTGTCACTGTGTAAAAGAAAGCACAAACAAAGTAAAACTAAAAGTAACAGAACTGAGTTGAATTTAGATGCACTGCGTCGAAAAGAATCAAGAATGGATGTCAATGCCAGTGGATCCCCTGCTGTTTATACTTCTGGTAATCTGGGAGACCAAATCCTAGAGAATCCCAGAGGACATGTTGGAAAAAGTTGTAGCTGCAACCATGGAGAACCCACCACCAGAACTAGGACTGTGTCACAGTATGGGACTGACTTGAAGATGGTAAGGAAGTTATATCTGATTTCTTGGGTTAGGGTTAGGCTAACTTCACTATAGATGCATTTCCATCCAGCTGTTTTTATTTACATTTTCAATTTGTGCAGCAGTGGAAATGCAGAAAATTCGACTCAAAATATTGAAGAAAAGTTTTTTTATTTATTAACAAAGAGTAAATGAGAACAAGCAAATAATTACATGTGGGCCAACGAGGAGACAATTATAATTGAATTAATAGAACAAACAAACAGAAATAGACATATTAAATAGAGAACAGCAACAAAACACTGTCACGTATGAAGAGCCAGAAACAAATGTTAGACAAAAGCTTTGACAAGCCATGCAAGAGTCTGATACAATGTTTAATGATCCAGACCAGTACGTTGTTTCAGGGGCAACAGCTTCATGTTTTTGTCAAAATACCTCTTACGTCTATCAGCTCCTCATTCCACAGCTCCTCATTCGCAGCTCAGGTTGAATGTTATTGTATGAAATACTACATCAAATGAGCAAACTTTGAAACCATAATGATGATGAACGAGCTCTTAATATTCACATAACAGTAGTGGATGGAAATTCAAATTCTCTTCTACCGATTTTCTGAAAATTTGGTTAAAATTTGCAATACGTTTTAATGCAATCCTGCCTCATGGCTCCGATACCAAACCTACAGCAGGGGAGAGAGCAACAAGAAGGGACGGTCATGGAAGAAGCCACAGAACGTACCACAGTAAGAGGAACAAAGGAGGACAGATTGTTCCAAGAAGATTTCAAAATTGCTGAAAAAGCATTGAAATATGTTTGATGACCAATTGATGTAATACAGTATAATATTGCTGTCTAAGTTTGAGTCTTGAAGCAATCATACATTTTATATGTATCCAAGAATGTGACCGTTATATAAAACCTAAAAAGATCATATTCATCAATAATATGTGAAGCTAAAATGTTCAATTATAACCATTCTGTGCGTGTGTGAGTTGGTGGCGGAAAACTGAAGAGAGAAAACTGAAATAAAACTATTGCTTAATGACAGGAAAATCTGCTGACTCAACCACTTGATTGTCACATTCTCCTATTGTCACTCACTTCGTACATGGTATAATGAAGAACAATACATAAGGATTAAAAAAAGAGGTCTAAAAGTTATATACAGTTCATCCCAGATTTGCTGAACTAAGATTTATTCATTTGTTTTCACACTTGTGTAAAAAAACAAAAAAAACATGTACAAGCAAAAAGTTATACATAAACAAAGTCATGCAGTCAAATAATGTTATTGAAAGTTGTCTTACCTAGAGTTATGACAGTGTTTTCTGTCCAATCTATCATGGAAAAGGAGTTGAACTTTTAACAGCCCAACAGCTGAGTCAGTGGTACAAATGTCATCTTCATCCAGAACCTGGAGCCATACTTCACATCTTCTATTTCAGTAACTCTGAGTCACATTTTTAATATCACCAGCAAACACTTTCAAAAATGTTCAAAGACTGTTTTCCTGTATTCCAGCGGGACACTGGTCTCACTTATTTTCATTACACAGAATTTCAACTCGCAGAAAATTGCTTGAGGAAGCAAATCCATCTCAGATCATTTGATCAACTTTATGTTACATCACACACCTTGCCTCATGGTGCTGCAGCTGCAGGCAGGTAGTCTTTTGAAAACTATTCCTGTTGATGCATTCACAGACTCTCCGACATCTGAGAGCTGCTTGCTGAAGCAGCAACTTTTTAAAAAACAATACAATTAGCAAAATCCTTTCTGCGTCACTGTCTGAGTTTGGCTGAGTTTTGAGCTGAGTTTTAGTCCAACATTGCCATGCATCTATTTAAACCACATGCCCCTGAATGCACCATCAATGCACACAGCTCCACAGAACAGTGGTTTCCCTGTTTGTGGAGGGCTTAGTTGCTGTAATGCCTTTTTTGTTGTTATTTGACCAAAAACTCTGTTTTCATAATTTTGGACTATACTACAGTATTTAGAAAATAGCCCAAAGTTTTGGTACAAATTTCTCATTTAAACAGCTTCATTGAAGGGCATCTGCACATTTTAAGTACAAATTGAATGACATTTAAGACCTTTTTAATATGTGCAAAAGGAAAGTGTAATACCATGACTGCAGCAAAAGAAAATTACAAACTAGACTAAAGGAAACATTTACTGAAGACTGTGTGGATGTCATCATTTGAAGTATAAAAGTGCTGTTGACTTGTATACAAAGTCCATGGCCCTTCTGTGTCCTTCAATGTGGATGTTAAAGAAAAAGTGTTGAATGCTGTGATGACTGGTAGAAGGACCTGAGGGCTTTGCCAGAGCAGACTTTCTCTCCAGTGAAACAGAAATGATCATTGTTGTGGGATGTAAAATAGCAGTAAAAGAAAATTTAAAAAGCAAACCAAATATACTCATTCATTCTGCGCAGATTAAATTTAATGCCTGTTCTCCAAACATCTTAAACCCTGAACATCAAAAACTAAATGTAAGATGTTCTGAGACTTTTCAGACAAAAGGAATAGTGTTGCATTATCCGACGGACCCTTTGCTAACAAACATCGTCTATTTTAATGTGTAAATGCATTACATTCATAACACCGTTAATGGAAACACATTATCACATGTGAAATGTAATAAGAAAGTGTGCCAACATCATTAGCTTCAAATATATAACTGTCAGCATTTCAGTATAGACTTCATGCTATCGTGTCACAGAAAATACTAACAGTAGCGCAGGAGATATTTTATTTTTTTTGAAAATGCTATGAATTATTAGTTTTAATTTGGTTCTTGCATTCCCTGCACACACTCCCACTCACTCTGTGCTGGTGTCTATCAAACAGTTCATTTGTGAGGATACCAGATACATTATTGATGCACTATTAGTACCACTCTGCTTTGAAAAACAGAGCCATCTCAGTAGATAAATATGCAACGAAAGAAATCATTAAGCAGCCCGGCCAGGCTTGACTGCCACAAAGTTCAGCAAAGTGCAACAGCAGTCAAGCCCATGTGTCTATAAAAATCCCCCGGATCAATTGTAGAAATCACAGACAAATCCCAATAGGAATAGCAGGACTGTTTGGCAAAAAGTAAGTCACTGGGGCAAAATTGATTATTTGACAATCCTGCTTAACTCCACATGTCAAAGCCAAGCCATATGGATTATCATTACACCCATGGACAATCACTCACACAAATAGTCTGCTGGCCAGTGGAGGATCTGTAACAGCAATGTCTAGCACAGCAGATAACACAGCAGCAGTGGACGGCTGGTGGCCAACAATCTGATCTCTACATGTCGAATTAATCACCAACAACCAGCTTAATCCACTATATCAGCTTCCTTCCAGCCTCTCAAAAGCAGAGAGCACATCCAGAGCTGTTTGAACAATTAACTTCCTATCTTTCATTTGAGCCTACATGGAACTGTTGTATAAGCCTCCCCCAGTCTACCTCGCCTACTCTAACCTAATCCATATTACTTGAGAGTATGTCATGAATGTTAACATTTGGCTTGGATACCAGCCTCAGGAGAACTTCATTATTTTTTATGCAGTAAAAACAGCTGAATAAGAGCTATAGTGTGCTTGCAGCCTCTAGTTTTGTCTCAGTAATGGAAAATGATTCAGAGCAAAAGGGCCATCTGATAGCAAACCCTGTGACTAGCTGATCCAGGACTGGATGGTTATCACAAGGAACCCATACATTTCAAGCCATGAGCTGCAGGTAGAAAATTAAAAACACAAATTCACCAGATGGAAGGATTTATAGCTGAGGCTTCATTTAAATCACTGATGAAACGGTTGAATGATGGCAACTCGTGTTCTGGTGTCACTTCACATTCACTGAGCTTTCATGGTAAGTTTTATGCTTTAGTTATCTATTTTTATTATGGTTTTTGTGCAATTTTTATGTACTTCTGTGTCCATAGTCTCTCTCTGTGTCTGTTTGTCACTTTAATGCACGGCAGATCCCCTCAGGAAAATCAGAGTTGAAGCTGAAGTTGATATTCCAAATTCTTATTTGTACTTTTTGTATTAAATAATGAACAATGCATCTGAGTGACAGGATGATCTCATAAATAAAACTTCCATATGCTTGAAAATTTACACTGATTTAAAGAACACATAAAGAAAGAGTGGGTGCTGTGGTGCAGTGGCAATTGGTGGTAAACAAGACTGAGGGGGCGCAATAGGATATGAATACAGCAATTATGAATCTGTGTGCAGAGCCACATTTTTGATGTTTCAGTCAGCTTATAAGCAGATGATATTACGGAGACGTGCACCTGTGTACCTGTGGTTTCATACTCGGTTAAATTACAGTCCCTGTGTAAAACACGGAGGTGAAGGAGACTAAACAGAGGAGTAATGGGCTGAAAAAGACAAAACTTTGTTACCTGTGACATTTGGAGGAGGTAAATCATCTGCTTTACATTAATTGTGGAGTCCTAAAGAGTCTTTATCCTGTATCTCACCGTAGACCACTTGGCAATGCAGCAAAAATCATCCAATCATCAGTCATCAGTCATCAAATCCTTTCATAAGGACAAGAAAATAAAAGCAATTCTGTTTGGCTAAGATTGGGGCGCTAAGAATTGCGCCCCAAAGTGATTACTTAATCTTCCAATGAGAGCACTGACTCATGTAAACTGTTCGCCAAAAGTTTTAATAGCCACATCCACACTCAGGAAGTGAATATATTAACATAGAAATGAAGTAAATGTAGTTAAAAATAAATGTTGACATGAACTACAGGGCACAGGACGAGTATTATATCATAATAACTTAAGCATTTCAGAGACATTTTTACTAAAATTCAAATATTTAATATAATGTTTAAAAAGCTCTTCTTCTGCAAGTAATTTTAAATGGGGTGGCGCCCCCTATGGACCAGCTTCCACTGCTTAAATTGTGGAGTAAATTGTGATTTTGTTATCGTATTGAAAAAGTAGGTGGTGCCCCTGTCCCAGATGCATTTATTTCCATTTCTCTCATTTTTTCATGAAGTCAAAATACTACAATAATTCAATTCGATATATATTGTGTTTAATATGACGAATCAGGTGGCATATCATGTGGTTTTGTAATATAGATTCAGATTGTCTATATTTAAGATTGAAACTGTATTCATCAATGGTTCAAAAAAGGAACCCCTTGAAAAAGCAAATAAAGTCCTTTTTAGCTATTTGGTGTGTGGATCGATATGTCTTTGACTTAAAATACTACAATACCCATGAGCTTCCGCTGCTGCTGCTGCTGTGGAGAAGAAGCCAGTCAGAGGGGTAGTGAATTCAAAAAACCCAGAAGTGGTCTAGCTGCAAATTGGTTTCACTCTTCTCAAAATCGTAATCTAAAACTTCAGGCTACAGAAGCGGTACACATAACTGAATTTTAAGCTCTTCTTCTCTTCTTCTTTTAAGCCTTCCTTCCTTTCCTTTCCTTCCTTAGATTTTGCATTTTGATCATTCTTCTGTCAATTAATAGAACAATTATGCAAAATATGAAGGTCTTGGTTAAAGTTTAGACATGGGATAAGAACAGAACAGCATTCTGTGAGGTGTTCTGTTCTGTTATTATTATTCTTTTTTTGTACTCTATTTCTGTCATTCTCTTGGTTCAATGAATTTCATCACCAACATACATATATTTTATTCTGTTCATTTTGTCATTTTCTGTGTCCAAGCTGCGACAATATGAATTACTCCACTCAAAAATGACATGAGGTCATTGTCCACCTCTAATAAAGAAGCAATATTTATACAACACCAAAAAAGAAAAAGTTGGGACGGTATGGAAAACACAAATTAAAAAACAAAAGTAGTGATATTAAAATGGAATTTGACTTGTATTCCATTATAAACAGTATGAACAGTATATATGTGTTTTTTCTGGTTGATTTCATTTCATCTGCAACACATTCAAGAAAAAGTTGGGACAGGGGCCATTTAGGACTAGTAATAAGTTAAAATAATGAAATGCGATTGGGAACAGGTGATATGAACAAGTGATTGTAATCATGATTTATCAACTTATTAACTTAATTAAAATGATACAAGGATTGACATATTGACTGTTAAATCTGATATTTTACCATATTTAATAGGTGTGACTGCATTTGCAATGCTTTGGTTACATTTGATAGAATTGAAACCAAACCTCTCATTGTGGATCAATGTATTTTCATTGTGAATTAGAAAATGGTTGGCAGCAGGCACCCTGTCAGGCCCACGGGCCATAAGTTGAGTATCGGCCTAGAACAAGGACATACACACACAAACATGCAGAATTTATAGCCTCTGCTTCAAAACAACCCCATTTTTTCTTTGGCTCTGTAATGATTTAATATGATATGCTACAGTATGGTATGATTTATTTATGAATCACAGACATAGTGTAACAAAATCCAAGTTATCACATGGTAAAAGTGAAAACATGGTAAATGTGAAAATACGGTAAAAGTGAAAACACTGATTTTTACATGTGAAATGATACATGACCGTTGCTGCATGTTCCTGTACTTGCAACACTGAGAGTTAACAGATAAGATGAGGAGGAGAGACCAAGTGGGTTCATTGTGCGAGTGTGAGTGTTAGCTCCTGAAGTGAAGTGAGAGGTGTCAGGTTGGTGCCCCAAGAGTTGACCTAACTGCTCAGTGAACCATCGATTTCATCTCTAACTCTGCTAGTTTGACACTCTGTGTGAAGATGTGCTAGTACATGCATATTTCAGCTGTCCACGCTGCATTCCTTACAGTAACTATGTGTCGTGAAAATCACAAAAAACACAGACTCATACATCATGCCGAAGTATTGAAAACTGAAAAATAAAGTGGCCTCTGTACTTCGGAAGATTCATGGGCCTCCCGGAGAGTAAATTGCGCTGTGTCAAATTATTTGCTTGTATGCCAGAAAAGAGAAACCAGCACACCAGCTATCTATTCTACCAATTCCTCCAGCAGCATCGGCTAGGGAAAGAACAATTTGAACAATATTTCACAATTTTGGTAACCGTGCTGAAATCGAGCTGGAGAGGGAGGAATGGGGATATTTTCAACAGACTAGTTTTGTTGTGAGAGAGTAAAAGATGAATATGCCAGAGGCTCCAACTCTTGGGACCTGGGGGAAGAGGATGGCATATTTAATGCCAGCGTTTTCATGCATTTTTATTCACCACCAGAATCTCTTGTATTGCATACAAAAGCGAACCCCCAGTCATATTAATCCACATGTAAATTTCAGCATCAGTCCTCTTTCACTGGGACAACACAAGGATTTGCTATGGCTTCATGGGGAGACTTGCAGATATGAGGATAGTGGTCTGTGAAAATATTTCTCTGTATGCTGGAGCTTAAAAAACAGGAGAAACTTCACAATGTGGAGTTGGATAGCAAGATTTTAGCAAAACTATCACCAGAAAAACATGCTGCCATTGTACAATTCTGGAAACCATGGGAAGGATCCAGTTACTTTTTGCCTTTCATCAGTGGCCAGGGGGGGATGGGGGAGTGAATTCAAAACCCAGGACTTTGTCACCAGAGACTGGAGTTCACATCTTGAATCCTGTATGTTTTAACATCAAGGCAAAGGAAACTTTTTCTGTATTAAACTCAGACTTATTATTGTTTCAACATTTTCATTGTTTTTTGTTTAGTTTTTCAACTGGTATGCCTTGAAAGTGAAAGCCTTTTTATTCTTGTACAACATGAACCATTAACATCAGGAGAAAATTAAGGTGATTCGACTTTTGTCATTGTTCATTGTTTGTTTTTATTTAGGTTTCATGTTTTTGAAAACTGTTTTAATTTTTATTTCAGTTACTGAAGTAATTTTTCAATGCAAGTTTTATTTTTTTCTTAGTTTTCATTAACTACAATAACCTTGATTAAACACATTAGTTTTTAACTTTAGGCAATGAAACCACTTGGATTAAAGATAAAAAACATTATGGTTTGATTTAAATATTAAATATATTGTGGTTCTTTGTTTTTAGTCACATATTGGAAATTCTTCCTGTATTAAACCAAGACCTTGTATCTTTTCCTAACCCTAACCCTATCAGTGCCTAAATCTAACCATACAAATCATTAAATACTTACATATGAACTTAATTTTAGTTACAGACAATTGAAAACCGCTACGAACTATTAAAACACTATAACAGTGATCTACACGTTTGGTTCAGAAATGTTATACATATGACATACGTGTGATCTGTGGTTTACAGAAATGTATAATGACAACATTTTCTTTGTGCAACTGGGCTGAGTTTTAGTGCCACAGTTTACAGTGTATGATTCACCAAAGACAGACAGTGATGACAGAGGAATGAGATGGCACTGAGCGGATGGCTGTGTTTCTGCTGCAGAACAGAGGAGAGGGAGGCTTGCCGCCTGCTAATGAAGTCCTGAATTGTGTTTGATGAGTTGACGGCTGCTGCGTCCATGTGCTCGAACGTTCTCCAGTCATAGTTAATCTTTCTCACGGTAAATGATGCTTCCGCCTGAGAGACGGATGAATGAGCTGACTTTTCCTGACATTTATTTGTGTTGCTGTTTGGCATGATAATCATCGATGGCCATGTGATAGGCTCGCTATCACTTCAGACCTCACCAGCAGCGAGGTCAAGTAAGGCGAGGTTTCATTTATCATTATGCTCAGTCATGTGGTTCTCAATGCATCTGTTTCATGTCTAATTAGCTGGTAATATAATTGTGGGTGCTGATGGTAACACCACAACAATATATAGGATCCAAGCTTTGACAAGGGATTTGTTGATGATGCTGACATGTTTATGTAGGCACAGCACATGAAAATGAAGAGGAACAACAGTAGAACACAGTGCAACCAATCATAGTCACTGTTGTACTGAGGACAGCTTGTGTTCACAAATGAAAGGTAATAATAATAATGTACTTAAAAGAGGCTATAAATGCAGCCTGTCATATGTCCTCAGGCATCCAGTTGCCTGAGAGGCCCAGCACACAAATGACTAATAGACAGTCAAATGTATCTTCAAACCACAGTTTTGCTTGTAAAGCCCAAGGCGAAAACCTACAGTTTACTCTACAGTAGTATTCAAATGGAGCTAAAAAGAGAAGTAATACAGATTCAGGCCAATCTACAATCCACTTAAAAGTTTCTAAATATTAATTTATTTTCATATTGGATTCTCTGGATTCTTAGGATTTAATTTAGCCTCACTGCACCATTTAAGAGAGATTGAGGACAAGAAATGGGGGTAAATACAAGGTAAAGGACAATAAGAAATTGTTATAAAATTGTTGAAATTATTTAGTTCAATGTTTGCCAGACTAAATCTATTTCACAGTTTCATATATACACACAGTACATATACTGTATAGTGAGTGCAAATAAATTAAATCAGTGCATAGTCAGCTTCTGGTATGGCGAGGTGGGTTAAGGTGGGGGCAGGGGGAGATGGCCTGTGGATAAAAACTGTCCCTGAACATAGATGTCCTGCTGCCAGAGGGCATTAGTGTGAAGGACTTGTGTTGTGTTGTGGGTGGGTGGAGTCTCTTATGATGCTGCTGACTTTCCTATGGACACTCTGGTGGTAGATGTCCTGCAGAGATGGAAGGTGTGTCCTGATAATCTTTTCAAACGTCTTTATCACCCTCTGCAGGCATTTGCGGTCTGTGGCGATGGTCTTCCCATACCCCATAATGATGCAGCTGGTCAAGATGCTTTCAATAATGCAACTGTAGAAGTTGCTGAGAATCTTTGGTGGCAGGCAGAATATTCTCAGTTTTCTCCAGACTGGACACCTCTCTCCTGTATGCTGTTTCTTCACCCCCAGCGATCAGCCCAATGACTGTGGCTGTCGTCAGCAAGTTTCAGGAGGGTTTTGTCAGAGCATGGGACTGAGGACACAACCTTGTGGGATGCCATTGTTCAACATCAAACTGCTTGAGGCTAAATTTCCAATTCTAAGAAATTCTAAGAAATCCAACTGCTAGTTGCAGAGTGTGGGGTTCAGACCAAGATCGTGTAGTTTCTGTGTAAATTTGTGGCAAAGAATGGTTTGTTGACGAAAACATTCTTGTTGCAAGGCCACATTAGCAACATCTCATGGCCTTCTTCAATGGATGGAGTTTGCACAGTTGTCATGGAGATGTCTTATAGGCCTTGCACTATTTCTTTGGCAAGGCAGTTTGAGTTTCATTGCATTTTACACAATGGAGTATGGATGTTGGGCTTTCAGATATACAGGGAAGTGTGTCAGACACTGGCGACGATTTACATTCAATACAACATTTTGTGCCAATGCAGCAGGTAGTGATCACAAGACATAAAAATAGTCTGACTGAATGTATTCCAGGGTTTTGCACAGCCAGCCAATATTGACATCCTTCTATCCAAAATGGTGGGTTAGACTACAGCCAGTTCTGCTTCTTAGCACTCCCTTCAGGTGAACCTGCAAAGACGTTGTGGGCTATGACATAAAAACAGCAAGAGAACAGTGAGTGATGAGAGAAGTACTCAAAGCCTTCACTTAAGTACCTGTAGAATATAAATGTAAATATACTCCTTTGCTAATTGTTTCCACTGAATAGTGTTGATGCAATAATGTGTAAACAACAACAACAACAACAATTAATATTATATCAAGTGGAGCTGGGGCACACTGTAGAAAATAACGTCACCAAATTGTCTTAAACTCAAATATATTCACTTTACTATCACATAAGTAGCAAATCATTAAACATGATAAACAGTGATATTATTAATTTGATGATTTTGTTAGGGAACTGTGTATGTATGTGTATTAATATGTATTAAATAACATTTTATGTTTGACATATTACAAATACAAATGAAGATGTTAAAAAACATTTGGACAGGTGTGAAAGGTTTAGTGAAGCAGAAGGCTCAAAGGTTTGTAGTGAATTAAAAGAAAAAATATATATGAAATATTTGTTTTTGTTTGTTTACCCTTTAAGGTATAGTTACTTATTTATTGTGTTAGGTCTGTTGATATATGATGTAATAACATGTGATATGTGTTTGTGTTCCAGTGTGATTTAGTATATTGTTTGATCTGTGTTTGTTTGTCTTTTGGTGATTTATGTGATATTTTGTCAAATAAAAGAAGAAAACAAAACTCAAAAATGACACACAAAGATAAGCACTGTACTTGAAAAATGCTAAACAATTTAAAAAGTTGTGCTATATTTTTGTCCACTGACTAAGGGATGAAGTAACTAACTTGCAGCTGTACTGAAGTAGAAGTGTAGAGCAGCAGGAAATCAAGACAATAGTCAATAGTCAGTAAGTGAAGTAGTAAATGTACTTAGTTCAACCTAAATTGCTAAACTAAATGGAATGGGTATTCCAAAACAAATATATGCACTGAGATTCACCAAAATATTTTTCAAATGGATGACAAAATGAGCCTGTTATCACTCCCAAGCCGTCACAGTCTGCCGCATGGTCATGAGCCCCTGGCATCTGTTTTCAGTGCCCAGGGAACCCCTATAGCATCAAATTGTGATGTGCAGGGTACCCGATAGAAGTCAGTGCAAATCCTTAGACATTGGAAATCAGCAACATTTTGTTTTGTATAGGGATTTAGTCATTTTAATACCATGAAGTGCTCCCTCATGCGCACATGTTCCACCAACTTCTTTCCTGACATCATTTTATGCACTGTTGCAGCATCCTGCTCTCAGCGCCGCCCAAGAACTTGTCAAACAACCCAGATAACTTTTACCACTATTCCAGAACGGCAGTGGAGGGTGTCAGGCCTACAGCACTGGCACAGAAGTGTGGAGAGACTACCTTTCCCCTGACCTTTTTTTATCCTAACCTAAGGTTCGTTTGTTAGTTTGTTAGCACTTTATTGATGCTCAATGATAAAATAAGTCATACATTTAAACATTAATGTCATCACTATTTCATTTAAATACACCTATGTGTCATCCTTTGATGAAAACAAAGCCATAATCTATATGGCAAACCTATAAATTCAAAACAAAATTGCACTCTGTATGGAGCCTTTGTCAAAGTAAACTCGTTCCAAGGAAGATTAAAAATAGTGAGGTTACTGTCAGACTCCAGAAGATGGGATGAAAAAATCTGGGCAGAATGGAGAGTCAGAAAATTGGATGGAAATGAGAAGCATAGATATGATTCATTATCAGGCATGAATGAGATTAAATGCTGGCTAAGGAAGTGTTTTGACTGAGAAGAATAAATGGTGGACAGTTGGGGGTCAAATGAAACACTGATGGATCTGATGCATATGTGATGGCTAGATGGACCTATTTCTGGACCATTTAACTAACCATGAGTTCACAGTCTTTTTGGAGCCTCGGTTCAAATAAAAGCTGTCCCCAGATTCCATATAAACCTGGCACTACAGATACTTTATTAAATGTGACCCCACTTACGCTTGTATGTCTTTGTGATCAATAATTAAGTTGTCTCTGCAAGTCACATACAGTAGCACTCAATGAAGCCATTAACAAAGGGTTCTGTTCAGAGCAGAGTATTGCCATGGCCATAACAGTCCTGCTGAATCCTAATGCCGGGACAATCAGATCTACATGCATCAAATGAAAAATGAGTATTACAGAAAAGCCTCCATATCAGGGAGGATAATGGATAGAGTGGTGATGTTCTGCACAGAACATTCAAAAAACAACAGCTAAAGAAGTTTGTGTTTCTTAGTGTGTGCTGTAACTATGTCTGTGTCTAGACAAAAAGCAACTCTACATAATTGTCCACTGTCGGACAAAAAGCGCACACAAAAACAATAAAAATAGCAATCAATCCAGTTAGCTCAGAATATCAAAAATAACTAGGGTCCTCCAGCGAAGACTCCTTTGTTTCCCCTCAACCTGCAGTGGAGCCAAGCCGTGACTAAAACTGGGGGTGGTTTTAGAACTGAAATCAAGATTTTCCCCACATAAAGCATTGCAATAACAAAAAAAATGCCTGGAATCATGCTCTGAGTGGATCTGTGGTGGAAACTATTTTTTTTCCATAGCAAATATCTCAGTTTCAGCGGTATTAGTCTTACAATACTGTCATTTCTAACTTTGATACAACACCTAAAAATATTGACATGCAATATAATTTTTGATACCACGGGGCAAAATTGACACTGAAGGCATTCTTTTTTTGTTTGTTTCTTATAAAATATGTAAAGGCAATAACATGACAGGGTACAACTGTTGTTTTCTTGTCTAGTAAAAAGTAAAATTAATGGTAACTTGTAGGGATACTATTATAAGGAGAAGAGATAAGGAGAAAATAGCAGCTGGTACAAAAATTACTACAGTATTGGTAAATGCTTGAAGCCGTTATGTATGTGGCATCTTGTAGTTGTGTAAATAAGTGCATGTAAAAAAAAAAAAAAAAAATTAAAAGTGACATCACAGAGCAACACCAATCTAGTGACGTTAAGGTAAACCTTAGGCAACAGTTCAGATGGTTATGGCAGAATAAGAAACGCTGGGTACAGGAGACCAGTGTTCATATCCCATTTCCATGTAGTGTTTTTAGTTTTAACGTTCATCATGTAACCATCTTATTTTAGCGTGCCAGTAGTCTTGCATAGAGATAGGTCTGCATCAATCAATCTTCTATAACTCTGGAATAGGAAAAAAACTCTCTGGGTTACAGTTTTGTATACAGAAGAAGACGAGAAAGATCTACAAAGATGTATATTCTGTCAAAACTTGCCATTTTCAATGAGTTAACACAGATAGCGGAAGGGAAGAAAATGCCAATTGAAATAGTCACCTAATGGCAGGATTATTTCAGCAGAGTACATCCTGTGTGTCAGACTAATTTTAGCCCTTTCCACAATGTTTTCCTGACCCTAAACAAGACGTTTTTGTTCCTAAACCTAACCAAACCTTAAGCATGGTATAGTCACAGCCTAAATGCAGCAGTTGTATGTTTTTAACTTTATCCATGGTATTTTGTGTCCACAACTGTATATGTTATTTTCAGAGTGACTGGTAATCAACCTATTGTTTCAATTAGGTATAAGGACATGTGCCCGAACATTGACAATGCAAAAAATGAGTACTCAAACAGTTTCAAATATTCAGAATCTGTATGTACTGAAAAAAAAACATTTTAACAACTTCAGGAATCCTCCACCACACTATTATTCTCTATTTTTCTTACATGAAATATTCTGTCTGCCTGCTGCTGCACTATGGGATGACTTTTTGGTTAGAGTTTTATTTGAATGTTTTGTTGTTCACAGTTGCAAGTTGCAACACTACACAAGACACACAACACACTTGATAAATTGCTTCTCTTCCTCAACAAACACCCACCCAGTGTGTCCCTGCACTGTATCTGCTGTGCAAATAAGTCCACTTCAGCACCACCTTTATTAAATTAGATGGTCACCGACAGCAGCAGTGTTTCCACTGAGAGAAAGGCTGGTCTAATGTTGTTTTCTTCATCTGATCTCACTATAACACTAAACAATTGTTGGTTGCCACATGCCCACAGCAGCAGTCAATGGGGCTGATTAGAAAACTGTCTGATGAAGGTGAAGGATGAGCATCCAGACCTCCATCATGTGGAAACAGCCTGCAGACGAATTCACTGAACTTCATAAACAAACCCAATCAATTGCAACGATAAGGCTTTCTGAGTGAATCTTCTTTCCCAGCACATACAGGAAAGGGGAAATACAAGGACATGAATATTCTGGGCTATTCCCATGGATAACTATAATTTCTGACGAAGCAATAACCTAAGTGGGTTTCAAACTGTCAAAAAAATAGGAAGGTTAACCGAGGGTTACTTTAAAAAACATTTCTCAGAGAAAGAGAACTAAATGAGCTTTAGTCAGAAAAGATTAATAATAATAGTGGATATGAACTCCCAGTTCCCCCAGACATACTTGACAGTAGTCTCATATATCCGGACTCCACACTTTGTTAGCACTGTGCCAGTGCAGTATATAGGTCTGGCACCCTCCACTATTGTTCTGGAATAGGGGTAAATGTTATTTGGGTTGTTTGGCTAGTTCTTGGGTGGCGCTGACCGCTGCATTTGCAAAATAGTGTCGGGAACGTGCATATGGGGACGCACATTGTGATATTAAAGTAACTAAATCCCTACAAAAAACATAAAAGATGCGTGTCTTTGTCAAAACGTAGCCATTTTAAGGTTGTAGTTGGAGTTCAGAGGTTGTGCTTTTGCGTAGTGAGGGGGACTTTCAATGCGATAATGCACTGGAAGGAAGGAGAATGACAGTCCTGCCACTGCACAACAGAAATATTCACCTTATTCCAGAGTATTTCCAGCGAGCCAGACTACTTAAACGTACAAATGAGATCACTGACAATAGCCAATGTTCAGGCTCAAAAAGTAGACTCTGTTCTTAAACACAGGGTCCCATTTAATGTTTTATAACTTGTTTTTGATTCTAATTTCTTGAAATTAGAACAAGGTCTTTTTGCTAAGACTGTTTTTCTGAAGCCGACATTTCTGTGCCGTCTGCTTTTGACCATCCATTTGTATTAAAGCCATTGTACTGATGATTTTTCTTCCCATTTCTTTTTTACCCCTCTTTAGATTGATATTAAATTTTATTTAGTAAATAACAAAACTGGCACTTTTCCTGGGGCTCCTTAAGTTTTGAAGAGTTCTTACTTCGGTGTCTTCTAGTCTCAAGGTGACATTGCGGCTTCAATGACCTGTTGACATGTGGTGATTCAGACTGTGGTGAATGAACACAGCACGCACAAGACAAAAGCGATTTTCTCAGGATTATTTTTCACAAGTGCTGGGTAAAATAATTAAAAGCTGAAATCACTTATGAAAACTCTGTATGTGAACTTTATGATCAGCTTTCAGATGCAGTGCAGTGCAGTTGCATGGTTGAATGCAAGTGTTTTCAATGCATTTATGTGGTTGTTTACATGTGGATTTATGAAGCAGTCTGGCATTAAGCAATTAAGACTAAAATAAACCGCAGCCTTCAGTTGCAAAAGGTTGAGAATCAACCACTTCTAAAAAAAATCCAAGGACCACCCAAATAAATCATAAAAAACAACAAATAAAAAACATGCCCTCTATGATGACCAAAATCATATTCTACTCATCCCTGCCTGCCATTATGAATCCAAATTTAACAAATCCAGGGTCATATGGCCTTATAATTTCCTGTTTTGTTTAACTAACAGCATTTGTCTCTGATGATGTTTCGTGACTGCCATAGTGATATTCAAACACAGAAAATTTTAATTCTGCATTTTAATTGGATGTTTTTAGTTTTAATTCGAGAGCACATTTAGATAAAAAAAAATGTTTTGTAAATGACCGTTTTCACTGGTTTTACAATTGAATCTAACCTCTGCAGCCCACTAGATGCTGGTCTGAGCTCAGCAGGAATGAATGATGTTAAATTACTGGAATTTGTTTTAGGCAGAGAAAATGGAAAATGTGAGTGATTAGTGCTCTTTTCACACAGAAGCCGCTTTCCACTTGTTGAGGAGAAAATAGGCAGTGCACTTACCCTGACAGAAGCCACAGAACGTATCCTGATGCAGAGTTCATCAGTCATTGGCTTTTGTTGAATGCGGAAAAAGAGTGTTAGTCCTCAGGAGAGAGGAATGATACTGTCATGACCCCTCCTTTTTATCTTATACTGATAGTAAAAATTATAAAAAATACTCTGATAGCTTTTCTGAAAGACTTTGTTTATATCTCTAATCCCCTATACGCTGACTTACATCATGCAGGTCAAATTTCTGGGCAGGCACAAGTAGTTCAGAGGGCATTGTGGTGATGCAGTTGTACATATATATTCATAGACTTTAGGGGATTATTTTAAAACTACACTAAATCAGCTTTTGTAGCTCAAAAATCTCCTACTTAATGTCAAGGTAAATACTTTGTATTAATTAGAATAAGAGATTTTCATGTCAGTCATTTATGTTTTATAGTTATTGAAAATGAAACTCATTTATTCACTCTCAACTCTTGAAAAGGATTATAAGGAGCATAAATTCACATTGGTGTTATTATTAGCTACGCCACTTACTGTATACTTACATGCTATTTTAGCAACTTTACCCATCTGATCATCATCATCATCCCTTTATTGGTCTGAAATGGTCATATGAAAGATATCCCATGCACCAATTGCAGATTTAATGAAGGAAAAATATCTTGTCGCTATAAATTTCCCCTAAAATATGAACCTGAATATGAATATGACAGAGGAGAGTCATTTTATTAAAGAAATGGAACATTCTTCTACAGCCTGACCTGCAGATATCAAACTGAATTCAATGTTTTGCTAACTATAATCTGAGATGGTAATGGTAAAAACAATCAGCTCACTGCTCTGCTTTACCGATGTTAAATAACATGCTACGTTATCACAAGTCATGACAAGAAGTCAGAAAGCTAAAACAATGCCTATTACTTTGCCTTGTACTAGCTGACTATGTTGCAAAAAAACTCTGCCTACTTCTCTCAAATGTGTAACTAATAACATTTCATTTCCACACATTAGAAAAGGGGGTTGATGGTTTACTAACCACCTCAGCGTGATTGCAGTGGCTGTAACTCCGGTTCTATGAGGAGGCACCATGCGCAAAAGGGGTGTGAGTTTTTAAGGTAAGATCTATATTTACATAAATACATTTGACAAATACTATAAAATTGATTATAACTATGTAAAATAATAACAATTTATTAACAATAACATAAAGTAAAATACAATTCTAAAAAGTCCAGGTATCAAAAATGTGAATTTGGCGTGAAGCCACTGCTCACAGTGATAAAATGAAAGGCCACTTTATTGACACATATTTTTCTGTCGCAAACCTAAAATTACTTCCATTTTCATTTATCTGAAACATAACTGCCATAAAATAGAGCTCTGTTTCATGTTTGAATGCTGTATGCCACATAGTGAGAACAGACAATACACAACAACCAGTGGACTATTCAGCGTAACAGTGGCCATCCGGAGGAACAAGATAATTTCCAGTTCAGCCCGCTGAATGAGACCGTGCAGAAAGAGCATTTTGGTAATCAGTATTTTCTGTGCCAAGCCATTTTTGAAAATAATTTAAGAGAAAGACCTGGGGTGGTAATCTTTTCATATATGCCTACTGATGAGCCACACTATATTTGGGTGGAGAGGTTTATTTATCTCCACAAACCAAGGTGTCACATAGGATTTAACACAGGAAGCTGCTCTATGAGATCAGTGGCTGCTGTTTGTGAGTCCATTTTTTATGCTTTTCCTGAATTAATGCCACATTATTTAAGAAGAGCAATGAAATGTCCAGGACTGGTACAAACGCAAAAAGGAAACAGACCTTTATGGAAATGTAGAAAAAATGACATTGTGAGACTGTATAAATACAGCTTGGTTATTAGAAATGTGGTAGAGGGTAACAGAAGTGGTATGGCAGGTTCTAATTTTCTTAGAAAATAGATGGGGAGAGGTGAAATAATGTACAGTATATGAATATATAGGGTAGAAAAAGTACCAAAGGTCTGCAGTTTTATTAAAAATGAAAGTAAAAATACCCACCTGTTCTGAACTAAGCAATAAAAAGCAGATTTTTCTGATCTGATGAACCTTATTGACATGGTGCCCCGGAGTATGCAGGGTTTTCTCTACCACTGTAAGGCTTGGGCCAAGCCATTTTGGGCATCAAGCATCAAAACTAAATGACTTTTGCCAGATCTAACAGTTGCAGCTGATCCCCTTTTAAAGCGTTTTGGATATTGTTTTTGTTTTACAATTTTGTATACACATCAGGTATGGATATGGCCTCCACAATAGGGAATAGGAAATTCCCTACAGGGAGTAGGTAATAGGGAATATGCTAGAAACCAACCAGCACCCGAACCCTCTGAAAACCAAGGGAAAACCCTATATTTACATGCAGACTAATAATCAATATATTCCATATTCTGAATTCAACAGGTGTCAGGTAAACAGCATATTCTGTTTGGATATTGCGTATTAGGCCTTTTTCCCAGCGGAACATTTTCTGACTAAGACGTGAGATATGCTGTAATTATTCTGATTGTATGAGGATTTGGACACATATTTAGCAGGAGTAAAAACAATGATTCTCTCTGGTAGAGATGGATGCTCTAAAGAAAAGTCCACATTTCTGGTCAAAAGGAGAAACACATATGACATGCAGGTTTTTGGATTTGTGCAAATATCTACAAGCTAACCTTTTCAAGAAGGTGTTTGAAGGAACACAGTGGATCATCTGAAACTTAAAAAAAAACAGTTTTTAACTCTTTTTAATTGGGGTATGCATGACTGCATTTGAACAAGAATATTAGCAGACATTTCATTATCGTTAGCCATGTAAACAGCTACTAGGATATTTTGTCTTTTTCAGAATGAGAGCAAGAAACTGAATATTTTGTGCATGTAAATGTAGTCACTCTTTGTCCATTAGCAGAGCATTACATTCATGTAACTGATGAATTAATTAAGGAGATCTAGATATCCCTCTTATGCACTGGAATAAGAAAACATAGATGATGTTCTTGAACACAGGGTCACTGTTCAATGCTTTATAATGTGTTAATGGAGGCTAAATTGAGACATTCAGTTCTTGACTTAGAAATTTAGTGTCAAGACTGCATTAGTCTCACAGATAAATGCAGGCTTATAGACAGACCTTCCAGCTGTATTAAAGCCACTGCAATGACAAAAAACAAAGCTTTATTTATTTATATAGTTTATATAGTTCAGGCTGCCATTTAACATCTTCTAAGGAAACAACCAACACTGGCACGTTCACTGGAAGCACCAAGCTTCTTAAGATTTTAAAAGTTCTTACTTTGGCGTCTTCCGGCGGCAGTCTCGAGATGACACAGTGGCTTCAAAGATTCAGACTGTTGACACTGTGGACTGAACTAAAAAAAAGCACACACAAGACAAAATAGGCTTATTTTCACAGGCAATGCCAACACAATGATTAAATGATGAAATCACAAATGAAATGTCTATGTTTTTTTGTTTTCTTAGCAAATAGAAGCAGAGAAGTGAAATAATGTAGAGTATATGAATATACGGGATAGAAAAAAGTACCAAATGTCTGCAGTTTTTTTTAGAGTGAACGTAAAAATAATTCTCCAAACTACGCTACAAAATACAGATATTTCCTGATCTGTATTGTGTGACCATTACCATACCATAACATTCATGTAACTGATGAATTCATTAAGAAGATCTAAATATCCCTCTTATGTGCTGGAATCTTTTGTTTTAGTAAAACCTCAGCCTAGTTTGTAGTCAACTCAGAGACGAGTTCAGATCAAATTAGTGATGCCACTGCAGTGCAGGTGTTTTATAGATAAACTGTAGGGCATGGCTGTGTAATCTGTCTAATCTGTGACTTTAGGGACTATCTATGTGCCCTGAATGCAAGGGGATCATTCCCACTACATGCAGTTTGTTCATGATGCAAAGAGGTAGTTGATGCAGCCAATAAAAGTTACTTCTTGTCAGGTGAAAGCAAACATTAAATGTGCATTAAAATCCATAGCTGGACAACATAATACCAACTCAGTGTCAACTTTATAGCAGGGTTATTATGCTTAGCAAAAAGACTAAAACTAAAAGCATTCATCCTTTTTTTTCATTCTGTAACCGCTTAATCCCCTGGAGGGTCGCGGGGGGGCTGGAGCCGATCTCAGCTAACATTGGGCGAATGGTACACCCTGGACATGTCACCAGTTCATCGCAGGGCTGACATATAGGGGACAAACAACCATTCACACTCACATTCACACCTATGGGCAATTTAGAGTGACCAATTAACCTGTTACGGTTAAGGTGCATGTTTTTGGACTGTGG
>JAPQRN010000007.1:20223626-20235009 GCA_037367275.1 Coranthus polyacanthus
CATGCACCTTAACCGTAACAGGTTAATTGGTCACTCTAAATTGCCCATAGGTGTGAATGTGAGTGTGAATGGTTGTTCATCCCCTATATATCAGGCCTGCGATGAACTGGCGACATGTCCAGGGTGTACCATTCGCCCAATGTTAGCTGAGATCGGCTCCAGCCCCCCCGCGACCCTCCAGAGGAAATGAATGAATGAATATATAAATACATGGAAAGAGAGAGAGAGAGAGAGAGAGAGAGGAGAGGTGCTTAATGCATCACTGTCCCCCAAGGATGGTTCAGGGTCACTTTAGACAGCCCTAACTATGCACTTTGCCAAAAAGGAGGGTGGGTCGAGAGGGTGTCTGCCTCCCGGACTCAAACTGGGAGCTGATTCCACAGGAGAGGAGCTTAATAACTGAAGGCCCTGCTTCCCAGGCTGGTTTTAGAAACTCTCGGAACTGCAAGTAAACCTGCACTCTGAGAGCGAAGTGTTCTGTCTGGATTATATGCTTCTATGAGGTCTTAAATGCATAATGGGGTGTTATTGTTCAGGGCTTTATATGTTAACAAAAGGATTTTAAATTCATTACAGGTAGCCAATGAAGAGAAGCCAACGTAGAAGAAATATGATCTGTCTTTCCGACTCCTGTTGGTACTCATGCTGCAGCATTTTGGATTAACTGGAGGCTTTTTAGGGAGTTATTTGGACATCCTGGTAGTAGCGAGTTACAGTAGTCCAGCCTGGAAGTAACAAATGCATGGACTAGTTTTTCTGCATCGCTTTGGGACAGGATATTCCTAATTTTGGCAATGTTACGGAGACGAAGCAAGGCTGACCTAGACATTTATTTTCTATGTGTATAAAATGATATGTCCTGATCAAAACTCACTGTCAGGTTCCTCACAAATGTACTCGATGCCAGAGAAATGTCAGATGGCATTACAAAGTGAATACCTTAGGTTTTTTTTTTAACTAGATACAATAACTTCGGTTTTGTCTAAATTTAGGAGAAGGAAATTACACGTCATCCAGGCCTTCATGTCTTTGAGACATGCTTGGTGTTTTGCTGATTTGTTTCATTCAGTTTCAAAGATAGTTGTGGGGAAATATTATTAAATGTTCTCATCAATGCCATATGTCAGGACAAGGTCGAGGGTGTGATTAAAACAGTGGGTGGGTGTATTTCTATTTTAAGAGAAGACAATATTGATATATTAATATTGAAGCAAAGGCAGTGTTAGAGCTGTCATTCTCAACATCCGCATGATTCTAAAGTCACTATGACAACTTTATCAGTTCTCAGGACCAATTCAGATAAGAGTCTGAGAGTAAGAGTCAGGTGGACAATACACAATAACAAATACTGTTTTTTCTGTTTTCACCTTTGAGTGGGTGAGTGGGTGAGACTCAGAGTAAGGCTTTCGAAGGAGTTAAATTTGGGGTTGATTAATAGGTTCAAATGGAAGATTGCTACCACGCCTCCTCCTCGACCTGTGCTTCAAGGAACATGACACCTAATGTGACTTGGAGGAGTTTATTCATTTAAACTAACAAATTCTTTCTGCTGCAACCGGGTCACTGTTATTAACTAACAGAGATTTAGAGGTCGATCTCATATTTAATAGTCCACATTTAATTTTCTCCTTTTTATGCTCTGTGAGGGTAGTAGTATTCATTTTTATTAGGTTTTTACAACTCCTCTTTGTTGTTTATTGATTTGTATAATTTAGCTGGCCAGGGAGCAGGCTCAGTCTCTATGGAGTATTGGGGGTGGGGTGGGGTGACAGCTGTAGTGGAGCGGCAAAGAGTTGTGTACGACTGATTCTGTGTCCTGGTATTGAATCTGAGTTGTCATAAGGAGTGACTAACAAATTCAGCCATGTTCCTAGATATGAGAGCCGCACCATCAGAGGTGGGATAAATGCCGTCTCTTCTAATAAGATTCTAATAAGTTTCTCCCAAAACATTTTCCAGTTTTCTATAAAGCTCATCATTTCATCATTTCAACATCATTTCATAGGACGTTTCGAGGCATATACGTAACAAAAGTTGTACATTTTAAAACAAAAACACAGCTGTGGCCATAGCCTTAGAGAAAGTAAAAAACAATCTAGCCTCTGTCCCTTTTCTTATGGATTTGCTCCAAAATGTAAGGGTTTTTGTTTTTGGCCAAGTTTCATTAAAATCAGTCCAATAGTTTTTGTGCAATCATCACAGACAAACAAACGGGAGCGATCACATGAGGTAAGAATAAATATAATATACGTCACTCAAGATAATGTGAATAAACCTTTATCTCCTTTGTAAACACGATCTCTGCTTGAGTTATGTCAAATAGTCTCCTGTGATCCCACACTACTTCATAAATTCATCTGGTTACTTTTTTGTTATTTTTTTGACTGAGAAATCAATAGTGGCAGAAATACTTAAGAAGAAGTCTAATAATTTGCTCTCAAGTTTTCCTCACAGGTGAACATCACGCGACTTCAAAATGTGTCTTGCATCTCCTTTAGTAGAATCTGGATTGAGGTGTTCAAGCGTCATCTACTGTCTTTACAAATCTTGCACAACTTTAATTAGATCAAACCTCTACAGGAGGATGAGCTGGTGAGTTGAGAAGTCACACCTGAAGAATATATATGCAGTATATTGCTCTCCACGTTTCAGTCTGACTTCTACATGAGCTTGTCATCACCAACGATTAGACCCCCAGGGTGCTATTATCCACGAATCTGCAGTTTGACATGAGTCACAGTCACTGATGTATAAGGTCTGAGAGGTGAAGAAAAAGTGGCAACACATCCATAGTGTATGTATGTGAGCTCACAAGACAAGTGTCAATGTGAAGCAGCTTGGAACCAGACTGCCTCATCTGTGACTGATCCTGGATTTGATCTGTGGCTTTTTGTATAAGGGGTCTGAATGTGCTCATACAGGATGTTCACATGCTATTTGTTCCGCAGTCCTGAGATCAGTGATGGAAGAAATGTTCAGATCCATATTTAAAGGTCCAGCGTGCAAGATTTATGGGGATTTAGGAGGATCTAATTGCAGAAACAGAATGTAATATTCATAATTATTAATGTAGTAGTAATCACAGGAAAATTATGCATTGCATGGCATTGCAGTGACCTACTGTGTTTGACTACCCCCCTGTGTCAGTGCTGTAGATAGGTCTGGCCTCCTCCACGATCGTTCTGGAATATGGGTAAAAGTTATCTGGGTTGTATGGCTAGTTCTTTAAACGAATCACACTCTTGGACGGCGCTGAGCACATGGCGCAGCAGCAGTGTGTTTGCAAAATAGTGTTGGGAGAAAAGTTGTTTTGGTGGAACATAAAACAGCGTGTTGTTGCAGCTCAGAGGTTGTTGTTATTTCACAGATAGCGGAGGGAAGGAGAGTGCCAATCCGGCCACTGCGCTACTGAAAAAGTTGCGTATATTCCAGCAGAGTACACGCTGTGAGCCAGAATTAACTAAAAAGCTCAGAATGGACAAAACAAACACTGACTCTAACAAGAGCTGTTTTTTGCATTCACCGCAGAAATTGGTTGGTTGGGGGGTTTATTCAGTTGGTTGCAGTCTGCAACTTCACCACTAGATGCCACTAAATATCACACACTGAACCTTTATGTAAAAGTACAAATACAGCAATGTAAAAATAGTGCATTACAAGTACAAGTCCTTCATGAAAATTCCCACTTAAGTAAAAGTACATAAGTATTAGCAGCAAAATGTAGTTGAAGTATTGAAGTAACAGAACTCACTGATATATTATTATATGATAATAGATTTTTAATATTGAAGCATCAGTGTTGCTGAAGCATGTTACTGCTGGTGCTGAAGCAGGATTGAACGTATTTATATCCAGTTTTATATCCAGATAAATCTGAGGGCTCTTCTCATTAATGGGAGAGGAAAGAAGAAAATATACACAAATTCACTTTGAGTTTGTGGAATTTTTCACAAATCTTTGACTTTTGAACATTTCTTGAAATGAAATCGTGCCAAACATTTAAAGATAAAATCAGTATTTGGTGGAGCTGTTAACGTCTCATAGACATCTGAAATGTGAGCCGACTACACTGGTTACTGTAAAACATCAGAAGACAAAAAGGTTGGAAACCACTGGTTTAAACTGTAACAATGTATTATATTTTAAAAGGTTGTCATACTATCTATTGTGTAAAATGTTCATCTGAAAATTAACAACTAAAACTGTCATATAAATGTAGTAAAAATTCCCACTGAAATGGAGTACAGGTCTAAACAGTATAAAATGGAAATACTCCATTAGCTCACATTTGTACATTAGTACAGTTACTTCCCATCATAGAAGACTACATATCACAGTGTGTATGCTGGGACAGAAGTGAAAAACACTGACCAGCAAGAAGCAAGAAGCAGGTAAGTCAATGCACAAGTGTATTTACCTTTACTTGTAATAAACATTCAGAGAAGGGCTTTAATTTTAAGCATCCTTGTGTTACACATTTCATCCTTCCCACTCCATCTGGTGTTATGAGTTACTCACTGCGAGGTGAGGCTGCTGTGACTGTATTCAGTCTTCATCAGAAGGCAGCTTTGACCCCACAGATACCTTCGTTTTTGCCGTGTATTTTAAGGGCTCTCTTTTCATATAACAGGGTATTCATTTCAGTGAAAAACAACTATATCCTTTTTGTTAACGCTTCACTCTACTCATTTTTCTCCTTTAAGGTTTCCATCGTGTTGTGCCGCCAGGGTTGTCTTGTAATGTTTGAAACACATTTAAAAAGCCTAATGAGATGCTTCATTTGCACTGTCTCTGTCTGGATGGAGTGGAATATGATCTTTCCAACTGAAATAACAAAATCTACTCTTTCCCATTCTATTAGCATATCAAGGCTCCTTTTGTACTTATTTATATCTCTATGTGAGGCTTTTTGTGATTTTTTTTGTATTATTTTGTTATTGTCCTAGGAACATGATGAATTCAACAACAGCCTATTTCCGTGGAAACAAAAGGTTAATGCCGGCTCAGACAACACCATGACCTTGCATTTTCTGTCTGTCCAACAATATGTTATTATTGTAACGTTGTTTCAAGATTGTTTTTGCTTCTGCTTGCCTTATTTGCTGTATAATAGTTTTGATTTTCAAAACAAGCGTGAATCAGTCTCTGCATAAGACATACTGTCACCTACTCTATTCTTTGTGCATGACGGCTGCAAACACTTTGTTTCAAATCTTTGAGCTTTGCACCCTCTGCTGCCTCATCCTGGAACAGCACCCCAGTAAATCTTCAATGGTCCTCCTCATCTGACAGTCTGCCATGCGAGACACCTGTGCCTCTTTTAACTGGCAGAATCAACCCCCTGCCCATTATGCATAATATTCCTCTGATTTGCTTGTACTGTGCATGTTGGTAAATAGTCAAACTTGCTGGTGACATCACAGAGGGTGGCTTTACCACCACTCCTCTGTCAATATTTGCACATCAGATCAAGTTCTGCGCAAGCTAAACCTCAATCTTGACTGCTCCTTTGCTTTCCAATACCGCCTCCCTTCCTTCACAAATCTGATGTGAAAGTTATTTAACACCAGCAGCAAGTGATTGTGAAGGTGGAGCAGCCGCACATACATTAGCTGAAGCCTCTCAAGGGTATTTTTCATGCACTTTGGAAGCAGCTTGGAGTTAATGGGAGCTGTGAGGCAAGCATTACCTAGAATAATGACTCGCAAATGGGCTGAAATAGTAAACAGTATATCAAATGAAAGGAGACAGAGCGACATGATGAGATGAGCTAAAAGGTTTGTAACAACAGAATGATGCTCTGTGATTCCCAGGGGAAATTACTTCTGAAATGCCCTCTAAACTGAGACTGAACTCCTGCGTTTGTTTGTATGTTTCTGCTGTGACTTGCAGTATGAGGGAAAAAAATAAATATGAAGCATAGAAACAGAATATACATATGAAGTTTTTCCTCATTATGTCATGTGCTGTATTTACTCAAGTCATTCAGATATTTCTTTAAGCTTAACACAACCCCGCAGAGACTGTTTCTGGCCTTTAGCAGATTTTCAGATCATATTTCTCAGCACAGCTCGCCTAGTCTTTTCCAAACTACCAGTCAATATTTGGATAAACTATAGGAAAAAAGAAGGATTAGATGAAATGATTAGATGTAACTTTAATGACCAGCTGAGGGAAATGAATTTCTGAGGCAGCACAGAAATGCATATCAGTAAGAAAAAGAGCAGCACAAAACTAGAGAGAATGATTGAAATAATGATTATGTACAGACTGTGAAATTCTAGCTGGGCTGATACCGGTGTCATTTTCCGTTTATTCTGTTTTTATTTATTAACCTTTCCAGGGAATCAGAGAAATCCTTATTATAAAAAACAGAACTGACTGTTTTAATGTCTTTCAGTCCTTCATAAAACTGTCTTTGATTGAGCAGATTTCATAAAACACAAATGATAAATATCAGCCATTGCCATCGGTGAAATGTCATCTTATTTGCACGTAGCTGATGTGAGTCAACATGGCTAGTAACGATGTTCAGCAGATACACAGTATCTGTGCACATCGGCATAGACGGGCAGCGGGGATTCGTCCTCTTCTGTCCCCCCAGGAAAAACATGAAATAAGTTGTTTATCTATAGACCTTTAAATTGAAGCCTTTTGTGATTCGATTAATTGTGCAGCTCTATTTTAAATTAATTCACATGCATGTTTGAAGTGTACTCCTCCAAACAAAATCAAAGACAAAAGAAGATGTAAGAGTAAATCAGGTGTGTGAACTCAGTGGGGATAGTTCATCCACAGAATAATCATATTTCAAAAACAATAGCGATACTGTACCTGGAAGCCTGTTATATTCTATTATATTTTGAATTGTGATATTTCCACCATGAACTGATAGAGAAAGGGCATAAATTAGTGCATAGAAATTCACCAAAATGCAGGTAATGAAGTGTTTGATGCTCAAATTTTCCCGGGGGAGGAACTATAGATGTTCAACTGAAACCTACCCCCATGTCTGTGCTTCTCTAATTTTACTCAAACATAGTGAAGTGAACATGAAGATAACGCATCAGTACGGGAAAAACAGGCTCCAGAGGATGTAAAACGATGCCTTTACATAACTGCAACAAGTAGGAGCAGCATACAAACAGAAATGTGTGGAGAATTATTTAAAAGCATTACAAAGGCAATTAATATAGAGTAGGAGTATGTAAAGGTCATGTGAAAGAAAAAATGTGCTGGCGGTGGAAGTCAAGAGAAGAAAGTTCCCTTTTGCATATGAGACAGTCAGGGCTATGTACTGATCATCTCTGAAGGTACCGTGTAAAACCGTCATTAAAAGTGTTATTTGCTGTACGCCAGCTACATGGCCCATAGATGTGACAACCCATCGAGGTTCTAGGCTATTTTTTTTCTAAACACGTAGACAATTTTGCCATGCCCTTTTCAGACACCACTGCATCAAAGTGAAAACATGCAGTTCACTGTAGAAAAAAATTTAATTGTACTGAAAGAGCTAAACCAAACATAGGCTATGTTTTAAAAAAGAAAAATGATGTTCCATAGAAACATTTTGAATCACTGTCATTTGTGTAGAAACTCTTACCCTTGACATGATCACTAAACTGTCCTGAAATAGATACTGAAGGCAAAGCAGGTTTGGGGAAAAATCCTTTTAGTGCAAAAGGAAAGTGTAGCTGCTTTTGCAAACCAGCCTTTCAAAAAAAAAAAAAAAACAACATCTGAAGGATGCCGACATGTGAACTGTCAGAACAGAGCAAGTGCGTTCTCTGTACTGTGGCCGAGCAGACAGGTTGAATCAGCTGACTCAGCAGGCAGCAATTTTCAAGATGCTTAAAGGCTTTTCTCATGATGCCCTGCTGTGTCCATCTATGTACACAAATAAGTAGTGGTTTATTGTTTGAGTCCTATATCTGAAAGGCTTTTAGGAAGGTAACAAGAACTTTTTTTTCTCAGAGAAGTACAATGAAAGGAAAGTTGCACTAAACCATTTTTGCTCTAACATTGCACAACACAATCCTAATGTACAACCGGTGTCCATTACCGACACAATCGTATTATCACTTTTCAAAATAATACTTCACCTCCACTGAACTTCCGCTTCACTCTTGTCTATGGCTGCTGCTCTTAATTTCTCCTCAGAACATACATTATGGCTGTTTCATTGACAAAATACAGTAGAAAGACTATAAGCAATAGCAGCACATATATCACAATGTGACACAAATATAAACAAAACGTAAATGTAACATAAATATCCAAATACAGTAAAAGAATTACAGGAAGGAAAACAAAAAAGCAGGGTTACACATACTGTATACACAATATTAATATAATCAGTATAAATATTCCATAGATTTTTTTGTTACAGTTGCTTAAACTTTAGATCTAAGAAAAGATGAAATGTTAGGGCGGCATTTTAGAAGTTTTCTGTGTGTGAATGTAGAATTTTGCATTTGGAATAATAAAATGTATCATCATCTGTATTATCACAGCAACAGATATACGATTAACGGAGTAAACAGAGTTACATCTGTCCAGAACGTTAGAGATACTTGCCTACATGCTACTAGTATACAATTATTGTAGTTCAGGTACTATATAATCACATGACCACCTTGGAAAACATTACCTGGCACCGGTTTCAGAAGTTTACATTAGCCAAATATTTTTACACAGAAATCTACCACTGTTTGGAAACACATACTGGATACTACAAGCTACATACTACATACATATACTACATGCTATTTAGTCACATGACCAACAGGCATATCACCACAGATACTATTACCTGTTTACAGAAATTTACATAAGTTCACATCATATTTTTACGTAGAAATCTCTGTGAAATTGTTTGATACAAATGAGATTGCTCGTATTAATTGCCGGTGTCAGTCTCTACCAGATAACTCAAGTAGAGTATGGGTCATGTGGCTATTGAAGTATTCATCAGGACATCTATGTCTTACTGCAAATTTTCAAGTTTGTCACATACATTTATACCTTTGTTCAGAATCATTTTCCAATAGTTAATGCACTGGATGGAATTTTTCAGAAAATCTGCAAAAATCTGTTACTATTGTTATGGGAATATTAAGAACTAGTTCTTCATCATCAACATGGTTTAATGGTTTCTCAGATAGATGTAGTTTTGAGTTGTCGATTGAGGAGGCGAAGAGGTATTTTGACAAATGAGGCTGGCTTTAACTTTCACACCATGAACTCAATCCAACTGCTGGTCTGGATCACCTTTTGTTTCTTTGTTTTCCGCAGCTCTTCATACATGGTGGTTATTTGTTGCTTTTTCCATCTAACATTTTATTCCTGCTTGTTTCTTTTGTTAATTATTGATCCACACACACAGTTGTTTCCATTGCACTTATTCCCATTTAACTTTTATCAATATGCTAACTTTTTCACCTCTCCCAAACTATACTTGATGTATTTTGCAATACATCAAGTATTTTTGGGGGGGAATTTTCTTTTCCACTCGCATTGAAAATGTGAATAAAAACAGCAGCCTAACCTCTAAGGTCTGTTTTGGCTCTTAAATGATCTTTCTTTACCTGCTAAATGAACAAATTACTAGCTAGTCACTAATTCTTGTTGTTGTCCTT
This sequence comes from Coranthus polyacanthus, assembly GCA_037367275.1. Lineage (NCBI taxonomy): Eukaryota > Metazoa > Chordata > Actinopteri > Kurtiformes > Apogonidae > Coranthus > Coranthus polyacanthus. The sequence continues at coordinate 20,233,265 of JAPQRN010000007.1, forward strand.
TCACATTAGTTTGATATTATTATTATTCTGAACCCTGATATCAGTGTTTACCATATATTACTCTGTCATGTGCAACTTAATATAATATAAAACTGTACCATCTTGTGTGTGATTCTTTAGCATTAAGCAGTATCTCGGGTTTCTTTAGTTTCCCAAATGAATCAGACTCACGGGCTTTTATTAATAAGTGTAGACATTTTGAAGGTACAGGTGGAACTAATACTGTTAACAATGGCTCCATTCCCATAATGGCTGCACTTAATGAATCATTAGTTGCATCTGTGTTTGATGTGTCAAAATGTCCTCAACCCAAGGTGAAAAACAGACTCATGCTGTTTCATTGTACCCAAGCATTATGCCTATATATCAACGGTTAGTTGTGATTTCTACATCCTCCACCCCCTTGCTTGATTTATACTATCCTCCATCTTTCATCTCTCAACCTGACTCAGGCCTGCTGTTCTCCACGGCCCACTTTCCACAGAGCCTCTGTGTGTAATCTCATTATCGACTTGCCAGTGGAAAAGGGATTTATTTAATGTATTTGAGGAACAAACCAGCAGAAGCTTAAAAAATACTGTCTCCGGGGATTCAGGGTGCTGCCTTTTTTTTTTTTTTTTTTTTTTGCATTGTTTCCTTAAACCATTTTAAGCCAAAAGCTAAGTCTGTTTCTCTCCCATCACTTTTACTTCTGATACCTCTGCCAGCGCAGAGTCATCACAGGATGAGGGATGAACCCTGAAGGAAGAAATATGAAGTGATTAACTTTATTCCCCTTCAGTCAGTTTCAGAAAACCTGGCAAGAGCTCCATAATGCCACTGCCTGCTCTGTTTTTGGCATTAATTTCAGATTAGGGGAATGATGTGACCGACATATTCTCCAAAGCCCTTTCACCCTGTCCCATTGGGCAGCTGATAGAACAAAATGGAAGTTAAATTAGAGTGTGTACATGTGTGTGTTGGTTGACAGTTAGGGGTTAATGGGTGAAAGGTTTGGAACGTTGTTTCCAGACATGAGACTCTAGTCTCAGCCGGATCTGCAGCAAAGTAGATCACTGCAGAGAAGCTTTGACTAAGGGGATTTGAAGGAGAGGCACTTCACGGATATCTTATCCCTCTGCTTTTAAACTGGATGCCTAATTGGCCATCTGCATTCTCAAACCAATGTATGTGTGCATCATTGTGTTGTTAGCAGTTGTTTACAATGTGAACTTTTGCTGTTAGAATAGTTCTTTTTGTTTTGGACAGGCAGGCAGATTGATGCTGGTTCACTTTCCTAAATGAAATCCCAGTTGTGTTTAAGGCAGATAAGAGGAACAAGGTATTATATGTCACAGTGTAGGCGATAAAAAAAGAAGTAACTGGAAGAGTGATGTGTACGTTTAAGTGTATGTAAGAGTCTATAGCCCCCTTCACACATGCCCTGCCGGAGAAATCTGTCACCTGGAAGGGTTTTACGCCAGAATACAAATGTCTGAGTAAGTCAGGTTTTACTCAGCCTTTCTAATGTCATGAAGCCCAGGTACAAGTACAGCAGGTTATTGTCCGGAGAATTCATGGCAACAGTATTACCCAAAATCATGTAACTGTCATAAGCTACAATATGCATATAATACAAACAGTTTTTGTCAGGTGATGTGTTTTGTTGGTGTGTATTTATGTGTGACTGCAGAAAGAAAGAAAGAAAGAAAGAAAGAAAGAAAGAAAGAAAGAAAGAAAGAAAGAAAGAAAGAAAGAAAGAAAGA
>JAPQRN010000007.1:20240365-20252239 GCA_037367275.1 Coranthus polyacanthus
AAGAAAGAAAGAAAGAAAGAAAGAAAGAAAGAAAGAAAGAAAGAAAGAAAGAAAGAAAGAAAGAAAGAAAGAAGAAAATTAAGTCACATGATTGTTATAGATTGGAATCCTAATTTTGCAGTATTTTTCCAATAAATGCAAAATACATTGTTTTCAATGTATCTATGCATGGTAATCCTCTGATGTGACCACCATGAAACAGCATAAGGAAAGGCCTGTAATGCATTACATAATAACCACTCTGAATGACATTAGAAGGTCTGTTTAAATTCTATGGGTATGAATGGTTCTACCAACATTATTACTGCTCTCAAAACTTAGCTTTGACCTGTAGTCAACAAGGCTACCTGATGCCCATGACTATGAAATTCAATAACACCGTTAATCCTGTACAGAGAAAAAAAATGGGATGCTACATAATAAGACACATTTGTACAGTTTTGACAAAGTACAATTCTGAAAGGGTCACCGAAGGGTTCTCAAGCACAAAATGTGAATCAACTTTAGCCATCTCTGTTAACCGCCGTACTGTTGCTCATTGAAGTAGCTGCTTTGCAATCTGTCATGCTACACACATAATGATAGTTTCATATTCATTCTTCACTCTCTAGTCTGCCATTAAAGAACAGTTTAATGACATGGCATCTGCAGGTGCTGCTTCACTGCTGCACTACAGTCATAAAAATGCAGTTTTTATGTTTCAGGGAAAAGACTGAGATGGTGGAAACCCTGCATGTGAGCTTATACTTAGTGTCACTACAGCATTTCAAGCACTGAAGCTTATGAAGAAAAGGTTAAAAAACATTAAAAAACAGACCAGCTCGATTATGATTATGACCTATAATTTGCAACCTAATCAAAAACAAGTAATAAATCCCATCTGAGACACTTTGAATATACAGCAACCTTTATTAAACTGAACTCAGTCCTCACCATCAAGTATAGTTCCTTGTAATGTAATTTTTATCATGCTTTTATATAAAGGTCTTCTAGTGTGTCCTGTCTGGTCATGATATGATGTGTTTTTATGTTATATGATGTTTTTTTTGTTTCGTTTTTTCATTTTTTAAACATGAATTTATTTAATTCTGCCTGTCAAATTGTATTGACCATCTGGGATGCACTACATACAGTAGCTACTGAAGTTTTCTCATGGATGTAAATATTTGCAACTGTGAGACACGTATGGGAAAAACTGGTTGGTACAAGGAATGTTTTATTATTTATTGATTGATAAAATGAATAAAACATATCCATTCCTTTACCAACCACCCTTTACCAAAAGTGTCTCTTGGTTGCAAATGTTTTATTTATGCTATTAATCCTTTCTGTTATTGTGATCAGTTGGACCAGTTTTCATTCAGACGTTTGGAATTGCAGTAAACCTGAGCCTCTCAGAGCATCAATGTGGCTTCTATATTTATAGTTTAATAATTAAATTGTTAGGATCCTAAATGATGGTAAATTACAGATCATTTTGCAGTTTACCCATGTCACCCATTTCCACAGACCTAAGACCGATATAGCTTCACTTCCACTGAATATACACAAGAGGGCAGTGCTGCTAAAGCTTTGAAGAGGGATGGTTTAAGTTAATACTACTGGACCAGTAACAGGTCTGACATTGTTTATTCTCAGTGTTCTCCATAAACAAAGGCAAGTCTGACCTATTTCTTTTTCTTTTTCAAACTGCCATTGGTCAACACCATAATTAAAAGTCTATATGCTTTCAATCCTATGTGACAGAGTGCTGTGTAACCTGAATAAATTATTTGAAAGTGTGCTTATTAGAAATTAAGGATAGTGTTGGTTCACTAAGACATCCTATATTGGGAAAGCTATAAACTGATATTCCAGGAAAAAAATCTGATCTCAGGTTAATTAACTTGAATATCCAAACATATGCCTCAAATATTAAATGTTACATCAGGAAACAGACTCACCTTACTCACTTTAGTATGTGTTGTTTTTATGTGAGTGATCATATGTATATTCATGTTGTTCAATGCATCCTTAAACTGACTTGTTTCATGTCAGTTCCCTAAATAATAGACACAATTTGTGATTGTGTGACATAGTCATGTCTATATTGTATGCATTCAAGAGCATCCATTACTTTTTCTACTTAAGAGATCACAGACACACAAAAGAGATTTATATTTACAACATCTGAGGTTAACATCTCCAATGTGAGAAATCAGACATATTCTTTTCATATATATTATATTATATTGTATCATCTAATCCATCTTAGCTTGTATTTTATGGACAAAATAAAGAGTGTATACTGGACTGAACTTGCGTTAGACAGTTTATTAACACAAAACCACTCCACATTATAGAATTGCTCTTACAAAATAGTTGTTAAAGGCTTAAATATAGACATTACTGTGTCTATATTTAAACTGTATTACAGCTTTTTAAAATATTGTGTTTTCTAGATTGTGTTTTTTCCACAAGGCCAGGCTCACAAGAGGAAAAGTGTGATGATATCCACTAATTTGACATCATTGATCAACAACAAATCCAATTATCTCAAGCTTCTCATGTACTGTGTCTGTAATTTGTCTGGTGCAGCTCAAGAGGCTGACCACAACTCCCATTGTACTATTTCTAATACAGTACATGCTGAATTGTATGAGGAATAATGTAAATACTTTTGGAGGTTTGGTTTAATCTTTCAAATCACAGCCATCATCAATAAAAAATAAAAGAATAGCAAGAGTGTTTAGGATTTCTTTTCTTTTGTTAAGGGGTACAATGGTGAAAGGTTGGACAGAGTTATAAATTGGTTAAGAGAGGGTTAGAAATGAGTCACTTATTTACTGAAATATGTGAATTTTTTGTTTTTCTGTTTGTATTTTGTGAGTCAGTGAAGGAAAAATAATAATAATTATTATAATGATAATTTTACCGACAGTGGAGTGTTTTGCAACATTTCATAATTTTCGTTTACTGATTAAGGAAACCAATACAGAAACCTCTCATAGTTCGAATTTTCTCTGAGTAGCTTCCATAGGTCCATTGTAATGGATGCATGTCCAAGTACATGCAACCCATTTGCCAGAATAAAATGTTGCCATTGCACATTTTTGCAAACAAGGGATATGCGTCATACCAACATTTCTAGATACATAAGTGTATATCTACGTTACAGTGTTTTATATGTAATCTTTAGTGGCATCTAGTGATGAAGTTTGCAGACAGCAACCAACAGAATACTCTCCTTACCCTCCGCGTTGTTTTGTCCGGCCTGCACTTCTTATTTAAGGGGATAATAATTCTGGCCCACAGTCAAATATAGAAAGTGAAGGTAATTCTCTGTAATGCCGGATACCACCTGAAAAAGAAGAAGAAGGAGTCCGTTCTGTGTAGAAACATGCCATGCAACATGGCAGACTCCATGGAGGGGACCCACTCTATTTGTTTCAACCATGTCCCTCAGAAATTGCATTCATATGTAAATATTTAACATTTTTTGTGGTCAGGTTTACTCACTGACAGCACTTGATCAGAGTTAGGGAGTTAAAGAAAGACACCAGGGCTGAGTTTAATACAGAAAAAATCAGCAAAGATACAATAAAAATGACTCACAATGGATTGGATTTAATATTTTTAGAATTTAAACCAAATCAGAATCTTTATCTAACCCTAACCAAAGTGCTTTTGTTGGTTTAACCTGGGCTCCAATGGGGCTCCAAACTGAAGTCTCTGGTGCAAAGTCCTGGATTTTGCACCACTATCCATTCCAACCACCTGTTGCCTATTAAGGAAATGCAAAAAAAATAAGTAGCATCTCTTTGATAAACTACGTTGAGATTATATATATGACAAGTTTGCAGAAATGTACAATGGTAACTTTTTTTTTCTGGCAAATGGGTGGCTGATTGTCAAAGAACCATAATAATCTTTCTATAGCTTCCCTAAGAATGAGAAACAATCCTTGCAAAAAGAGGCTGCAGTGTGATGCAGAGGCAGACTGAGCCATGGTGGCGGAAGGAGGCCGTCTACAGTTTTGGTGGTGGGATAGAGGTGCATTAGGGCAGACTAAGAGAGCACTTAACAGACTGAAGAATGTTGAAGGGGGGCAAGGGCGCAAAACTGTCTCCTGAGTAAGGGCACAAAAGCAAAAGAAGTGGCATATCAGGGCTGGTCATACATTACACAGTAAGAGTAATAGTGCTTTTTTTCTGTAAGGTAGATGACATTACAATGATTTGTATCCAACAGGACCCATATGGTCTAGGGCATTTAGAGTGGAGGTAGCATTCATACAGCCACAGTTAGCAGCACAGGTCTTAATCCTTGGTTTTTCTAGTATATATATATATATATACATACATAACCCAGGGCCAGCTTGAAGAGAGTGTATCTGCTGGCCGAGGCTCCTTGGCCAACCTCTCCTGTCTGGTCTGTGATAGACAGCTCGGCTTTTCCCCATGTGAGTGTCTGCTGCCTGTATTGACTTCCCTCCAACGCATAATTCCATTAATCAGTCCAATTTCCCTGTGGGCAGTGGTTTATTTCCGTCATCAAATGCCTGATGAAATCTTTAGACGCTGCGTATTAGGGAACAATCCCTACAAATAGCTGATAGTGTTAACCAGTCACAAGCTGCGCCGAGGCATCGCTCAGCTCTAATTTGAAAGGGAGTGAGGTGATAATGCGATGTGTCATCCTTTTGTGGGCGTGCATTAATGGCGCCAGCCAAGATGGCAATTGATGGCAAATCAACTTCTTCCAGCGGGAAGGGAACAGAGGAGGGAGGGGGCTCGGGTTGGAGGAGAGCGAAAGAACATTGACTGGCAAACTGCAGAGCCACAGCGGCCTTTAATCCATTACTCCTCCTGATGGGGAAGGTTTAATGCATCTCAGCCGTAGATGGCATGTGCATTTGAGTCTCTCTCTTTTCCTCCTGCTCTCAGTCTCTCTGGCTGAGCTGCCTCTTACTATGAGGGTTGTGGGGCTTGATGTGTGCTATACAGGGCAATGTTAACTTGCTTCTCTTTGTGAAGCTTTAAAAATATATATTACAGCTAAATTAACATTTGGATGATGCATATCAATTTGAAAATTCAAAATTACAAAGCAAATCTAGGAACAATGAAACTGAAAGCATTCCCAGCTCAGGAGAAGTGAATATAAATGCATCCTATTTATATGCAAGTGTTGTCACGAAAAAGTCGGAAGTACACTGAAATATTTTGATATATAACCTTTTCAGTCAAGAAACTTGCTTGACCTTTTGGCATGTTGTTATGAAATTGGTAGGAAACCGTAGCTTTTTATGTGAGCAGAGTCAGAGCAATATAAGAATACATTCTGATTCATGTTTCTGCCAACACAGTTATCACTCTGTTTTTATTCTTGTTTTATAGCCATGAAGTCCTTGGGGAAATTTGCCGCAATCCCTTCTTAGTCAAAAACTTTTTTAGGTGTTTGATGTTGGACATCAGAGCCTTCCTGCTGCAGCAACATCGATGAGAGATTGGAGAATGAAACAAATCAGTAAAGTTGTGGTCCTTAAAGGTTCAGTGTGTAATATTTAGTGATATCTGGCGGTGAGGTCGCAGATTGCACCGCTCTGCCCTCAATTTACCGTCCCCTACAGTAGTTGTTAAAAATGTCAAAATCCCTCATAACTGGAGTTGCGGTTGTTTTTTTCTGTTTTATGTTTTTTAGTTACAGGATCCGAAATCAAGAGGAAAAAATGCCAGAATTTGAAAATACACACCTTTTTTCTGCACCTCTCTCCTCTCTGTCCAAATCAAAAGACTAAATATAAATATAGATGACCTGACTTCATTTCACGCTGCTGTGGAAAAGTGAGACCACTTTTCCAAGCTTCTGTGATGAGCCACAGAGTAGAGCAGTAGAGTCACATCTGATTGGTAATTACAGCTGTCAATCACGCCCCTACCTCTGTGAAAACACCTATGGGTGTCCAAAATCATCCATCATGGAGTAGATTTTGTACAGCCCAAAAACATACCCAGGAGTAGATGCAGAAGCCTTTTGTATCCTCTCAGACCTTAATTCTAGAACTGTTACCCAGTGACACCAAAACACTATTGTGAACTGAAGCTCATGAAGAAATGGAAATGACATTAAATCTATTTCCAGTTCTCATTGGTCATTTGTGTAGATTTAGTCACTTTTGGCTTATAACAATCCACTCCAAGGTTGAATTTCTCCTCATAAAAAATGACTAACTCTCTGAAAGATCTTCTTAATTCTTGCTAGATCTTTTCAGCTCCAGGAAAGCCGATGCATTTGGTGGCTGTGTTTTTTTGTGTGGGTAGCATATCATTTTAAGTGATTCATACCTCTCCAAAGGCTCCTTATCTGCCAGCCACCCAAACACCCTCAATGGTGTTTTCATCATAACTGCTGGAGCAGCTGCCATCTGTCTGCTCAGTGTATCCACCTCCCAGCAGGGTCATCTCAAAGTGAGTACACAGCGGTGACAGTGCATAGATACCAGCTGTGGATATGTGTTGACGTTTTTTCACATAAAAGGATTCACAAGCCATTGTCCTTGTCTGGAATTAATGTTGCAGTCCTTCTTCAGAACAGATAACACCATATCTTTTTTTTTTGACAAGACCACAGCGCTATTATCACAGAACAGATTTATAGTCAAATTGTGACAAATGTTTCTCTGAATGGGTTGAAAACATAATCAAATCCATTAATATAGTGAAAAGCATTAGAAGAGCTGGCTAATAAAGTAATGCAGTTACATCATTTGTTAATATATTATTAACAACTTAATATATTTTAATGGTTGGGTATGTGTGTAGTGTGTAGTGCAATTCAACAAGTCACCAGTTATGAAAAGGTAAACAAAAGTTACATTTTGTGCATTTTCTCAAATACTGTATGTACGTGTCTTTAGGTAATGCTGTTTATATTTGAGCTTGGCTATAATTAATACTACTACAAATACTATTTAAGAGATATGTATTACAATTTATGTTGATTTCTAAGCAGGTTGTATATGCCAGGCTTGGCGATAATAATACAACCACAAATCAGAAAAAGTTGGAATAGTATGTGAAATTAAATTAACTTACCATTATGAATTAAAACTGAAAACAGTGATAAGTAACTTATCTTTGATCTGTGTTTGTGTACTATAGAACATAATTTGATGTTTCACCTCATGACATTTATTGTTTTTCAAAATAAACACTTACTTCAATTTTGATTCTTCTTCTGGAAGGTATAGCATTCACCATTTTGCCATTTCTTTTCACAAAACTTAAAAAACATTTACGGACTCAAGACACCAAGAGATTAATAATAAAGTTACCACTGCTGCGCCCTGTGTAAATTCACACAGCCTCTTTTGGAGTTCGTAGACTTATGGTTTCAACTGCTGTGTGATGCTGCTGCCAGCTGTGAGCACCAAACAGAACATCAGTACTAAAGTTTCTGAAACCCGAAACTGTCACATTAGTAACTGGAGCCCATTTTGATGGACATTTCATGTTAACGTTAACATTAGTAAAGGGGATATGATGCCATTGATGGGAGACCAAATGAAATTGGCCATTACACTGAATAAAATTCTGGATTTCTCTGAATGTGAATATTGTTGGAAACATTGGATATAATTAACTGCACATTTCAACAAATATATAACATAAACCTAATATGTTTTACATATTTTAATGTGAAAATTTAATTCATGGCCTCAACCTCCACTTCAGTCTGATTCATCCAACCACTCTGATCAGTGGCATTTACAGCAGTTTTGTCAAATTAACTGTATGAAAATCTGTCCTACATCCTGCTAACTTATGACTGTAGCAAAGCAATTGAAATCAATCAACCAACATTTGCCAGGTTAGCAAAATGCTAGTATTGCTCAGTGTCTTAGGGATGTGCATATGGGCTACTTCAGCACTTAATAAAGTGAGAATATACTATTTATATGTTTAGTTTGTTCTGTTGTCCTTAAGAGACCAAAAACAAAATCTGAAAAAATCTAATTTAAACAACATTTTGAAGACGATTTTGATGATTTTGAGTAATTTTACACTGTGGTATACTTATAAACACCAATGCTTTCTTCAATGTTTGAATAAATGCCCTAGCCAGAAAAAGTACAAAAGGAAGCTGTTCCATCTACTTCTCTCACATTATTTCATCCAAGTTATTGTTGTAATTCCTTCATTTATTCTTTAGGTTTTATTGTTTCTTGTATTTATTACTTGAGAGTACATGCGACCTCTACTTCAATACTGAGATTAAATAAAGGTTTATTCATTACTGTTAATTTTACAGATATTCATAAAGTATGCTAATTTTGTTGCATCAACTCAAAGGTAACTGAGATCAAAAGCGAACCAAATAGCAAGCGTGATTTAGTAAACAAACTGGTTTGCTGCTAATGAATGAGCATTCATTTGAAGTGACTCAGGAGTGTATGATACATATATATGGAGTTAAGGTAGTATTAAGTTCCATGTTTTTCAGCTCACATGGGTCAATATACTTTACATAGCTGTCGACATCCTGATGAAATGAAGTATCATACATCAGTTCACTGTGATTAGAATTTGACAAGTCCAATCACAGAAAAACGAGACAAGAAATTCTCTGAGAATCCAGCGATTGAATACATACACAGCTTCTTATCACAAAGACACGCACTTCACACAGCTACCACCAGCCTTTCCAATGTACACACTAGCACCTTATTTCCCTACGAGAGCCGTCTTTATAATAGCCAATTGTTTCTCCATCACAACAAATGCACAAACCTCAACCAATAAAGGAACCTATGAATAACCCTATGTGCATTTCATCGCAGCAGCTGCACTGAGTGTTCCCACACTATACCATCACTGATAGCCAGGCATCAGAGATGAAGAATGGAAGTAATATGCACAGGTCGTGCCCTTAATTTGTACATACATTCTTCTGCATTTACACAAAAAGCATGTGGGGGGGGGCTTTGCTAAGACTCTCCTCTCGGCTGCTTGGCACTGAGAAAGGCAACAGCTGTTCATTTGATGCCGCCTGCACCTTTGTTGACCCCATTTCCGTCTGTGCGGTGGCTGAGACAGTGAAGAAATTAGTTGTATTATCTGCTCCCTACCACAGCAGGTCTAGCTGTGATTCTGCCCAGATTCTGTCCATTACAGTGGCCCCTCTGTCTGATTAGCCCCAACACACTCACTAACATGCCAAATCACTGCTTTGCTCGGCTGCCGCGAACCTCCACTCACTCACAAACAGACGAAGAAAACAGCAACTCCAAGGCAGATAAAAAGCAGTGTGGATGACAAATGTGGTTACTTAAATGCAGACAGCAAAATGGAGTAGTTTTGTTCCAGACCAAATGTCTGGAACATAATAAACAACAGATACTTTTTGGAATGTAATTGCGGGAGTATTTGCAAAGGCTATCTGAAAGCAAAACAACATATTAACATGTTCTCCTATACAGAATCAGAAATAGCTGAGGCCATTTGTCAAGTAACTTTTTTGAGCAATTTCTGTTTTGTATTTTTGTACAATAAATAAAACATCTGGTCTAGGAAAGACTGGCAGCCAAGGTTAAAGCTACTCCACATCACTCATTAACACGACTGATAAAAGTATAGGAACTGATTTGCATTTAAAAGGTATTGTAATCTAAAATCTGTCATAATATCCATGTGTCACCACCACTGTGATGCTGTCCAGGGTGCTGATCATGGAGCACTCATGGCAGGGTGGACTTCTACTACTCCAGCAGAAGTACAGATAGTTGTGTAAAAAAAAAGTACTGATTCAACTTTTTTACTGCAGTAAAAGTGAACAAATCCAGATTCTGAAATGTACTTGAAGTATAAAAGTAAAAAGTAGGTCTTTGACAAACATTTCTAATGTCTGTTTGTGTGCACAGCCACCAGAACCTCACATCATATTAATATAATGTGAAGACCTTTAAACTTTAAATGAAAAACAAAACTGTACTGAAAATAATGAACATGTGGTGGAAGTCAGATTTTATTTCGTTTTAATGTTGTGAAAGCCATGTAAAAATAAACAAAATGAACACAATAAGCCGTAAATCAAATAAAATCTACACTCTAAGCTACAGATATATTTTTGTCTTGTTACATCTTGTTTATGACCTTTTCATTTTGCGGCTTTTATGACCTTTTTTATCTTGTTTTGCCTTTTATGTCATTTTCATCTTGTTACATCTTTTGCATCATTTACATTCTATTAATTTTGTTACTTCTTCCTGCCATTTATTTAATATATGTCTGTCCTTAGTTGTACTGTATAGTGCCTTTACTTCAAGTTAAAGGGTGAAAGTGATTTGTCTTAGTAGATGTAGTTTGGTTGTCACCTTCAGTTAAGTATATTTTCTCAGATGTTCTCAGTGATGTATGATACCTCTGATTTCCTTACTGATTTGATACCAAGTAAAACCCAGATTGGTATCACTGATATCAATACCGATAGTGATACGTATAGATGGTTATAGTAAATCATTTAAAACGGGTACATGAGTGTCATTTAAATATCCAGTGTATTGGCAATGAAACAGCCATTTCAACATCACAGGTTTGAAAATAATACTGAGAAATATTTGATTGAATTGATGTGAGTTGATCCCAGGGACACAAGTGTCACTCCAAGCTGAACTCAAGAGTTGCAACTGTGAACTTAGTGTTACACTTATTTATTAATCCACATTTATTCATTGTGCTCACATATGTATGTATATCAGTTTGATAAATGTCAATTTGCAGTTTAAGAATGCAGGGAACTCCTGTCAGTTGTGACAGGTAGAGACAGAAGTAGAGGTACTTTCTATCAACCAGGTATTATTTATACTAGATCCTGGTGACACTTACTTTCTACTGCCTCCTCTGCTGATATTAAAATACATATTTACCCCAAATCACTGAGTTTAGATATTGATCTTATGATCAGAAATATTGATATTTCAGTACTCTGTCTGTCTCTGTCTGGTTTGCACTTGATTTCAGTTTACAAAATAGTACAACATGTACTTTTTGTACTGTATAAAACACTGTTGGCATAAAACAAAGCAGAGAATTGAATTTCTTTTCGAGTGTGCCCCTGTGGTACAGCTCTAGTTCTTTTTATTCAAAAATCTGTCAATAAATTTGGATGTGACAAAAGAGCGTAATTCAACATTGATCACAGATTACGTCTTATATCACCGGTGATGCCTTGAGCTGACAGTTCTGCATTTTTGCATTATTTTTGTATGTTCTGTTTTCTATGCCCTATAATCCATTCATTTTGAATACATAAGTTGACAACTCATTTGCATGCACAACACTATCCTGGATCGATCTCAGTCGGGTTCATCTACTCTGAACCAGACCAGTCAGAGCAAGGTTTAGGCAATGTGCTATTTGACTTTGATCTGATTGAGCTGATTTGATGCGTTTGATATTTTTCTAAATGTGTAGTGATTATATGTTACGTTTAAAAAGCCACTGAGGGGCTGCTATTGTGAGACTTGTTATGATGCCTACTTAGTCATTTTATTCAGTGATTTCAGCTCAACATTTGCCGATCGTCAGAAGACATGATGGCATGAACAGACATGCGAATAAAACTAAATAAAACATCTGTCTCATGATGTCACATTTGCCTCTTCACTAAATAAGCAGCACCTGAAGCTGCATTGACTTCCTTTTTTTTAAACAGTCTGTCATTTCTGAAACAAAAACCAAAACAAAAAGCAACATGGTGGACGGAGACGTAAACATCAATGACACAAGCAGAAGATTTTATTTATTTATTTATTATTAACCGTGAAAGAAAGAAAGAATGAGTTCACTGTTAACTGACAATGTACTGCACGGGCAATATGTACAGTAAATAAAT
>JAPQRN010000007.1:20252339-20266061 GCA_037367275.1 Coranthus polyacanthus
AACCGTGAAAGAAAGAAAGAATGAGTTCACTGTTAACTGACAATGTACTGCACGGGCAATATGTACAGTAAATAAATATTACTATTTATAATTAAAAAAATACACAATACGTGTCTGGATAAAACATCAGTGTGTCTTACCATATGAACATACAGTACATACTGTGTTATTCTATAGCACTAAGTAACTATACACTTTTTGAATTTAAATGACCTAGTAAATAAAAAGTAAATATTAGTAAATTAAAGTGTTACAAACTATGACTTAAACTGAGTTCTGATGCTAACACTGTGATGCCCCTTTTAAAAGTTAGGAGTGATTTCATGATAATGTTGTTTTTATTCAGAAAGGGAGAGCCTGCATTATATTTCAAATCAATTGCGAAGTGAAAAGGAGAGAGAAAAGAACGGGCAGAAAGAGGATAGAGGGGTGCGCTGTCCCAGCATGCTGACAGTATATCATACAAACAGTTTTCATTTTGTACCTCGGCTGACATTATTCATACTACATTATTATGATTATTATGACTATTTTCAAGAAAACCCATGCAGATTCTGCAAATTACATGTATAACTGAAGCACAGAGAGTGCGGTTTCCACCTCTGTCTACCCCCCATCCATTTTTATTGACTTTATGCACAAGAGACATTTTGACCGAAATACCCTTTTTTAATATTCACTCCCAACACAACAGCAGCCTAAGTCATATCGATTTTGGCTGAATTAAAAGTACCTGATGCAGGGCGTCTCTAATCCGCAGGGTCTTTTAAGAGTCACCTGGTCTGACAAATGGGCCCTTTTAAAGCAGTATAATGTGTTCTTAAATTATTTTATTGATGGGAGGGGGACAGCCTCTCCAGGTACCCATACAAACTGACTTAACACGCTGTGAAAGGGTCAATTTGGCCTCCATTTTCCATTTCTTCGTTATCTGCATTTAGAGTCATGCTGAGAGGCTCGACGTGAGCTGGGATGGGCTTTGAGGAGGTTTGACAAATTTCAGCATTTGCTCACATTTAAGAGGTTTTTACAGTGCACTAGAAATTTGCTAATAGTTTGTGTTTGCTTTGTTGAGGTGAGGCTTGTGGCCAATATTGTGGTACTTGACAGTTTTAAACAGAATCACTCTTATAGGTTATGTACTATATCATGTTCAGTGTAATGAGGACAAATAAAAATAAGGAACAAAAAACAACAATGTGTTCTCAGCCTGTAGACAGTGTTATTAAAAAAATGGGAAAATGTACAGCGTTTGCTACAAATGTTCTTTTCTTGTCACTCCATTTTAGGGCTACAGCTATTGTCTCAATTAATTGATCAACTGTTTGGTCTATAAAATGTCAGAGAATGGTGAAAAATGTCAATCAGTGTTTACCAAAACCATCCTCAAACATCTTGTTTAATCCACAGCCAAAAAATGTTGAGTTTACTGTCACAGAGGAGGAAAGATACCAAAAAATATGCACATTCAAGAAGCTGCAATTGGAGAATTTTGACTTTTCTTTCTTAATAAATTACCATTTATCAAAATACGGCAACTAATCATTTCAAATCATTGCTGCTCTACTCCATGAAAGATTTTAGTAATTCATTAATGTGATTTCATTTAGAGTATTGTTCATCAAATATTCCAGAAAAAGGCTGAAAGGTTCGTTTTCAGTCCATACCTCACCAGTATCACTGAAATGCAGACGTAGAAGTTAAACTTCATTACATTTTATGAAGAAAGCAGTATTATTAATTACACCCCATTCATTTTCTGACCAGCTACAATATCCAAATCAAATACATAATCATTTTACATGTCTATCATGTAACTTGCCCAAAAAATAATATTCTAAAACATTTTCAGAGCATCATCCAAATGTAATAAACTGCCTTGTACAACAGCAATTGAGTTTAGAATGACGATGATTATGCACTTTTGCTTGTTGGTAATAGGATAGACTGCTTTTAAGTGTGTTCATATACACTTTTATGAAGCATTTTGAAATTATGGACCCAGAAAGACGAGCAACAGCTGCAGTGGAAGCTAATGGGGATCCACAGAAACAATCTGCTTTGTTATTTCTGCCCTTAATACAACCCTACCTTTTACTGCAGATTAGTCATAACTAGGTCTAGGCTTTAAAAAAAATATGATCCAATATCAAGTGATAAAATCCTAGGAGATTTTTTTATATTTGCCTTTGAGCTTTAAACTTGTCGATTCTGTACGGAAGAAAGCTTTTATTGGCATTTGTTGGTCATGATATTTAAAAAAGTACATTAATGTAACAGCTGTGGGGTTAATTCCAGGCCTTTGTGCAATTTACAGCATTATTTCTCTCTTTCATAACCAAGCAAAATAGGCATTGTAATTGAAGTGTCTTTAACCGAATGGATATTGCATTGAATCAGAAATTGAATCGAAATAGGACCTTGTGAATCAGAAAACAGTAGCGATATCCAGCTCTAGTCATAACTATTGTTTTGATTTACCTCAGTTAAACCTCAGAGTTATCTTTATAAATAACATTCTTGAAACCTTAAAAAAAACCCTATTTCTTTAAATCTAAAAATGAGAAATGACTTTTAAAGTGTTGTTTGACCCCTAAAATTCAAAAGAACTTTGTCCTTTTTGACCTTAATACACTTGTGATCATTGATGTTGTTATATGTTATCTCTCTGTGCCTGTGTAAACGTCAGAAGTGTCTTTAGAATAATTCTTTAAACCTGAAAATGAGAAATGGCTTTTAAAGTGTTGCTTGACCCCTAAAATTCTCCCTGGCACAGAAAATAAAAAGGCTGCCCTGTCTTACAGCAGGTTAAGACATGACACAAAGCTTTTTCAACTCTCTCCACATACGTCTAACAAATCCACTCTAAGAAGAAACCTCATGCAGGGGCCAGCCAGAATGACATTTCGTCTTTCATAAGCCTGCCAATTTCACCCTGAAAACAAATGATTAATGCTGAATGAGGAGAAAAGGTGTGTAACGCTTTTCAAATCAACCAGGCTCTGTAAAAAGCGAGACTGCTAATTACGTCGCTGTTTGTATGACCTCTGCTTAAGTGCATGAAAGCCTCCTTCAAACGACAGGTGAAATTGCATTTTCCAGTAACATTTTAAAGGTCCATGTGGGCACTCTGCCTAATAAAGCCATTTGTAAATGACTCCTCTTTTAGACTCCATTAGGAAGTGGAGCAAGGAACATTTCGTCATAGGCTTCAGAGTCAATAAGCATGTAATCAGGACGTCCAGAGAATGTAGCGAACAGTGAAGGGGATAATTAATGAGATTGCCTTATGAACTGCTTAATTACTGACTGTTGGCCTCTTCAATTGTCCCCCCAAGTGCTGCATTTGTTCCCTAGTTGCCATTATGCCCTGATTGACAGAGGTGGCAAACATAAGAGAGAATCAAGACATCCAAGGGTATATTAATAGGCTATTTACACACGAAACCTAGCAGGCAATTACTGTGGCCATTGATTAATATGTCTGGAGAGGAGAGGTTCGGCTGCAGTGAATAAATCCTGCACATCGGCAGCATGAACATAAGCTGCAAGCAGTCAACATTTTATCTGCAAACGCACAATTAAGATGCGTTACTGCAGGTGTTTAGTCAAAAAGGAACTTAGCTTTTTCATATTTTTTTTGTTTGTTTTATTGTGTTTCAGTGTGATCTTGTGAAAAAAGGAATGTAATAAGTGATTTTTCAAAAAACAGAGGTAGAGGGAGGTGTTTTCTCAAAATTTAAATGTAGAATTACTACTAAAGTCTGTGATGCCAGAGTACTTTTCTATAGATGATGGCTGTGCTACAAGTATGAAAGATTAAACTAAACCTCAAGTAGACTGATATTTTGTCATAAAGTTTAGTGTTTACGAGCGGCTCCAGGTCAACATCTGGAGCTGCAGCAGATGAATTACATTTGTACAAACAGTACATAAGAAGCTGGAGGTAATTGGATTTGCTGTTGATCAGTGATGTCAAGTGAGTGTAAATCATTCCACTTTTCCTCCCTTGATCCCTAAGTCTGACTTTTTGAACAGATTTGTAATCAACAGCAGCAGCAAAAGTGATATTTTAACAATGTCCTTTTATAAAATGTTAAAGGCTAAATTCAGTTTAAAAAGTTGTAATGCAATTTAAAAGCACAGACTGTAATTTCTGCCTCTAGGAGTCTCTCAATCAAAACAATAATAAAAGACTTCGTAGTAAGTGATGTTGTAAAGTAGTGTGGGATCATGGGGGTTGTTGATTTCACCACCATTACCAATGAAAATCCACAGTATCTGGTGTGACCCAGGCATGAGAAGAGCTAATGTATTAAAGTTTTATTTGTGAAATGTTTAAGTTGATGTTAGTGAAAGGGATATGACGCCATTGACAGGCGAACAAATGACACGGCCCAGTGGAATAAAATTAGAGATTACCGTTTACGGATTCAATTCCAGACTTAAAACTGTTTTTTGATATAATGTTGCACAAATCAACAAAAATATAAAACACAGGCAAAGTTGTTTTTAGATATTTTAATGCTATGATGTAATTAGAGATTGACCCATATTGGATTTTTAAAAGCCAATATAATAATAATAGTTTCTGACAGGAAAAAGTTGATAATGTATTAATTGGCTGATATCACAGCCCCCTGAAATAAATTCAACACTGTTGGAAAATGACTATTTTTGACATTATTATCAGTAATGATATAAGTGTTGAACTGAGCAACTAAGTCAAAGTAATAAATACCTAAATGAATGAATGAATGAATGAATCTGGAACTGAACATCAACAAAAATCTAGGTGATTCAAAGTGTTATTTTTAAATTTTTCAGGTATATCTTCAGTCAAATCCTGATGTTAGCCATTGGCCACAATCGGAGTCAAGTTCTGCCAATACTGGTCCAAACCGATTTCAGTCCATACCTCTGCTGAGGCCCCAAAGTCTTGTAACTCAGTCAAACACTGTATCTCACAATGTTAAAATGAAAGACCCCACCCTTTTTTACGGATCAGCACAGAAGTTTTATGAGTTCAGTCTTGGTCTGACCCTTCCACTAAATGTTAATCGGTGTAGTAGTTTTTATGTAGACATACAAAGGGATGTGGTGAAAATGTAACCTAAAAATAACTCTCTCATATTGTAAAAAGTAGGGGGAAAAAAAATAAAAATCCCAACAACTTTGTCAGCATTAGATGACATCCTTCTCACACACGCACACACACATGATTTGCCTTCTTGTTTGATCATTTGCTTAATACCCAGGAAGGATGGAGAACAAGTTGTATCAGAGGGGTTAAAGGGGGACCACTCCCAGCTCCCAGCTTTGTGTGTGTGGTGTGGTGTGGAGGGGGTCAGTGGTTGTTCAGAACCACATGAGTCCCTGCACCTCCGGAGACCAGATCTGAGCTTGTATATCCTGCTCAAAAAAAAAAAAGGAAAAAAGCTACAGGGGTGGAACGCTGTGCACCTTTTTCTACTGGCCCTCTACCCAGTACAACCAGTAAAAAAAAACACACACAGAGGCAGTCTGTACGTGGGTGTGTGTGTCCACTGACCCATTATGACCCATCCTTTCTGATGGCAACAAAAGTGGGAGTGAAAGAGGCGTGAGATCACACACATTTAAATCAACTGGGTGAGTGCTCTTATTCATCCGATACCCACTGGGGCGAACAGCGACAATGTCCTGCTTGTTCACTGCCTCCATATTAGTCAGACAAGCTGAAGTGGCTGCAGTAACTGCCACACTAGTCATTACATTAAATCATTGTTTTTACAATGTGGCCAGTCTCAGTGTGTAATTAGTTCAATACCTGTTGTGTTACAGCCTGATTGACTGATTGATTTCCTGTCTGCATGACAGTACGGCTGGTCAAACTGGCCTCTTCTAAAAACTGGAACTAAGTAATATTAACATTTAACATTTTATCTACAGGATTGTTTATTGCTGTAGAAATATATGAAAAATCTAAGTCACTCTCACATTTGATCACAGCTTAAATAGCTGATCATCACAAACTGGCTGCAACACTTTATTTAGTCTATTTAATCTTCTATATATTTTAATCATTAAATACAATTCTGCTGCTCGGTGTCTCTCAATCTGAACAATAATAAAACACATAGTAGTAGGTGATGTCGTGAAGAAGTGTGGGATCGTGGGAGTTGTTGTTTTCCCCACTGTTGCCTATGAAAATCTACCTGATATGAC
The DNA here is from genome assembly GCA_037367275.1 of Coranthus polyacanthus. Lineage (NCBI taxonomy): Eukaryota > Metazoa > Chordata > Actinopteri > Kurtiformes > Apogonidae > Coranthus > Coranthus polyacanthus. The sequence goes on from JAPQRN010000007.1 coordinate 20,258,547, forward strand.
TCAGGCAGAGAACATATTTTACAGACAAGGTAATGTATTAAAGTTTTATTCACATTATTGACCTGTATTCACATTATTCGTTTCATTCTACGGAAATAGCCACAAGTAACATTAAACGTTAATGTTAGTAAAGGCTCTATTATTTAGTTTCAGCAGCAGCAAAATAAAGAAAGAGACAGAAATGAGGTATGGCATTCAACAAAAGCCAATTATTTCAATCATAGTTACTGGTGCATTTCCTAAGTTTTCAGGATTCTTAAAATGTGATGACATGCCAGTTAGACGGCCAGTGCTTTTATAAAGCTGCTTTCAATACTGTCACTGTTTCGAGACCAGTTTTCTAAAATGAATCTTTCAGGTGTTTTTTGGGGGGATGGAGGGCAAAAACAAGGAAAAACAAGACACATTTTCAGTTTTATCCATGTAAGCATGAGTGTGTTGGACTCAGGCGGGTGCACACTGCTCGAATGAGTCGGTTTGCTCTTGGAAGCCGGAGACCCTCGCTGCTGTGTGGATCCCTGCTGGAGCAGCCGGGCAGGCCTAAGCCCCTCTTTTCTTGCAACCTTCCCTGTGGATTAAATGGCTTTCGTTCGCCTCTTTTTCCTCCTCTTGCTGCCAACAGAAGTGGCATTTCACTTCTTCTTCCTGTGGCCTCAGCAGATGAGGCAGCAGTTTTCTCCTTTTCTTCTTGCTCGTTTAGAAGGAGCAAATGACCAGCGAGAACTCAATTAGCAACATGTCCCACCCGACTGGGGGTCCGAGGCGCTGCTTGTTCGACCTGCACCAGAGATCAAGTCGGCCTAAGTGACAGCAAGCAAGAGAAGGGTAAACGGGGAGGGGGAGGTAGGCGGCATCTGCCCCCATACAGATTTGCTTAATTGGGTTTGACTCCTACAATTACAGGGTAATAATGGCCTTTTCATCTCGACCACGTTGAAGTGAAAAGCAGTTGCTCCGCACACCCGCATGCTGTCAGATGGTTTATAGCAGAGAGAGAGTGATGGAGAGAGGGGAGAGAGGGAGATGGGGGGAATTGCCAATGGACTTTGGCTAAGCAGTGGTTATTGAGTCTTTGATAGGACTCCAGGAGGCCAGGGCAGCAACAATGACAGAATTAATGGGCAAGGCACGATGAGAATGTCAGCTCAGCGGGGGGCTGCTGTGGCCTTTGAGCTGCTTTCTGACGCCTCTGTGATTGTGCTCTCCACAACACTGTGAAAAGGCTTGACCTGTTTGTTGGTGGATCTGGTCTTGAATGCAATTTTTCCTACAATCCATTGTGCTTATCATAGCGCAATTCCCTGGAGTTGCCACTGAATGAGTGAGCAATGCAAAGAGGTCATGATCAAGTGGACATAATTTTACTCACACTCATGTTTTAGCTACAGTTTTACAATTTTTTGAGCTACAATACGTAACACTTCCACAATAAAATATCTATAAACCACTGGGCCGTTTTTATCTACTTTCTTAATTTGTGTAAATTTACTGAAAATATATAATTTTGAAAGACAGACTCCTTTTAGAAAGCTGGTCTCGAGATGGCATTGAAAGCAGACTGCCATGCGATGTCAGCCGTCTAACTGGCATGTAATCACATTTTAAGAACCCTGAAAATTTGACCTTATTCCTCCTGCCTATTATCAACAAACAATTTGTTGAAAATAATCCAAAGCCTTGCAGTAAACACTATGCAAAACTGCTAAGGTGGCCTCCATTTCCCTGAAAGACTTTAATTTGATTCTCATTCACAAACTTAGAAGAAAATCTATATTGATGTTCATGCATTTTGAAAGAAAACAAAAATCCTAAGAACAAAGTTTTTAACATCTAATTCGCATTTTTATTTGTGTGGAGCCAAAAACAATATACTTTAGGAAATGCACTGCGGCCGATTGGTAACTATGACGGAAATCCGGCTTTTGTTAAATGCCATTCCTCGTCTCTCTCTCTTTTCTGCTTTCTGTCATCTTTGTGCTACTGGAACAACAACAAAAATAAATAAATATAATAAATAAAATAAATAACAGAGCCATAGAGATGCCCAGTAGATATTAAAACAAATCATGATCTTAATAATAGGTTTGAAATTGAAGACTAGCCAATGAAATTCTGAAATTATTTATTATTAGATTATTGTTTTGTTCATAGATGTGATTGGTTTTGCTCACTACAGATTTATATATATAGCTACTAAAGCTTTACTGTAGAGTATTTTATTTCTGATAATAATTAGGAGGTGACATACTATTAAAGCTATGCTAACATTTTGGCATCGAAACGTGATGAGGCTTATATAAAATATTTTGTTGACTTATGTACCTACATTATATTAAATGTTACCAATGATGTTCAAATTCAGACAAATCTGTCATTTTATTCAATGTGATGGAAGTCAATGGTGGCGTATACCCTTTACTCTTTACGTTTTGAAACTATTTCTTTAGGATGAAATGACTTTATGTGAATATAAGTCGGCTTTAATACATCATCTCATCTGTTAACATGATTTCTGCCTTTTAAGTGGCAATGTGGCTGAAAGCAACAACTCCCACTATCCCACACTGCTTCAAAACATCATCTACTGTGTGTTTTGCAGTTGTTTTGATTGAGAGATCCCTAGCGACAGGAACAACATCCTGTGTGTTCAATCAAATCTTCTCTAATTTGTATCCCACTATCAGTAAAGAAGTGGATCAAGCTTTGCTTTTAGGGTTTACACAGTAAGCTTAAAGTCTAAAGATTTAAAATGAGAAATTAATAGTATCCATTTCTGCAGGCTATTTAATGTAAGAAATATAGATGCTATTCAGAAGAACTAAACAGTAGCGAAGCCAGTAATATATATAATAAGGCAATATCTGTGCTGTAAGTGGGGTTTCCATGCAGTCACTCACACTGAACCCCCAGCCTGTCTGTGTTTAGTGTTTCTGAAGCACAGACAGATAGAATAGATTATTTCAAAATTCATCCTTTCATCAGGTTTGATTTATACTATTATTATTTAATACTGTCCTCAAATGCATTAAAAAGAAAAGTCTGACTTTGACGCTTTTTATAAGGACTTAACATTTTAAATCTTATTTTGTTTACCTGAATATATAAAATACAATTCAGTCAATCTCTGTATGCACCATGTTGACAACATTAACTATTTATTCCATAAAAAGTAACTATTAACATTACATTACCAGCTTGCATAAGCCACTGGCCACACATCGTGTAACTTTGATCACAATTGAAACTAGGGCTGCAAATAACTAATTTACACTGTCTTTTAATCTGTCCATTATATTTTTAAGTAATTGAGTAATAATTTCCCAAAGTCTCAAATGTCTTGTTTGGTCAAAACCCAAAGATATTCAGTTTACTGTCACAGAGGAGGAAAGAAACCAGAAAATATTTACATTTAAGAAGATGGAATCTGAGAATTTTAACCTTTTATTTCTTAAAAACATTACTCAAACAGATCAGATAGTTGGCAATTAATTTAGCAGTCGATAAGTAATCAATTAATCGTTACAGCTCTAGTTGAAACACATCAATAAATTAGGTCTCACTGCGGATATGATGCCATCAACAAGTAAATGAAATGGGCTGCTTTAAAATGACAATTTTTCTTAATTTGAACATTTTGTTGGAAATATTTGATATAAGTAAACAACAAAATATATAACATAGGCCACTGGATATAAATAGAGATATTTACTGTGGAAATGTTAGGTATGATGCAGCAGCTTTCATGAAATGCATTCACAAACATTGGCGTTTCCTCAAAAACACACAATGTTAGGCGACCACACAGTCGAACATGCTCCTCTTTGTCCACAGGAAAAAAATCCCCAGGTCTTAAAGGCACACAGAAAAGTTTCCAGTGTCGGCCAACTTGTATGGACTTTAAAGTACCTTTCTGTCAGTCATGATTAGCCCTAACGATGGGCCCATTTTGACACTTCAGAATCAAGTCTTGGCAAATAGCCCTGGGAAGAGGAGCCACATGCTACGAGATGGCTTTTCCCTGATATAATTTGTGGCTGCAAATTACAAAACAGAGGCAGGAATAATGTGTAAAGTCAAGTTTGGTGAGGGAGAAAATGGAAAAATTTAGGGCTGTGTGCCACTCTAATGGATATCCTTGTGGCTGGGAGAGAATGGGACTCAATAATGTGTCCTTAATGTCTGCCAGCGCTGTTTCAGGGAATGTATCAGAAGAAATGTCCTCTGCCATTTCTGCAAGCAATCACTTAATGGGACGGGCAAATCTCAACAAAATGGATGTACTGATCTATTTCTGGGCTTGACAGATGGAATGAGTCTGTGGCTCTTGGAAAGAGAAAAAAGAAAAATGTTGAAGGCGAAGAAAAGAACAAGCTACAAACAAGAAAAGATAAAAACAAGCCTTTCACAATTCATTCAGCTGTGCAGCAAGGCGGCAATGTTTGTGTGTGGCTTAAGTGCAGACACTGACAGGAATTTCAATTATTTAATTAGGGAGGGAAAATGAAAAGACTTAAGTGTTGTGATTTCTGCAGTCTTTCATAGATCAATCTAATGTGCGCTCACATTGGAAATCAACCAAGATGGAAGAGGGGCAAGTGAAGTAGCGTCTTCCTAAATCACGCAATTAAAATGACAAATTAGTTTCTTGATATATTCATTTAAGTGGTTAAGTGGAAAGGTTTCTCTCCCCATCCACGCAGCTGTCTCATGGGTGGGTGTGGAGAGGCAGCGCCATCCGCATGCTCTTATGATTAGGGCCGCCGTTCATTTGCTGAGAAAACGCTGAAAGCACTTGCAGTATAAATTAGCCATTTGAAGGCTTGAAAATTCAATTCTGAGGAGTTGATTTAAGCATTTAAGCAAAGCGTGGCTGGAACGTAAAGATTTAGAAGCATTTTGCCCACTAATGTCAATAACTTTCAGAGGCCATTATAGGTTTTTGTGGCCTTGTGCCTTGTGCACAGCACAGCTGGAAAATACTAGTGCTTCTCTCTTTTCGGCTCATTTTCATCACCTTTGCACCACTGCCTTACATTGCCCGTTATCTATCGTACAGCTTTGGTGTTGTGCATTTCCTCCATAATGAAAGGTCATCTGATGCTCAGTCTTGTTTTAATAGCACAGAGATGGAATCAAAGCCTCAGACGGTTAGTGGTTTATATTTGATGTTTTAAACCTGCAGGAAGCATAAGGAAAAATGCTGTGAGACACTGAATTGACTGTATGTGGAGACACAGAGGTAGGTGATAAAAGACAAATTTGATATTTTCAGGAGTGGGTGAGTTGTGAATGTTTTCATATTCTACATGTATTAATAAGCTTTAGTATTGAATTTGACAATACAATACAATAAACATGACAATAACACATTTAAAAGAAACCTGATTTCAAAGAGTCATGCTTTTGTTTTTTACTATATGATCACCAATCAAATGTTCTAGTGCTTTACAAGTGACTGGCAACCCTGAAATAAAAGATAAAACTAGCAATTATATAATTAAAATACAATTATTAAGCTTAAGCTTATTAAGCTTATTACACAAGCATTTGATTATAGTAAACAGTAAAATGTTAATATAATGCATAATAATGATGATAAATAAAATTAAAAGAGTAAAATAACAAACAATGATGATAATAAATAAAATAAGTATAAATATTAAAATGTAGGTGTTATTAAATGTGTATGAGCTGTGAGTGTTGCTTGTACAATTAACTAAATACAGATGTACTATGCACAGGTTTATTATAAAACAGTGTGTTGCAGTGAAGACAGTCATTTTTTTATAAATGAGGAGATTTTCATTTTATAACATCTTATTTGATGCTGTAAAAAGATTTGCCTTTGGTTTGGTTATTTGAACAAACTCACAGAAGAATTATCGTTGCATATCACTGAGTACATGGTGTGTTAAAGGTATCCGTGAAGGTCAGTGTTATCTTTGCCCAAAAAAAAAATGTGGTCTTCAGATGCCATTAAAACACTAAGAGGTTGCCTTGAATGCACCGTTTGGGACACATATGTAACAGCCATGACTAATACACAAACACAATGACTATATTTACAGTCACACTAATATCCCACTATGTTTTGAACATTACAATATTCTGAATGTGATATGGGTCATGAAAACAGCATATTCCATTTGGAAATTCTGAATTAGGCCTTATTCCAAATATATCATTTAAGACATGTGGGATATGCCAATATTATTCAGGGTTGAGGAGCATTGTTTGGACACGTATATAGCACATTCAGAATATGGGTGAGTTACACACAAACCAACAGTTTGCCAGGTTAACCTACTTTTAGAGACGATGGAAAAACGTTGATATCTACAGGTTTTTGCATATGCATAAATATCACAAGACCGGCTTCTTCAAGAAAGTTTTTAAAGAAATGAAAGGAGTTCACACACTCAGAATATTTTGCATGTAAACGCAGTCAGTGGCGTCACACATGTGGTTTTGTGTGGGTCAATGCATCAGGGCCAAACATTGATTGTGTAAAGTAACAGCGAACCCTTCTTCTCAAAATGACTTGCTGTGATAAAAAGGAAAAAGGAAAAGACTCTGCCTTTAACAGCGCTGATAGGGAGAAGAAGTCGGCAAAATATGAACTGCACTCTGCAATCAGAAAAAACAGGTCTGACTGTACAAAAAACTGGAGTAAAAACTCACAACAATTACTGGTCATCATCATCTGGAAAGGCCTGAAGGAGGTGATAATTACAAAAAGGGTCTGTTTCATCATCCGACGAGGGTCGAGTCTAATAATGACTTTTTCACCCCTCCCTTTTCCATCCAGGAGGGTCCAGATGAGGAGGTTTTCAAAAAACATAAAAGGAAAGTAGCAGATCAGCTCTCCCCACCATGTAGATCAACCTTTTCAACGAAAAGGTCCCTAAGTCCGTGACTTCAGTGACTACAAGGGACTGAGTGCTTAGTCCTTTCCTACCTGAAGTCATGTATAACCCCCCTGATGGATTCATATCAGTTGGCTTATCACACTAATACAACCATCGACAATGCTAAATTTGGCTCCTCACTTCACTCTGCAACACATGGAATTAATTAATATCTAAGTATGCATTTCTGTTTAGATGTTAGCTGAGTTGAGCTTTCGACAACATCAGTGTCTCACAATCTTCACTAGACATGAACGTCAACCCAGCTCTGTGCTACTGGATACTGGACTTTCTTAGAAATAGAATACAATCTGGTGGCCCTCAAGATTGTGTGGTATCTCATCTGCTTTTCTCTATCTACACCAGCAACTTTACATCTCACCACAGCTCAGTCAAAATATTCAAGTACGTATATGACACCACTATCATACCAAGAGCAATGACAAGAGTCTGTGATATAAACACACAGAATATAATACAATATATAACGCACTGAAATTCGATCACTCGGGATGCATTCGGAGGTGTTCTGGGACACATATGTGTATGTTTTCTTAACAGTGAACAAGAATGTGTCCTGGGACAGATTGAAGGACCACCTACTTGG